>OX328125.1:72092823-72425284 GCA_946811695.1 Gonocerus acuteangulatus
TTTTTTATTTCCTAGTAGAAGGAAAAATGTTCTACCATAAAAGCCCCTCTTTTCATGATAATTATAAATTTAAAAACCATAAATTCCGTGGGAGACTAATGTTACTTCAGTTATAGAAAATCTTTATTAAATTATTCATTTATTTACTTAGAAAACAAATTACTAAAAATATGAGCTTCGTTCAATTTTTAGGTAAGTTCCTTCTTCATTAATGCAACGTAATTTTCCCCTGTAAAAGTAAATTGTTTAATGTTCACTTCCAAACTACACACAATATCTGCTCCACGTCTACTGGTAGAAGTTACCAGAAATTATTATATTTTTTTGATATTTCATATTCTATTTTACTACTGAAATTGCAGCCTTCTTACAAGGACAAATATTTTCCCAAGACTATGGTATTTTCTCGGATCTGCTGTGCTACGATTGAGTTGTGGCTGGTATTTCACTCAGCGTATGAAGATTGACACATATTGGAGGAGGCGTCACTTGCCAACAGTAGGGGGTCTCCACCCCCCACCGGCCCGAGCTTTCAGTTTCAATAAATCCACATCTTGAGAGACGGGGTTCGGGCTGGGAATAACCTCCGTGTACCACAATCTCATGGCACCTTCAAATTTTTTTTAGCGCACTGCCGCCGCTAACCGCTAATTACACAGGTCTACAAAAATAATCTTTCTGAAATTTGATTTGATGATTTTGGTCAATCTCTATGCTCCTTGGCGTGCTGAAGCCGAACATGAGGTCAGTCCCTCTCTATCACGTAAGGAAATTGTTCAATCTCAAGTAAGGGCAGAGGTACTACCATTAAAAGAAAACAGAATTGGCGAATAAGAGTTTTCATTTTTTTCCATGATCTTTTAGTTATTTCAATGTTGTTTACTGTACAAAATACATATATGTGTAGAAATAACAGCTTCACAATTAACAGTGGCATATTTAGTTATTATTTTTATGAAAACGTATTTTTTTCTCTTGAAAATTTCTCCGTGTTCGTTTCCGGCTGTAGGACTCTTCAGATGATTCACGCTGCAGCATCCAACAATAGTCAGCCATCATGTTTACGTTCCATTTGCCCTGATACCTACGTTCCATTTCCTGGATGTCCTGATGGAACCTTTCCCCTTGTTCTTCACTTATTTCCCCTAAGTTTTCCGGAAAATAGTCCACATGCGAATGTAAGAAGTGAACCTTCAAACTCATGTTGCAACCTTGTAATTGAAATGCCTTCTACATGCGTTCCACGATACTTCTGTAGTTGGGATCCTTCACGTTACCAAGGAACTTCTCAACAACATCTTTAAAAGAATTCCAAGCTTCCTTCTCCTTCTCATTCATGGTCTGAGTGAAATGTGGATCTACAAAGATCCGCTCTTTTAGCTTTGCATCACTTAATCGTGGGAACTTGGAGCATAAGTACTTAAAACATTCACCATCTTTATTGAGAGACTTTACGAATTGTTTTATCAGCCCTAGCTTTATGTGTAGAGGAGGTAGCAGGATTTTGTCAGAAGGAACCAAACTTCTCCTAATTACATTTTTTTGGCCTGGCGACAGAGCTCCTCGTGATGGCCAGTCTTTGTTGTTCCAATGGGAATTTCTGTCTCGGCTATCCCATAAACATAAAAAACAAGGGAACTTGGTGTACCCTGATTGCTGACCTAAGAGCATAGTAAGTACTTTCAAGTCTCCACATATCAACCAGTTATGCTCATTATAATGAATTCGTTCGAGAACTAATGACAAATTTTCGTATGTTTCTTTTAAATGTACCGAATGGCCAACTGGAACTGAAGCATAAGTATTGCCATTGTGCAACAAAACAGCCTTTAGACTTCGCTTTGATGAGTCTATGAATAGACGCCAATGAATCGGGTCATATTGTATACCAAATTGACCTATCAGACCAAGAATGTCTTTGCAATAAATAAGATTCTCATCCAGAGCAAAGTAAGGAACAAAAACTGCTTCACGGTGTCGATACCATGAAAAAGAAGTGCCTGGCTGTAATAAATTTTTGTTTTTAAGATGGGAGCCAAGTAACTGAGCTGCATCTTTTGGAAGTCCAAGATCTCTCACTAAGTCGTTCAACTCCTGTTGAGAAATAAGCTGAGGTTCATCTTCTGAACTGCTTGCTTTGAACTCACTGTGTACTTCATCGCTCTCCGACATACAGTCTTCTCTATTAGCTTCCCTATCTATACTGCCCAAGTCACAAGGGGGCTGAGGAACTGTCAATCCAGGACCGTGTGGTACCGGACGACTAGCAGATTCCACATTAGGGTAGTTAATGAGCTTATGATTTTTGGAATTATAGCCTTGAACATGACAATTACAAAAGTAACAGTCATTAACGTGTTTTTTTTGCTCCCTCCACATCATTGGGATAGCAAATCCGAAAGATTTTAACTCTCCTTTGTACCATAAGCGAAGTTTTTCTACGCAGCTATGGCATACTTTGTGAGGAGCCCACACTTTATCTTGATCTCCTATTCTCAAGCCAAAATATGCATAATATACATTTTTGACAAAACCTGTTATATTTCGTTGGTATTTCTTAACTGTGTACTCACCACAGATAAAACAGAAGTAGTCTGGACTGGTAACACAACGACGATGAGACATTTTGTCTAAATGCACTTTCAAACCTTAAAATACGTTCTTAATCACTTTGACACAACTAAGAGACCTCAGTGAATGTGTTCACTTCAGTTGATACTACTGAACTGAGAGAATGAACAGGAATTTATCTCCAAGTTCCTGATACAACAGGTTCAATCTCGTTTAGCTTCAGACGGTGACATCTGAGACCAAACAAGTACGTTCCTGTCTGTTTTTTTTGCGTGCAACATTTATACTTACATTTATGAGTTTATTTTTACTTTCCCACATACAATATCTGCTCCAATAACTGATTCAAGTTATCAGAAATTATTATATTGGCCTGAAATTTCATATACTATTTTACTACTGGTATTGCAGCCTTCTTAGGTTATTTTATCGGATCTGCATTTATACTTACATTGAATGTTGGGGAAAACTAACTAAATAACGTTAATTCATTCTAACTAAAAATAAAACAACTATTGAAGTCCGTTTCACCCCCAGGTTTAAGAGCATATGAAGGTCAAATTTCGTATGAAATCGTTTACGAAGAAATAAATAGAGCTATTTTACCCCATGGGCACAAAATCAAGGTCATTTCATGAAACAATGTCTTATTTTGCAAAAAAAAAAAAAAAAAAAAAAAAAAAAAAAAAAAAAAAAAACAATTTTGACTGCAGAGTTATTACTTCACATAGGATTCGAATTCAGCGACCCTCAAAACCATGGAAGCTCTAGTTATGTTTTCTTTAACTACTTCATACGAAATGTTACCTTCAAATACTCTGAATCCTGACGTGATGGGGTGAAACGGACTCCGGATTCGGATTCAACGTGTCAAAATACATAAGAGTATATGTATGGTGTCTTTGTAAAATACCATTTTTTATTTTTTTTTTTTTTTGTGTGTGTACCTGTGTAATCAATTCGGATTGGATAAGCCGGTTAGCTGAACTCTGTATTTCTTGTAAAACTAGTCATAATTCCACCTGCAAACTAACCTTGGAGGGAGGTCTTCCCCCTAAATGCATCCACAGTTTTCGGTTAAGCTTCAAGGCCCCTAAGCGAACAACACACACCCTCTTCCTATTAACGAGGAGGGGGCTGTCAGCAGGTGAAAAATTTGACAAGCCGTTCTCCGGGAATTTAAGTCCCTGGCTGTGGCTTTAATAAGTCCACGCTGTACGCCATTCTGACAAGTACAGAACTTGTAATGAAACGTTGGATTTAGCAAGTCTTGCTTCTACTTTACCATCAACAGGGGAAACTTCTTGTTTTCCATAAACATTTCTCCGAAAGTTATTTCCTTAGCGCAAAGTCTGCATATCAAAGTGGCTGGACTGTAAAACAGCGGTTTCTTCTAATTTATTTTGTATTTTTTATACAGGCACGTATAAATGTATATTTGTATTTTGAAAGATTTGGTGTTCTTCGGAAATAGGTATAAGTAATAAATAATATCGTGGGCTTACGAATATCTTAAATTGCATAAATGCAGAAAGATGTTCCTCCGTCGTTTTGGAACGCCTTAAAACTAAATTCCAATTTTCTCAAGTCATCTAGAAAAACGTTAAACATTTCTCCTCCAATGTTCTTTCTTCGATTCCCCACGCCACATTATATAAAAAGTGTTCCCCAAGCCTCTTAACGCAAATCCTTTAGCGATAAGATTTTTTTTTCAGTCCTAACAGTGCTCCCGTGGGGCACTACTAAGGAACCATATTGGCCTTTCTTTATAAAAAAAATATTTTTCTGCCACATTTCTTAGAAGATTGGACCTCTTTTTTTAGAGATTTTTGAGCATGAAAAGACAACTGTGTATGTAAATATTATTTTATTTATTGGTAGACATACCCGAAATACAATACTCGGACAGGAATTGACTCACATAACAGAAAATAAATTAAGAAATATTTAAAATTTTATTCATAACTAAGGATCATCCAACAGGAACAATGATCGAGAAAAAATAGTCCTTCTAAGGTTAAGAATCGGAGGTTTACTCACGAATACCTATTGACAAAAACTAACAAACCAACTTCTACGCCATGCAACAACCTCTTACCCTAAAACATGTCTTAGATGACTGTTTACATCGTTCCTTGGAAATTCCTTGCGAAGTGAATGAACCTCCTCCAGATATTAAACAAAATGTGAATTGAAAATTCCATTGAAAAAAAAAAATCAGTCCACGAGTTCCCTGAGGTGCAGGTACTATTGTGGTCAGTACTATGCTCCGGCCGCCTGATATTCCCCTTTGCTGCTTTGACTGCTACGGGCATTAGCGTGAAGGTACACATTTCAAGGCTGGGTTGGCTTAGGGACGGCCAAGGAGGCTGAATCCAACCCATGAACGAAGACACTAGAAGATAAAAATCGTTAGTGCTTGCTCGGGATTTGAACTCAGGTCCTCCAGCATATAAACCCAGTGCTCTACCATTGAGCTAACCTTGCCCCTAAAAATTCTAATAACCTAGAACAATTAGCTCTCATACTTTTTCTCTGTCTGTTTTTTTTTTTCCTAAATGACTTCATTGTTATTGTAATTTAACTGAGTTATATTTAATTGACTGGGAACTTAGGTTTTTACGAAAAACGTTCTACATTTAATATGTACCCTAATTATTTTTTTTTTTTTACGGCGCATCGACAAATCGTGGCCATTAGCGCCGTCTAATTATTATTATAATTATCAAAAATATTATTAATAAAAAACGTAAATCTTTTTAATTTACAAGTGGAAGAGTTTTCAAAATTTCTAAAACTTGCACAATTATCTAAATTAGTCGTCATTGAAGAGCGAAACCACTGATTCAAGACAGTCCAGATGCATTAGGGATATGATGTGGTCTGTAATAATCTCCGGCCTTCTGATTTACCTGCCACAGGTTCTCTGTATATTCAGCTAGTGCCTCAGGTAGTTAATGGTTAGAATGAATACACTTTATTTTGTTGTATGTGCGCATGTATGTGTCAGTAGAACCAGCTTCAGGATCGGCAAAAAATATATTAAATTAACTATGACATGTAATACTGATTTTTGTCTTGTAATAAATTTTTATTGTCTTTTTATGTCCTTTTTTTTGTCCGAAAAGAAAATTCTGAGGTCAACTTTATTCAAAACACCTCGGTATTATCACTTCCTCAGGCCATAAATATGTCTTTTATTTATATCCCCACCTTTCACAAATAACGTTTCGGCCTTCAGGCCATTTTCAAATTTTTAACACCAGCAGCCTCTTTTTTAAACCCTTTATTTTAGGCCTTGTTATCCTGGGAGACATCTCAAACAACAAAACAATAAACCTTCAAATTAATTCATTTTATAGGTATAATCGAGGTATGTACCTATATTTTTTTGGTATATCCCCTTAAGCTGTGTGCTTAAGGAAATATAAATTAATGACATATTTATGGTCTGATAGAAGTGGTCATACCTAGGTGTTTTAAATTTTAGTTTTCGTTATTATCGTACAATCATTATTGTTTTTAAATACAAATTATATTTAATTTTCTAGCTAAATTTATTTTGTCCTTTATTTTTTTATTTATTAAATTTATTGTCTGTTCATCAACGGTTTTGATTACTCGTCAAGACAGCAGAAACAAAGGCCTTTAAAGCATTAGTCAGTTAGTAATAAAAAATAAAATGAAAATAAATAAAAAGTATAAAAAACTGGGAATATACAGCATAAACAAAAGGAAAATAAAATAAGTCCAAATCTCGAGCTGTTCCTGTCAATCCTTTTAAGGAAAGAGAACGATATATTATTCAATCAAGAAAAATGTCACACGTCAGTTGCAGTCTTTCCCGACTAGAGAATGCAACACTCTCCTGCCTTAAAAACCATTTGACAACAATTTGACAATTTTTTCTTGAGAAAGTACGACATAGCTATTGTGTGTATATTTTAAATATGTATGTAAGTTGTTTTTGAATGTATGGGCAGCACGACTTTGTATAGACTTGGTAAGTTGCTAAGTTGGCTACAGGCAGTAGAACGTAACTAACAGTTCTGTTTCATTGGCTACAACTGTTACTTTTATATATCATATTGTTTTATTATTGCATAAGTAACTTGCCTCGCTGTTGAGTAGGACAATAAATAAATAAATAGTAAAAAGAAATCCCCCCCCCTCCCTTTGATCAATTTCGTAACTTAATCAGTCTAAAAACCAAATTGTGTCAGCTTGGCAGTTTTTTAAGTATTATGGAAATGTTGTGTACTTAGTTTCAATGTGAATGAACAAACTTTAACGTTACCATTACATATGGATCTCTGTCTATGTTTTTTTTTTTATATGTGTGTTTATGCAGAAATAAATAGAGAGAGAGAAGTAGGTAGATAGATAAGAGCAAGTTGATAAACTCTTATCGATATATTTTTGTATCTATTTTGCCTTCATCCGTTTTCCTATTTGAAGAATAAAGATTCATACTTCCTTCATAATTGCAATTTCTACGGCAACATTCCTTCTGTACCGTTGAAAAATCCACCGCACAGCAACCGAAATGTTTATGAATAATCATTTATATTTTATATAAGAATAAAAAAGCTGGATATTAAATATACCGATCAAAACCAGCTCTAGAAATGTTTTACCTTATGTTTGTGTTGAGCGTTCTATGCGGAAACAAATATGAAATTATGGTGGGATTGTACAATATTTCTGGTTGAAAAACTTGACACTTTTAATTTTAATGTAATACCTGAAGATTGTAAGCTAATTTACAGAAAGCTCAACAGCTGCTAATCATTCTTTCGGGCATGATTGTATGTCTCCCCCTCCCAAAAAAAAACAGCATTCTTCACTTTAATTTACGACATTCTATTAACATAATGATGCGGGCTATGTAAAACTCATTGCCATTCATTTAGGCAGCACCATTTATTTATTTATTTATTATGAATAAAGCTTTTCTTCTTCTAAATATTTTATTTATAAATCTCATTGTTTAATGGATGTGCCTCCCACTATACGGAGTGGCAATAAATAAAAGAAAAAGGAATTTGAGAGAATGATGATATAAAAAAGTAATCTTCTTATTAACAAAACCCTTTAGTTTTAACTAAATTTAAGCTCAGCTGAGAATTAACTGTTAATACCCGATCTTATCGAAAAATGCCGTTGCTTTTAGGGACGTCGTTTTTCAAAGTTATCTTACTTGGGCAAGCTGGCTTAATCCCTACTTAAGCTGGAGATTTTTTTTTTTTTTTTTTCAATTTTTAATTAGCCATCTATTTTCTTTTCCTTCTTGAAGAATTTTCACGTTATTTTTAATATGCAGCATTAACGATGTCCATGTTTGGCCCAACGTTGAAGGAATGCTATTTATTTGTAACAGTCAGAAATTAACTGAATAGATAAAAACACACTAAAACCAAATAAGTTAGTTTAGTAAGTATAATATATTATTAAAAAAACATTGCCATTAATTAATCGAATGAACCTACCGATTACCCGTCATAATATTCCCAGTTAATAATAATGGACGTTAAAATTTAAATAATAATCGAATGAAATAGAATTTGCGTTTCATATCTATTGATTTTTTATTATATTAATGTTTAAAGCATAAGATGCTGAATGACATAAAATACATTCTCCAAACAAAGAGAAGAAATAAAAGCCAAATAAAATCATTCAAGCAAATTATTTAATTACTTATTATTTAAATTTTAACGCCCATTTATTATTAACTACGAATTTTAGGACGGGTTATCCTATAAGTTACCACCCTTTTCTAGCCAGGATAGAGGTGTTGCCTTTTATTTTTCGAAAGAAAAGCCACCACCCCTAGTGGAAATCGAACCCACGACCTTTGGCATGGAGTGTTAAGTGCTCACGCCTTAACCCTCACGGCCATCGGGTCTCCGCAAGAAAATTAAAAAGATGGAACTAATAGACTAGTTGTTGGTTCCGTTACAGTTTTTTTTTTTTTTTTTTTTTTATAGTTAGTGAAAAAATAGTTCACAACATTTGGGGATATTTGTGTCTAAACACTTTCTAACAAAACCGCTATAAATATAGAAATACTGTAAACATACATCAAAATAAACTAAATATTTATAAGATTTATTGTTAAGCCTGAGAATCCGATGCTGAATCGTATAAAATCCTTTCTAAACAGTTCAGCCGGCAATGAAACTAAAAGCTAGACAATATTTCTCCTTTCACTAAGGTCAGAACACTTCTGCCTGTTTCGTAAGGTAAATTGTTGTGATGTAGGCAAAACGGCAAACCGGTTGTAGCGATTGTTTAGAATAATGTTTTTAATATTGATATGGATATGATTTATTTGAATACGCCAATAATTGTAAAAATAGTCAACTAATCAAATGTTGAATACGTTAAAGAAATATTAAAACATAAGTTCATCAATCCAACAAAAAGTGAAATTGGGTATTTAGTTTCATATACGTTCAAAAGTTTTATTATATTTTTTTTTAATAATTTTTTTTTTAATAATTGTTTATGCTCTTTGCTTTAGATGCGGAGCATTATCTATCAATAAATAAATAATAATTGTTCACATTTTTAATGATTTTATTTATTTATTTATATTTAAGGGTGGTAACCTATAGATAACCCGTCCTAAAATTTTGAGTTAATTATAACGGACGTTAAATTTAAATAAATAAAGATTTTATATTCTGCTTGTACGTAAATGTATTTAATTTTGTTTTCTTTTTTATATTGATGCTTTTACTGTACTATATTTCTTTATGTTTTCTTCTGTATATAATTTAATTCTAACACTTTTGCTCCTTCTGCCATTCATTCCTTGCACCCAAAATCCTAAAAAAGATTTCTTAAAAAGAATAATTTTATTATTTAATTTTATCTATTTAGCATTAGTGTTATTTCTTTTTAAAATAGAGATAGATGTTCTGTATTATATTATCTAAATTGATTTATTATTCTTAACGGTCAAATGTCCCAAAATAAACTTCTTTTTTTTTCGTTCATTCAATCAATGTCCGAATAGTTCAGCAGAAGCTATTTTTATTTACGTTTATAATATTATTATCGTTAATTATTCAGCACTTCATGGACGACTTGCATTTTCTTTTTCACTTTTCAGTAGTGGGCGAGAATGGAAATCATTAGCTAATTTGTTCATAAATTCATTTATATTATTTTGGTGCTTATGGAAGATGTTGAAAGTGTGTGCGTGTGATCTAGATCCTGTGTCAATGAGTGGTGTGTTTTCATATAGTATATGTCTGTGAAGTATTTATACTTCAGTGACTCTGAAGTATAAATAATCAAAATAAATAAATAAAAATAATTACAAATTAAAATAATTAACAAAAGATCATTATAAGATAAAACATTAATTGCCGCAAATGCAAGAGATTTACTTAATTATCTACGGATGCAACTAAAGTAAGCACCATTACTATGGTAGAATGCATAATCACTTAACATTCAAAAATTTTAGTGCGCAAAAAAAATAAGTAAAATAAAAATTAAATTAAAAACTTGAGCTATAACAATTACACAGACACATATTCAAGGACCAAGCAACTAAAACTTAAGGATAGAATAGACCTTTGCATAGAAAAAAAAACCGTTTTCCTATCTTATCAAGTGCTAGGCTATTAGCGAGCTGCTAGCCTATTTCTATCTATTATTGGTTGCGATATGAATTCTCCGGCGGTCACCCATGCAAGTACTGATCGGCAGGATGTTCGCTTATCCTATAGGTTTCGAATTGTTCAACCTAATATGTCCGTTGGTGGCAAAGATAACATTATCGCTCAATCAATCGACACCGAGTTTCTAGAAATTAAAATATTTGCTTAGCGGTGTTTCTAGTTGTTTGTATTTTTCTTGTACAAAAAACCCTTATCCTTCTTATCTTTCTGTTTTTTTGGGATATTTTTATGATTACTACTATGAGACAGACCGGAGAAAAGGAGTAAGTGACTCCTTCCTTTGACAGTGCGACTCAGCTAACTACAGCGAAAGACTCTTCCCCTGAAGCGTCCTTCTGTGGCCTTTAATCGTTTGATAACTAGAAAACTAATTGAAATAAGGGCTGGAAGGTAGATTGCCGAGATTGGATGTTTTCCCATTGGTCCTCGATCCATAGCCATTTCCTCATTGACGGCCCTTCGGAAGGCTATCGAGGGAGGGAGGATAGCCTCCAAATGGTTCACTCTCTCCCTACATATTTACATACGCAGATGACTTTTAATTTCAGACCTTACGGCCAACTTGCTAATTGGGTTCAACCAATTTCCCCCCTTTAATGGATGTAGTGTGCTTACTCTGTTTTCGGATATTTTTTTTTCGTTGTTGCTGCCTCAAACCTCGAAACCTTTCAAAAATTGAACAAATGTTCTCTCTCTAACATTTCATACATTTTGCCTTTAGCATTTGTTTGACGTATAACAAGCATCTTTTGGACTGATATGCATACACTTTTATTGTGCATTTGCACTTTTTTTTAATTTTACTAAATATTTTTCCAAGTATTTAGCAGTCAGATTTATTCTAATGAATATTTAGCATTATGTTAATCTAATTGCTGTTTTGTTTCTTTTTGTTGCAGGTTTGTTAACGGGCAGTCGTTCTTCAAGGAGTGAGTATAAGCCATTATTCTCGATTATTTCCAGTCCCTGGACTAATAAATCAGCAACTAAACAATTATCAAAAAAAAAAAATACTCTGAACCAATACTCTCCCTGGAGGATATTTACAGTACACACCCAATAATTACACTCATCTACACTAATATTCACCGATTACATAACCACAACATTACACTTGTGTGGCTACCTGGACATGAAAACATTGACCAAAGCACATCAGTAGACAGTCACGCTAAATTAATGACAACAAAACCAGAAATAGACAATGACCTATTGACTTCACAAGACTTGTTTACAACTGCACACACGCATTCTATGGACGACTGGCAACAGAAATGGACAAGGACTGAAAACAAACTGCGTGAAGTAAAACTCTCAGTAAAAGCCTGGCCTCTTAAAAATAATAACCTTTCAAGAAGAGAACAAGTTGTACTGACACGTCTAAGGATTGGTCATTCCCTTCTTACGCACTCCTACTTAATGGAGAGGAAAGAAAGGCCAATATGTGCAGAGTGTAATGAACAGTTGACTATAAAACACATACTCACAGACTGCAGGAAACTAGAGAACTTACCCATCCCACATCACTTACACGACTTACTAACTGAAGGTAGTCCATATATCAACACAGTACTCCAACATCTTAAACGAATTAAAATATTTTCCAGAATATAACCACATACTGACGTAAATGTTTTTTTTTTTTTTTTTTTTTTTTTTTTTTTTTTTTTTTTTTTTTTAAGGAACTAAATCCTTGATTAGTATTGCTTCCCGTCTCATCCTTAAGTTATATTTGTAATATGTTGTTAACATGTAGTTAATCTGTATTGAGTTAATTAATTGTTTTATTTGATATTGAGCTAATAATTTAAACTATGTGAAGTATATGATAATAAGTGTATGTACTGTGATAATAAGTATACGATGTATTAGTGTTATAACGTCAATATTGCCATTGTATATATGTTATAGTTATATTGGGTGAGTCGCCTTTGTTGCGAGAGCTCATGAATAAATAAATAATCAAAAAAAAAATCGACACGCTGAATCCAAATCTGGAGTCCGTTTCATCCCATCGCGGCAGGTTTAAGTGCATTTGAAGGTTAAATTTCGTATGAAATCGTTTACGAAGAAACAAATAAAGCTTCCGCGGTTTTGAACGTCGCTAAATTCGAATCCGGGGTATGTTTCACCCCATCGGCACAAAATCAAGGTCACTTCAAGGAAAAATATGTCTGTCTATTTTGCAAAAAAAAATGAAAAGAATTTTGACTGCAGATTCATTTATTCAAAATAAACATATTTGTCCTTGAAATTACCTTGATTTTGCGCTTACTTGCTGAAACAGACCTCGGATTCGAATTCAAAACCATGGAAGCTCTAGTTATTTCTTCTTTAACTACTTCATAAGAAATTTGTCCTTCAAATGCTCTAAAACCTGACGTGATGGGGTGAAACGGACTCCAGATTCGGATTCAGCGTGTCGAAATACATTCGAATATATGTATGGCGTCTTTGGAAATTACCAATTTTTGTTTTGTGTGACTGTGTTATAAATTTGCCTTTATCGGCCTATTTTTACTCCCTTGCTACGAAACATGGTTGACATACAAATGAGATAGTAAAAGTTATAATAATATCCTCTTGGCGAGTATTAATTCGCTAGGATAAAACCGTTCTCGCAGGAGAAACTTTTAGTAATTTAAAATAAAGCAAGATATATATTGTTGAACTTCAACCGCTGTGGCACAGGATTACCTAGCACAGCGGCTGTGCTAGGTAATCCATAAGCCCTAACAATAAATGGGAGTTGCCTTACCCTTCCATTCTCCATCCGTAATGCGCGAGCAATCTGCGCAGAGGGATTAATAACGTCTAATGATTAATTATGAAGCGGAGTAATAGTTGTTGTGGAGCAAGTGAATCCATTAGCGGGGTCCTACCGACATCTGGACGCTGCGAAAATGGCTGCCGATCGGCTTAATGGCCGCTATAAATGTGATAAAACGCTTCCAATCAAAGAAACCCTTTTCAGCCTGACAAAGTAATCTCTATAATTTTTTTTGGGTGAAAAAAAAGCTCGTTGCGAAGGTTGGACAAGGGAATTAAAGTTAGATCAGCATTGGAGGGAAAAACGTGTAAAATGGTTTAAAAATTTCCGTCATTTGTACCCTTGTCAGGAAGAGATTTATTAAACTGACAGTTGGCATTTCGCTTCATTATTTTTACTCCGACGCTCATGAACACCACATCAAACCTTTTCTCGATTCCCCACTCTTTTCGCGCATTTTTCCCTGTCAACAAAATTATAACAACTTCTGGCCCTAATCTTTACTTCTCTTCAAAATTCTTCAGAAGAGAATCGTGCATATTTTACGAAACATCATAGTTTAAGCATGGTCAGCCGAGATGCGAGGCTAAACGAAGTAGCGTAATGCTATTTAAGAATTGACTGAAAAAAACTACCTGCTGTGTAACGTACCTTAACAGATGGGTCCATTTCATAGAGACTGATTTAAAACATTTAAAATACACATATCTACAATATGATATAAAGGAAACCGAAAATCTGTGATTAGCAGAGGTAGTGGGACACACCTTTATGTTTTGGGATACAAACATCTCATTCTTGCATAATGTCAAATCTGGACGTTCACAGAACAACACAACTACAAGCAGTAAAATACATACTAACGCTCTTAGGAGGGAAGGAATATTGAATCTAGGGAAGTACATTTACAGGATTCAAAGGACCTAAACATTGATCTAGAAGAGTCTAAACATTGAAACAATGGTACTGGGATATTTTAACACATCTCAAGCGTTTATGATAAAGTTATTTACTCCCCTCCCCTATATCCCGGTTCTCTATACTTCTCAGATGTAGTGCCTGGCTTCCAAATCCAGCGGTTTTCTATACTTCCCAGATGAAGTATCTGGCTTCCAAATCGAGTGGTTCTCTATACTTCTCAGATTTAGTGCCTGGATTCCAAATCCAGCGGTTTTCTATGCTTCCCAGATGAAGTATCTGGCTTCCAAATCGAGTGGTTCTCTATACTTCTCAAATGAAGTACCTGGCTTCCAAATCGAGTGGTTTTCTATACTTCTCAGATGAAGTACCATACTTACAAATCCAGCGGTTTTCTATACTTCTCAGATGAAGTACCATAATTACAAATCAAGCGGTTTTCTATACTTCTCAGATGAAGTACCATACTTACAAATCCAGCGGTTTTCTATACTTCTTTGATGAAGTACCATACTTACAAATCCAGCGGTTTTCTATACTTCTCAGACGAAGTACCGTACTTACAAATCCAGCGGTTTTCTATACTTCTCAGATGAAGTACCTGGCTTCCAAATCGAGTGGTTCTCTGTACTTCTCAGATGAAGTACCTGGATCCAAACCAGCGATTCTCTATACTTCTCAGATGAAGTACCTGGCTTCCAAATCGAGTGGTTCTCTATACTTCTCAGATGAAGTTACCGACTTCCAAAAATCCAGGGATTCTTTATACTTCTTAGATGAAGTTCCTGGCTTCCAAATCCAACTATTTACTTACTATTGAGATGAAGTCACTGACTTCCAATTACAGCCACCAAATCCAACAATTTTCGATACTTTTCAGATTTGAAGTTACCGACTTCCAAAATTTCAATCACTGGCTATACCTTGAATATGAAGTTATTGTTTATGAGAAGGTATTACTCTTCAACTGCAGCTATTGACAAAGCTTCTCGAGAGAGCCCATACTTTGAATTGTCCTGTAATGGAGAAAGGATCTTCATCTCAACATTCTGGCGACATCTTCACCAGACCCCCCCCCCTCCAGATAATTACGCATTCTCCCCTTGTTCTGCAATAAATCACTCACTCTTCATAACCCCTAGCAATCAACCTCCGTTACACATTTTAATATTATAATGAAAGGATTGTTGAAGGTAAGTTATGGATCTTTAATTTACTGAATTCTTGTAGATATTCACCTAGGTCCGAATCATTATCAGGTTGGTTAACGTTGTATATGTGTAAATTAATTATCCAAACTTCAATTAGCCACGATCCGTTCATCCAATATTTCATCGAAAGACACTCTAGTTACCTGTAATTGCACTTCACACCTTCGTCCATACATTTCTTTTTATCGTGACAAAATGTCGTATTGTAACCTAGACCATTTACAAATCTCCTGGGTTACTCATCGAGTTTCCATAATTCCTGCTCCTTTGGAGGTGAGAAATAATTCGAGACAAAAAAAAACCGGCTGGAGATTTGTAAGTGACGCGGAGGGTCGAGTGACAGCTCTTGTATAATGTCGACTCGTTAGGTTACTTTTTGCCGCTGTCAGAAGAACCAGCATTCTGCCGACGGCTTCAAATAGGCAGAAAAACTTCTTCCTCTTGTCAGGTCAGTTTTCTTCCCTGCTTCCTCTTTATTAATGGACCCCAACAACCGCAGATTTCCTTTTCAACCTTTCATATTTTTCTACTCAATTTTTTTTTTTTTATTTCATCCTTTTTTTTTCCTTCAACTTTCTATTTCAATGGTGGCATTAAATTATTCACTTCCCTTTGAAAACATCAAGTTTCAATTTTGTTTAAAAGAAATTTCAAAATTATGAATATTTATTAGTTTGACGTAGTAAATTATATAAGATAACTCCTACAGTTGGTCTGTTGGCTACAAGCGCGTAGGCCTGCAAATTTGTTTGGGGAATAAGGAGTTAATTAAGGAGTAAGAAAGACTGTGTAGTTTTGAATGCTATTAGTGGTGAAGGGTTTGGGCTAAGAGTTGGATAAATAGGATATTAGGAACAGTCCAATTGGAGACATAGAGCGGAGCATGGATTGAGTTTTATAGGAGCTCCAAGGATTTTTATAACGCACCATGGTCACTATTCTAAGACCATATTGGTCAGCGAATAGTCTCGAAAATGTCGTTTGGATAGTTAGAGCTATTACGGACGGTCGCCGGCTTTCTATTGTTTAAATAACGCTACAAGTGCATAGGTTTACGCACTTGCTCACCGGTTGCCCCGTCGACTTGCCGTGCGACGCAAAAGCGACTACCGTTCGTTTTCAAAAGCTGGCCTTAGTTGCTTATGTTTTGGTCGCCGAGGGACTGTCGCCGGCGACCAGTCGACAGTTCCTAATAGCTCTTAGTGTGAGATTTGATAGTCTCTCAGGGAGACATAATAAAA
This sequence comes from Gonocerus acuteangulatus, assembly GCA_946811695.1. NCBI lineage: Eukaryota > Metazoa > Arthropoda > Insecta > Hemiptera > Coreidae > Gonocerus > Gonocerus acuteangulatus. Next base: position 72,109,232 of record OX328125.1, read on the forward strand.
TTCATAATTAATGACCTCTTTTGGATAATATATAGCTTCCATGTTCTTCGTTTACCAAGAGTTAGAAGACATTAGAGGATCGATACATCGTCGAAGCGTACAGGATTGGATGCCGGGGTGCAAGACTTCTTAAGATTGACTTTAATGTTCAATATCGTTGAGACAGGAATTGACAGGGTTAAAGTGTACCTGAAGGGTCCAGCATGAAAATATATAAGGGTTTATTTGGGGGGAGGTGTGTTGGTATATACATCATAAATAAAACTGAAGAAAGTATTACATCTTAACATGCCCGCAAGTTGGAAGAAAAGAGAGGGCGATTAACTACGATATAGGCTTGGAAAAATCTGTATGAAAAATAGGATTTTATTATTAGTAGTAGGTAATTGAGAAAATTCTTGCTGTTATTTCAGGTTAAGTGGGATTCCATCCGTCAACAGTGATAAGGTCCGTTCAAGTATCCTCGTTTTCTGTAGTCCGTTAATGAGAGTTATACAGATATAGTCGATTTGCATTTTTTACACGGTGTATGTCCAATTCGAAGCCTTAAGCCTAGTACACTGAGACTCAAAGTTGCGCAACATTGTTGCGGGAACATTGTTGTTCGGAGCTGCCCCTCTACAATGAATCGCGTCCACACTAGATAGCCAGTTCCCTGGAACATTTCTCAGAAGCTGGCCTCTCAGGTGTTTCTCTATCGTTGTTACTGTTAATTAAAAATCTAAATATGAAAAAACCAAGATGGTGGTGCTATTGAAAACTTTTCAAAACCAACAATAAAGCGTGCATGAACATTGAGACTTGAAGGTAGAATGGGATTTGTCAACTTTATAAGAATTAGGCCTCAGGATTTTGAGAATCTTTTGCAAATGATCGGACCAAGGGTGTTTAAAAAATATACAAACTTTAGAAATTCAATTTCTCCTACCGTAAAACGTGCTACTACTTTAGGGTTCTTTGCAAGTGAAGAATTCTTTAAAAGTCTTATGTATAGTTGTAGATTTTCCTAGCAAAGTTTATCTGTATTTGTTCCAGAAGTGTGTGAGGTAATAATCATCGTTTTGAAAATATACATTAAAGTAACGAAAACTTATTGTTTATTAACATAATAGGCACGGTAGAGATGGGCGATAGTCCATAGTTCAGCACTATCGATAGGCCGATACTATCGGCTAAAAAATATCGATACTATCGATAGTTATCCAATAGTGTCTTCCCCTATTCCTTACAAACCTGTCCAATGAAAAATTTAATGTTATTGAGTTGAATTATCTATTACTTGCAGGATTAGATATATTTATAAGGTTACACAATTTATTTATCTAAATTTATAAAAAGCATTTACAAAGATAAAAATATCAAGAGGCACAACAAAATGTAATAATTTAAACTGTTTTAGTTGTGCTCCTTAAGGCACAGATTACCAGAAATGATTAACATTTCCTCTTTTCTTTGGCTCAGTCTGGTTCGCTGCTTATAAATGATTTTTCCAGCGGCTGAAAATATACGTTCTGGGGCTACAGATGAGCCTGGAACACAAAGGTACTTCCTGGGTACATTACGTAGTTGGTTGTTTATACCAGACGGTTCCTTTTCAGTATTTAATTCACCTGACGTCAGTATTCATTAAATCGATAGTCATGAACTATCGATAGAGTTATAACTTTTTTTAGAATTGAAGTTCTCAGCATCTGGAGGGCTGTGGTATTAAATACTATTTAAAACCACACCCCTCCAGATGCTGAGAACTTCAATTCTAAAAAAAAGTAATAACTCTTTCGATAGTTCAAGACTATCGATAGCTCCTATCGATAATCAAGAAATATCGATATATCGATAGTAACTATCGACTATCGCCCATCCCTAAGGCACGGGCGTATATAGGAAATAATTTCGGGGCGGCTGGGAGCATTACAACGCTATTACACCCAATAAACATTATTTCTAAACTAAGTGATCTTATTTAATTTATTTTTATGACAGCCCTCTCAGCCCCCCTCATGTACACCCATGATAATGTGTACAAATAAAAATATATTTTTAGCGTTTTCTTTCTTTTATTTTTTAATAATAACGAAAATATATACTATTTTGATTTAAAGTTGGATACATATGGTATTAAATTATAATCAGAGCAACATGTGCATTTGTATGTCCTCTATCAACTTTATTGTCAATTCAGTCGTCTACATATTGAGTGAAGTTGAACTACAAGTCCGTAAGTTGGTAATGCCAGGAGCTGATTCTAGACTTGGGGCTGCTCCGGAACACGTCCCCACTGGTAATGTTACGCAACAATGTATCCGTGAGTCCCGACCCAGCGGGACTCAGATTCTTGTATCACCTAGACCCGCAATAACAGGAGTGTTACACGGGGACATGTTGCGCGGCAGAATCGCAACAATCCAGACACAACCGAGATTCAGCTCTGCAACAATGACGCGCAACAATGTATCCCAGTGTGTACTAGGCTTTATAAGGGCTACTACTTCTCTCCCAGAGCTTCAGTAATTGGAGTTCCAAGATTTTATAAATGGCTATCTTGCAAATCTTGTTCATTCATTCAAATTCAAATGTGACAACTCAGCTTATCATTCATTTGAATGAGTTGTTACGATCTTTATGTCTGGTTCAGTGATCAGTGAAATATCTTTTCACCGACGTGTGGCTAATTATAGTACAGTGTACAATAATTTAGAAAATTGAAGTTCTTACTACTATGATCATAGCGTTAACAGAAAAAGTATCACTATTTGTGTTCATCATGCACTACCAAGAGTGTTTCTTTAAGACCGCTTACTAATTTAATTTTAATTTTAACGTCCATTTATTATTAACTAAGAATTTTAGGACGGGTTATCCATAGGTTACCACCCTTTTCTAGCCAGGATAGGGGTGATGCCTTTTCTTGACCGCTTACTATGTGCCTTTCTTACTGCCTAGTGTGGTGCTTTGGCACTTGCTAAGATATTTCCTGCCCACTGCATAGGCAAAGTCCCATTGGCCGTTAAAGTGTTCTATCGCCCGGAAAACGATGCTAGCGCCACCTCGAGGTAGAATGGATAACCCTGGAGCCTGGATTACAGGGGATTAGACCCTGACTTATGTTCCCTTAATTGAATTTATCGTCAGCCTCTTCCGTGAAGCTCCTCCATTCGTTACGAGGCGCCCTACCTTGTCCTTTCAAAGTCTCTATATGTAGTGTAAATTTTCTAAGGTGCACCTGCGTGGAAATAGGCATAGTAGCATTTTATACTTATTTTTAGCATATTCCCTTTCCTCCCTATAGTGAGGGAACCCGCTAAAGACGTCAACACTTTGACGCAATCTGGAAGTCTAGAAAAGAAATATCCATAACTCATGAAAAAACTGCTCATGAAAATATAAAACGTCGAGATGGCTATTCCGGAGTTAACTATGGATTTAGGCAATGCAACTATACCCCGTTCAGTTAGGTTGAATAGTTCTAATCCCGCACGCGCGAACTTTTCTTGTTCCACTTAAGGCGTGTCAACTATGGAAGTCATTAACGCCAGGCATTAAGGTTTAATAACAGTTATTTACACGGGTACATTTACAAAATGTATACCCATGATAATACGGAGCTCCAGGTGATTTGCTCGCATACTTAGTGATAGCATCATATTAATATAAAAAAAAATAAGTATAATAAAGTATTCAAAATATATAAAAATAAAACACTAACATAAAAAATAAATTTAATTTATATAAAATAGTTTAAAAACCAAACCAAAGATTATAATCTTTATAAGATTGATAGCTACAAAAAAAAAACCCCAAGTCGTACGTCGTATCCGTCTAAAGTGAAATATGTGTTGTAAAAATATAATAAATAAGTCCATTAATAATAGGGATTTAATCCAGAACCAAATTATTAATTTGCTCGTACTGGCTTTGTACGACGATCTTTGCTTTACGAATTAACTCGATGGATATCATCCCCAAATAAAGAACATCTATCTCTGCATTCCGAATATAGGATCAAACTATTAATAGTAGTCGGAAGTGGGGTTTTTAGGACACAAATTCTGGGGTCACAACATTTTTCATGTTTATTTTGTATTAATATAAATTATTTTAACCAAATTCTTTACCACGTTATGCAGCTCCTGGGCAACGTACTTTTTTCTCATTAGCTCGAGTGGGGTGTTTCGTGTAAGCCGATGTTTGTAGAAATTCATAAGACTGTATTGCTTATTTTTTATGAATTTTCAATGGTAACGGTTTCATTTTGCTAGAAAATGGCTTTAGTGAATTAATCAAGATAAATTTGAGCTCCTAAGAACAATCAGTGAATGAGTATAATGACTGGAAAGCGGAGTCCATTTCCCCTCCACCTCGATGAATGACAAAGCCTCCTTGATCGGGGAATGATACGACCTGCCTGTGTAATTAGCGGCTTGGTTATTACTGACTCTCCATTGTCTCTTCGCCCAATATACAGCAGGCTTCCTCAGGTTTCAATCCATAATCCCTCCGGCCCCTTTGTTCTCCTTCTTATACTCAAATTAATTCAATGTTGTTAATTACTAATCTCCCCCGAAAGCCTCGAGGCGGCGGCGTCTTTCCCATCCCCTCCTAAAGTAAATAATTGACTCCGGTGTTAGCACTTCTTTGATCCAACGTAAATAATTTAATTTTAACGTGTTTTAGTATTCCCAGTAAAGAGATAACTGGTTGATGACTTCGATCAACTGTTGCAACCCGGAATTACAGAGGGAATTGTCGACGGTCGTGAAAAAAAACGGCCGTTCAAATAAGCGATGTTTGGGGTATAGAATACTTTATTTAATAAAATGTTTCATTGGCATACGTTGTTATACTTTCTTGAGCATCCCACTAGCTTAAAATGCCAGGATACGGGATGCCAGAGATCCAAGAGGAAGAACCTACCTTGAAAACTCAAGAAAAACATTGTAGCAGCTACAATTGTAGCAAGCTTTGGCATGAACTAGTACGGGAGAGTTTTGATTGCAGAAAGAATTTTACTAGCTTGCTCCCCACAAAGAGATTTCGTCGTAGAAGATAATAAAGAGACCGACGATTGAGAAATCGTGGTATCTAGAAAGTAATCATTCGAAATCCCAAGAAATTTCCTAAAAAGTAGATTCTGGCATTAACAGGCATAATTTTCTATAGCATCATCTTAGGCAGAAAAAACGATGCTCGAGAAAAAAATTTCGTAAGAGTTAAAATCATTCCACTCATGGTGAAATAATAAGAGTTGGTAAATCTAAGCTTAACAAAATAAACCAGATGTAAGCATAATACCGAAATACGCTAAGCAGACGTAGTTCCTGAGAATTGTGCTTTTACAAAACCTATAGAAGTTTGGGTTAAAGTTGTCACAGTCTATTGAAATAAAATTCTTGGCTTCTTTCCATATAATGCTCACCCATGGAGTGATTTCGTAAACGTAGATTGGGACACTCAACATTTGAAGCACTATTTTCTCCGACTGAGCTGCTCCTATCCAATATTTAGTGGCGTAATCCTAGAGCCATAACATACCTTTCTCCATGCTTATCGTAAAAGTAAGCCTGCTGTTTTTAGATGCCAAATATGTCAGGACGAAAACGTATGTCAGGCCTATTAGGGCACTACCTAAAAGCGAGATAGCCCTGAAGGAGCCTATGAGATGCAACAGGAGTGAAAACCAAAAAGAGACAAAAGGTAAGGCTTCCACCCTTAAAATTCTAGAGGAATAACCTGGCTCGGTCCATACTACACAAGGTTCGAGTAGAGGTTTGCCTAGCCACCAGGAGGAGTAGTTAGTGGGTAAGTGTAATTAGGATAAGCCTTGTTAGGGGGTTGTTTATCTTTGGCTCGTCTTAGCCACAACAAGCCCCAAGCCTTGCTCTCTAATCTCCGCCGCTTTCCCTCAACATCCTCCAACCCTAACATCCGATGGACCTTATATTTCAAACCAGCTTCTCTCTCTAGCTCTACTCTCTAGCTAGTGTGATCGCCATAGCAAGGCCGGCAATGTTACTCACGCCCAATCCTGTATACGATTGGATATTCCTTATTACTAATTTGACCTTTGATGTAGCTCAACTTTTCTGTGTTCTGGGTACCTACCTAAAAAGCAGAGATGGGCATAATTTTATTTATAAATAAAAATACGAATTTATTCGTACTTCATATATTTGTGAATACGAATATAAATAAATTCGTACTTCATATATTTGTGAATACGAATATAAATAAATTCGTATTCATAAGTGTGAATACGAATTTATTTTTATTCGCATATATTAAATATAAAAATACAAATAAAAGTTTATTCGCAAATTTTTCTGCGAATACAAATAAATTCACAGAAAAAATTGTAAATAATCACACAAAATGTGAATATTTACAAAAAATCAAGTGATTAAAAAAAATCACGAATACAAATTTATTCACATTATAATTTGTGAATAAAAATTTATTCACAATAAAATTCGCAAATAAATCATGATTTTTTTTTTTTTTTTTTTTTTTTAGGCGTTTAACGTCTAGGTTATTAGCGCCTCGATTTTTTGTTTACCCCGACACAGTGTTTTTTTGTATTTTTATATTTAATATATGTGAATAAAAATAAATTCGTATTCACACTTATGAATACGAATTTATTTATTTTCGTATTCACAAATATATGAAGTACGAATTTATTTATATTCGTATTCACAAATATATGAAGTACGAATTTATTTATATTCGTATTCACAAATGTATGAAGTACGAATAAATTCGTATTTTTATTTATAAATAAAATTATGCCCATCTCTGCTAAAAAGTCCGGTCTTCTAGGTAATAAATAATATCGGGAAAATATTTGTCCGTTTCGTTCAACATCTCCAAGTTCCATTCATACGAGGTTACATCAAACATCCCCTTACCTAGGAAACAGGTCTCATGTGAAGCGGTGACTTATGGATGTTTATTGCTCTTCAGACTTGGTTGTATCTACAAGTTTCTGATTTGACTGCAATATTGTCTGATTTCCAAAGCGTTTCTAGAGCAGATAGTAGGTTCATTTGATAATTTCAACTTGTGGTATCTGTCAAAATATCTTGGGGGTTTGCCTTAACCCAGTGGTATCAATCATTCACTTCTGTAACCTTTCCGAGTACAGTATATTGTTTTATTGAGGAACCTACTAACATAACTGAATACTTCCTTTGGATATTGTTTCTTTGCTAGTTTACTTAAGGTTAGTTTTTAAATAAATGGGTGCAGTGCATTCTAACAAAATGGAATTACTCTATAACTTGGAGATAAACTGCCAATAACGCCGAAATTGCTGATCCGGACGTCCCCATGCAAATTACTTCTTATATAAATTATTCTGCTAATTTGTTGGAAAATATATATTAAAATGAGGTTCATACAGAACTTGATAAAGATGAATTCTTGAAAGGCGTCTGTACTTAAAATACGCATGAACCTTCATATACATAGTTTTTACCTACCATATTATCAGAATTGCAGTGTTTTTTGTACGTTTTTATTGCGTGATTCGACTACGGATTCTTCTCATTCTGTTGATTGTTTGTTTCACAAGATTCGTTTGCCCCCATTTTTCAGTCTGAATTTATTGCAAAGCAGTTATGTATGTATTGAACTTGTATGCTTCGCACCTTGTAGAACATCTTTGCCTTAGTAATTAAGGAATATGAATCCTTTGTTTTACATAGGAAATATTTACATAGGCTTCGATGCTTATGGAAAATGTGCATCTCACTCCATATAAAACACTTGGGCCTGATTACTTTCAGAATATCTGCTCCTTGATGCTTATGGAATAGGTTGCCAATAACAGATCATGCTACCCCTAAAGGAACAGCCCCTTTCTAAATCTACTCCCTAAGAAAGCACAGGTGTCCTTGACTCTCCTAAGAATGGCGCAGGAACTCCAATAAGGCACGCTACGCCCTCTCTCCCCGACAGACTCATTTCCCGATATTTTTCAATTTAGCAGTCCGTTCCTGCTTTTTTATTCTCACTTCTTCGGAAACTTCTCCCGAAAACATAGCAAATATCGTGGACAAAAGAATTTCCAAATCCAGCAAGGCTCTGCTTGCCTTCTTAAAAATATTATTATAGTTATATTATTAAATATAATGTTATAAATACTTTTCTTCAGCACTATACAGGGTGTCCCACGTTAAAATTTCATAACTTTAGGGGTTTATTCTGCATCCCATTTGTAGTTCAGGGGCGCAATAATGACCGCTCTATCTGAAAATTTAGAGGAGCTACTCAAACTTTTGTCTTTTTTAAAAACTACTGTCTTTTTTAAAGAAAAACTGAGGTTTCGGAATTTTGTGATCACTGTATCGTAAATAAAGACCACATTTTTCGAATCTACATGAAATTACCAATAAGAAACACCCGTTATTGAAATATTATCATGTAAACTAACAGCTACATTAAAAGCCATATAAATGAAAACCTTTATTTAACATTAGTGTTTTATTAAATTATTCAATATTTTCTTAATCACCTATTATTAGACTTTTTTTTGCGGAGGTTTGCCTCCATCTCAAAAGTTGCATGATTTAATATGCTTCGAAATGGTACCTCGTAGTTTAAGAAAAAAATCTATTTCAATCTATTTTTTTCTGATTTCTAAGTCAAAACCAATAAATGTGTTTTAGCGTGAAGGAGCCATTCCGAACAAATTCTTTAATTTCACACGATGATGACGATGTGCCATTCTTCCCAAACTACATGACGTTTATTACACAAGCCCATCTACCAAATAACAAGTCACTCTGGTTTCAAATGGATGGTTGCCCAGCTCATAAGGGACGAGAGGTGACGGAATGTCTGAAAAGTGAATTTCCTTTTTGACGTAGGAAATCAAATGAAACCATTCCCAAGGCCATACCTATAACCGTTTTCGAGAAAACACTAGACTTTTCTAAGGATTTTCGCATATTTTCTTTAATACCTCGAAACCAGTTGGGAAATCGTGGTAAATGTAAGGCCTATATTCGAAAGCGTAGTAGCGATTCTACAAAAACGGTTCTTATACAATTTTTGATAGAGCGGTAACATTCGGAGAAATCGGCGCTTTCATTCTTTTGAACTGGTATTTGTCTATTTGCGTAATTTTTGGCAATGGTTTGTTGTTTTTTTATTGCTTGAATTTTTTCATTAAAACAAGGTAAGTTGTTTGTCCATAATGGCGCCTAAAATCTTATTTTTCTTCAAAATTTCATTGGAGTAGGTGTTTAAATTTATCACAAAATATTAACTACAACTATTCCGAGGTTTTTATATGTCACAGGGAATGAGAATGTTATGGAAACGCAATAAGATTAATAGGAATTTTTGTTACGTAGATGATATATATCGGCGATAGTTTGATGACATTGCAACTGTTTAGGGTTCATAGTTTTTGAACTTTCAATCATTACTAGCTTTTTTTTTTTTTTTTTTTTTTTTTTTTTTTTTTGGACTATTTTGGCTATCAGCGTTGGGCTATCTACAGGTTGCCACCCTTTTATAATGCCAACAACGCGTGGTCGGTCACCCATTCAGGTACTGACCATGCCCGACGTTGCTTAACACGTTCGGGCCCAGCGTCGTGGCATATGCGTCAGCAGATAGCTTGCCTTTCTTTCTATCCCCACTGCTCCGGGCCTCGTCCTATACCCTTTTTAGCGCGGTTCCTCCCTCCCCCATAGGGAGGAACCCCGCTTATAAGGTTGATACAATGAAACAATCCGGAAGTGCCGACAAGAAAATTTCGCGTTTCAGAACCCCTAGAGACCGAAAATAACGGTGGTTAAAATTTGTATATATATATATATATATGTATATATTTATTTATATATATATATATATATATATATATATATTTGTCTGTTCGCTCTGTACTCCGAGACGAATGGTACGATTTTGATGAAATTTGGTACAAAAATCTTTCGTCTAATTTGAAAGGTCAAGTTCGTTAACCAGCAAAATCCGCCTACTGGAAGATGGCGTTTGGGGCGAAATTCGCGCAAAAAAAATCGTAACGCTTACGTTATTGAGTTCATAAGCTTGTAAGTACTCTTTTCATATGCTTCCTGTGCTAGAAAAACGAATGAAACCATTTTCAAGGCGATAGCTTTAACCGTTTTTGAGAAAATTGGAAAAAATAGTTTTTGAATACCGTTTTTGGTTTGGGTACTTAGAATCATGGGATTCAGTTGAAACATTTTCTGCATGTTCTTCTTTCATTAAAACTAATATGTTGAAAGTTTTGTTACGTTTGGAGGTAAGGAAGGGTTAGAATAAAATATTTTATTAACAGACATAAAACGTTTTGGTAACTTTGTATACTTTCATTAATATCTCGAACCCAGTTGGGAAATCGTGGTAAGTAGATAGAAACTATTTGAAAGCTTACTAAATTCTCTACAAAAAAGATTCTAAAACTATTTTTGATTAGGTTATGTCAATCGGAGAAATAAGTGCTTAAATCATCAAATACGTCGGTTTTTTTTTTTTTTTTCTTATGAACGGGTTTTTGTCGTTCTTTTTGTAATTTTTGTCTCTTTCCCTTGGTTTTTTATTGCTTTTTATTTTTGTAATTTCTTATGTTGGGAAAATGTATTTGTGTGTAAAACAGGATAGGAATAATGAGACCAATTTTCTGTTGCTAGAAATAATAAAAATTTTGGGAACTTCGTATACTTCCATTAATATCTTGAAAACGGTTGAAAATCTTGGGAAGCGAAAGGTTACCATTCGAAAGCTTACCAAATGGTCTACAAAAAAGGTTCTGAGGAAAGTTTTGAATAAGCGATGAAATGAATAAACTTTGAAGTAATTGATTTCGTTTATTTCATACGGTTCTTTTGGTCTGTTTTTATTCCTATTTTTTCATTTCTTATAGTTGGATAATGTATTTGACAATAAAACAGATTAATTAAAATAAGAAAAACAATTCATTGTTAGGAATATCAGGCTGTACCGTATGAAATGTCAGTTTTGGATTTGCTGATTTCCTTCAAATGTCTTGAAACTGTCGAGGCTCCTAATCCGAGTTCTTTGGCATATTCCCTATTGTTTGCAATTGCTTATAGTAGTCAAATGTATATGTTTATTCTGCATCCCATTTGTAGTTCAGGGGCGCAAAAATGACCGCTTATCTGAAAATTTAGAGGAGCTACTCAAACTTTTGTCTTTTTTAAAAACTACTGTCTTTTTTAAAGAAAAACTGAGGTTTCGGAATTTTGTGATCACTGTATCGTAAATAAAGACCACATTTTTCGAATCTACATGAAATTACCAATAAAAAACACCCGTTATTGAAATATTATCATGTTAACTAACAGCTATATTAAAAGCCATATAAATGAAAACCTTTATTTAACATTAGTGTTTTATTAAATTATTCAATATTTTCTTAATCACCTATTTTTAGACTTTTTTTTTGCGGAGGTTTGCCTCCGTCTCAAAAGTTGCATGATTTAATATGCTTCAAAATGGTACCTCGTAGTTTAAGAAAAAAATCTATTTCAATCTATTTTTTTCTGATTTCTAAGTCAAAACCAATAAATTCCGAACAAATTCTTTAATTTCACACGATGATGTCGATGTGCCATTCTTCCCAAACTACATGAGGTTTATTACACAAGCCCATCTACCAAATAACAACTCACTCTGGTTTCAAATGATGGTTGCCTAGCTCATAAGGGACCAGAGGTGACGGAATGGCTGAAAAGTGAATTCCCTTTTTGACGTAGGAAATCAAATGAAACCATTCCCAAGGCCATATCTATAACCGTTTTCGAGAAAACACTAGACTTTTCTAAGGATTTTCGCATATTTTCTTTAATGCCTCTAAACCAGTTGGGAAATCGTGGTAAATGTAAGGCCTATATTCGAAAGCATAGTAGCGATTCTACAAAAACGGTTCTTATACAATTTTTGATAGAGCGGTAACATTCGGAGAAATCGGCGCTTTCATTCTTTTGAACTGGTATTTGTCTATTTGCGTAATTTTTGGCAATGGTTTGTTGTTTTTTTATTGCTTGAATTTTTTCATTAAAACAAGGTAATTAAATGAGAAGCGTGTTTGTATGACTTGTTGTTTTTAACATGGGAAGCAAATTATTTCTGCTTGGCTACTACCCGTTTCCAGTACAATGTGGTGCGTAAATCTTGATTTTCATCCAAATGTTTTTGCGGGTGGCGCTTACATTTTTCACGAAATCTTAAAACAAATTATTAACTGTCTCTATTCCAAGTTAATAACGGATCCGCGCTAAATTTGCGAGTCAGACTTTGATATTTAATCATTGGCTTCTTGTCTGTGCAAGAACGGTGATTACTTCGATCCAATTTGAATGTTTTTTTATCTAACATTGTATATATAGATCATTAATTTGATGACTTTTTTTTTGTTGATAAGAGATGAAACTTTTGGATTACAGGAACCCTCTCCAATATATGCTTTATACTCGCGCTGACGGCCTAATCCCACCAGCTCTGTTTCGTACGTATTAAACCCCTCTCCCCCCTCGTGCCTTATCTCTACCAGCAGAGCTGTGAGGGTGGGGGTGACTGCTTTGTACATGTTCCCAGAGGGATTGAGAGGTCAGTGTCAATTGTTATAAAGTTATCATCGCTGCCAAATATATTTGGCAAAAAATGTAATTAATTTAATATATTGATCTGATGATAAATTATCACTTCAAATGGTCCTATTTCACAGGTTTACAGAATTGATTTTTCACTTTTTAAATACATTTCGTTACGGGAAAACGACGAATGATATTTTTACAATAGACGTGGAAGCATTAACTTGCGGGCGTAGCACTGTTTGCTTTTGCACAATCCAAGAGATTTCTCCTTTTAGCAATACAAGAAATGTTCAGAACACATCAAATTCAAAGACGCAAATTCACGATGCAATACATTCGTTGAAAAAAATCGAACAGCATTTGATTGGCTTCTCGGTCATGAAGATATACCACAAAGGGCGATCCTAGTCAGACAAGGAAAATTATCTGCACCACAAAGTCCATCACACACTTAACAAGCGAAAATGCATTAACCGAGATTCAGAGAAAAGTTTTGGCAAACAGTGGCACGATGTAGGACAGGATAATAGATAACAAGCTAAGTGAATTAAATCTACAATTAAGAATTGTCCCTCGAAAAAGACGAGGAAAACTTATGTATCGGGCACACTAGACACACTCATATTTAAAAACTAGAGAACATTAAATTTTTTTATTTATTATTTAATAAGTTGTAGCGGCTAGGCGATTCAACTTTTAAAAAATATTACATGAACATGTATAAAATAATACAAGAATGTTAAATTTGTTTCATCTAAAATTGTCTAGAATGTATGGTATTAGTATTGGTTTTGTAATAATGGTCTGTGTGTCTGTCAATAAGGTTTTAGTATTTGGCCGTATGTTGGTAGTGAATGTAAGTATAATTTTTATTTTAATGGAATACATAACATCTTCTCTTTTCTCTCTTATTTTTTTTTTTTCTAAGTTGATGTGTTGTTGCCAATTAAGTCATAGAGGTCATTTTATAATTTGTCAAGTAGGTTAGTCTTCTGGAGGTAGTTAAATATTTGTCCTATATATTGGCTCCTATCACCTTGTAGTTCTGTCATATTGTACGGTAAGTCATAGTTCTGTCTAAGTATACATTCTGTCAGTAGGTGTTTTATGGTCAGTGTTGAGTTACAATGTTCACATTTCGGTCTGTTCTGTCTCGTCGTGAGGTGTAAGTGTGTCAGCCGTGAATGGCCGATTCGTAAGCGACAAAGTACAACTTCTTCTCTCCTATTGTTTCTTTTGCTTGAAGGCCATTCACAAACTGTTTGTTTTATTTCTCTGAGTTTATTCTCTGTCGTCATGTGCCAAGAGTGCTGCCAGTTTCCTGTAATTAACCTTGTGGCCTCAGCTTGCAAATCTTGTAGTGTATTATTGTGTATATAGTGATAGTTTTGTCTTGCTGTCGTCCGTGCAAGTACGTCAGCTTTGGTGTTTTGTCCTAAGTCCTCGTGTCCTGGGAGCCAATATATAGTTATTACTTTAGTTGTCTGATATATCCGTTCAAGTATATTAGTAATTATTGGATTAGGATTGTATATGTCTCGTAGTCCGTATATTGAGCTAAGTGAGTCCGTGCAGATTGTTATTTTATCTTGTTTCACGTCCTGTATATTGTCCAAAGCGAGGGATATGTCATGCAGTTCCGCTGAATAGATACTTGCAGTGCTCGATAGTTTCATTTGTAGAGTATTTCTATCCAGTACAGCGGCTGCGCCTACACCTTCCGCCGTCTTGGATCCGTCGGTATAGATGAAGAAAGTGTCTTTATTCTTACTGAGATACGATTTAAAAATGTGTTTGTAAGTATGTGTAGAAATCGGGTTAGGTTTTTTGTATTTAGTCAGTCCTAGGTCTAGTTTTAAATTGTTTATAGTCCATGGTATAAAAGTCCCTAGAGGTTTCATTAACAGCTGTCGCACATCTTACCAACAGTGGGCGTTGTCTAAAAGGCTGCATTTGATATTTGCGTAATATGGCCTCATCGATTGATTGAGGAACGCACGCACTATTTAAATGTTTAGATTTAAACTATATTTCAGACAATTCTGCATACGCCTGTACTCCAATGGAAGCTCTCCACATTCTGCATGTAGGCTAACGGCTGGGCTGGATCTAAAAGCACCTGTAGCAATGCGTAGACCTGTATTTTGTATGGAGTCTAGAATTTTAAGAGTGCTGGGCTTGGCAGATGTGTACGCTACACTCCCGTAGTCCAGAAGAGACCTGGTATACGCTCGATAGAGTGTTAGCATTATACTTCTGTCTGCTCCCCACTTGGTGTTGCTTAAAATCATCAAGAGATGCAAAGATTTCTTACATCTATCAACAAGATTCCTTAGGTGGGGAACCCAGGTGAGTTTAGTGTCAAAAACAAGTCCTAAAAATTTAATATTGTTCGTTAACTGTATTGGAGTATTATTTAATGTTAGTCTAATTTGTGAAATTCGTCGTTTTTTGTAAAAAGTATACTTTGTGTTGAAAAATGTAGTCCGTAAGTAACGCTCCAATGCTCTAGCCCATTTATCGTCGTTTGTATAGACTCTGCGGCATTTACTAAATCCTTTGTTCGAATATAAATAAGCAAATCATCCACATACAGGCAATATTTGACTGGTGGAGTAATGTGCTCACGAACGGTGTCCATAGCTACTTTAAATAGAGTCGTGCTTAGTACACTGCCTTGAGGCACTCCGTTTTCTTGGTAGAATATATTTGAAAGGGCTGGCTGTTCCTACTTTTACGCGAAATGTTCTATTCGAAAGGAAATTTAAAACAAAGTTGAAAAAATTTCCTTGAATATTCCATTCGGTTAGTTTAGACAAAATAGTTCTGCGCCAAACTGTATCATAAGCCTTTTCGATATCAAATGAGACGGCTAAAACAGATTCTTGATCAATAAAATAGGTCAATACTTGGTTTTCTAAAGTAACAATGTGATCTATAGCCGAGTGACTCGGTCTGAAGCCACATTGGTACTCTGACAGAAGCTTATTATGTTCAAGGAACCATAGAAGTCTCTTATTTAATATTCTTTCGAAAACCTCAGAAGTACAGCTTGTCAGAGCTATTGGTCTGTAGCTATCAGCTGATGTCGCTTCCTTGTTTGGTTTTTTAATTGGTATAACAATAGCTTGATTCCACTGAGATGGGTACTTGCCAGTTTCAAAAGCGTTGTTATACAGCTTTAAGAGCAACGATAAGCCTGTACTGGGAAGATGTTTCAGCATTTTGTAACATATTCCATCCTCTCCAGGCGAGGTGTATTTTACTTGGCTCAGTATAAGTGACAATTCGTGCATTGTTAGAGGTTCATTTAATGGATGAATGAATCTCGGCGTAAGAAGGAGCGGGACGTTTTCTAAATTATTTTTTATTCTCCGCGATTCGGGAGAGAGCCTTTCATCACTTGAGACGTAGCTGAATTGTTGCCCGATACAATTGCTTATATTTTCGGGGTAGGAAACTAAAATATTATTTTGCTTTAGAGCCGAAATAGGTGGGTTGTACTTTTTGTTGTTAATTTTGTTAACCATTGACCAAATTTGTTTAGGGGGGGGGGTGTTTCTATTAATGGAGCTTACAAAGTCTACCCAGCATTTTTTCTTACTTTGTCTTATTATATACTGGGCTTTGGCCTTCTTTCGCTTATATTCTAACGGAAATGACTGACTAGGATTTTAGTTAAATAAACGGAGTGCCTTTCTTCTTTCAGACTGGTCGGTGTTTTTATGTAATTGGTGTCATATTCATCGACGCATCTGCTGCTAATTTAATTGCTGATAAAAATTGTTCGAAGGTTTTTATATCTGTAGACTTTTCTGAAAAGTAATTTTGAAATGTTTCCCAATCAGCATTTTTAATGTTATAACGCGGAGTAGATTTAAAAATTATTGGGGTTGTATTAGGAGTAAGTAATATAGGGAAATGATCACTTCCGTACTGATCTCGGGTTACCTCCCATTTGAAGCGGGTAAATATTGATGACGAGCAAGCAGATACATCAATGTTAGTATACGTTCCGGTGCGTGGACATAAATGTGTCGGTATGTGCGTGTTAAGTGGAATTAGGTCATTTTTCTCGAAAAGTGTTTGTATAAGTTTTCCTCGTCCATTAGTAGAGTTAGCACCCCAAGATGTGCTCTCCGAATTCATATCTCCTACCAGAAGTAGAGGAGTGGGGAGTGTGTGATAATGTTTTGAAGTGTATGAATGTCAATAGGTTCACTTGGTGGAAGATAAATGCAACAGACAGTAACTTTGAAAGGCATGTGAACTGTAACTGCTACGGCTTGGACTGTAGTCAGTAACCTTACAGGTTCACTGTAGATACAGTCCTTGACGTAAATACAGACACCGCCACAAGCCCTACCTCCCAGCAAATAATCTTTATAATAAGAAATGTACCCGTTTATGGAGATTTGCTTACCAGGAGCGCTGTGTGTCTCTTGTAAAGCAATAATGTTAAAGTTAAGGGCCTCATCTTGCATTAAATGCCTTAGGTCAGCATAGTGCCTCTGGACGCCATTAATGTTCCATTGGAGTACCGACATAGCAACCTAGAAAAGAAGATATGTATACCATTGAGTGGACAGTAAAATAGTGTAAAGTAGATGAGTGCAGTAAAGTTTGAATGAGGATGAACAGTTTACGTCTCCTTCTTGGTCCGGGACTTTCTTCCACCTGTTTTGATGGGTGGGGTCTCTTCAATTGTTGTTCCAACTACTTCGCTGGAGACTTTCAATGCTGGGATGTTTTTCGGGTTCCCAGTTTTTTCTGGTGCCTTTTGAGCACCAGAGAACATTAAAGAATTTGTCCAATATGTAACACGTTTTTAAATATTAGGCGCTTACTAACACTGTTTAGGATTAAAAATATTTTCCCTCACATGAAATCTAACAGAGTTGTCAGCAGAAGGAAGCCAATCTATAGATGTATTTCGATATTTATGGAAAAATTGATCTTTTTCTTTTTTTCGAAAACATATTTTTTGGGGTTTTTCGTTTTTTTATTTGTTTAACAATATTCCATTGATACCTAGAAATACATTTTTAATTTTTAAATGTTTTAGTATCTACTAATTGCCCTATTTGCCTCATTGTAATCTGTACCTTTATTGTGGCCAAAGAATATTGTATTAAAAAATTATTTTATCCAGTGATGAATCGCCTTTGTCGCGGTTTACTGATGTATAAATAAATAAATTATAAGGCAATAACTCTTCAGGATTCAGAGCTGAGCCAAGGCAACTGTATTTCAAGCATTAAGCACTTTCGTTCTGGTAAATGTTTCAGTTAGGGTGAAGATTACGTCATGAGGGTTCCGGGCGAACAAATCGAAGTCTTTCGGCAAAATATTTTAAATAAAGTAGTCGAAGTTAACGAATGGTGTACTACATTATCGATCCCCTGCCATAGAAATCATTAAAAACAAGTGAAAATAAATAAATATATATTGGGTCATCAGTCAGAAGAATTTATATACATGTATATATATATATAAATATATGTATATATATATATATATATATATATATATATATATATATCATCCATGCCAACACCGGATGGTGTCATCAGGTTTCCCCTCCCGGTATTTAGGGAGCAAATGCTCTGAATCTGAGATATGAGCGTAGAACTCTGCCCCTTCACTCTGAGTTGTATTTGCTAACAAGCAGAACAACATAGCAACCGTAACATGCTGGAGCGAGTACTGACATTGCCTGGTACACGACAGTGCCTGTGGTATTAGGGATGTTGCATTTAGGTACTGGGCATTGTTCCATTACCAGCTACTACGAGTCAGACAACATCCTAGTTAGATATATATACTGCATCCTGTTGTAATGCATTTTCTAATAATTTGTAGTCCTGTGGAACATATCCTGCACCAATGTTTCTCGTCTAGACTGAAGGTCAATGAATAAAATTCAAAATTAACATTATCAATTTTATTAAAAATAGCTCTATATGTTTCGCATCATCGGATGCCTCTTTAATAATCATAACGGAACGTAGGCGACCCTTACGCTAAAATATATTTTTTATTTATTGGACCCTGAATAAACCTTTTTATCATCAAATAACAAAAATGGGGATGTTTTTACTCAGAGACTATTTTGTTGGTAATCGAATTTTATGTTTCGACTCGATATTTTAAATAGCTTACTACACTTAGCTGATTTTTCTATCTATAGGATCTTCAGTTAGACGTAGCCATTGTTCAGAACGTCTGTCTGCCTTCGATTAGGCTATACTTAGTTTTTAGGCTCGTGAAGAGGCGTCCGCTGAAGTGAAACATGTAGATCTATTTGTAATTTAATTGACGATTTAGAATGTTATTCATTTTTCTTCTGCCTATACAGGAACGATTATTGAAATTTGGGGTACTATTTATTTTAGGACATGTAGGATAATGCCAACGGCCATAGCCACGTTGAATACACCAGTTCCTAACCAGGAATAATGTAATGAGGTCCCAAACCAAATAAAAAGGGTATAGGACAAGGCCCGGAGCAGTGGGGATAGAAAGAAAGGCAAGCTATCTGCTGACGCATATGCCACGACGCTGGGCCCGAACGTGTTAAGCAACGTCGGGCATGGTCAGTACCTGAATGGGTGACCGACCACGCGCTGTTGGCATTATAAAAGGGTGGCAACCTGTAGATAGCCCAGCGCTAATAGCCAAAATAGTTGATGCGCCGTTAAAAAAAAAAAAAAAAAAAAAAAAAAAGAACCCTAAACAGTTGCAATGTCATCAAACTATCGCCGATATATATCATCTACGTAACAAAAATTCCTATTAATCTTATTGCGTTTCCATAACATTCTCATTCCCTGTGACATATAAAAACCCCGGAATAGATGTAGTTAATATTTTGTGATAAATTTAAACACCTACTCCAATGAAATTTTGAAGAAAAATAAGATTTTAGGCGCCATTATGGACAAACAACTTAAAGTAGCTGAAATTACTCACTCGGCCTCTTAGATTTCCGGAAATCTAGTACAAACAACCAAAAAGGGATTTTCACGTTTAGGGAAAAAATGCAACCGTCAAGGCAACCAAACCAACACTACCGAAGATTTAGGTACTTATTTCTCCGACGATCGTCCAATAGAAAATAACTTGTAGATTCATAGCGCGTTCGAAGAGAGTTTGTCAGAAAGTAGGGGTTCTTCAACGTTTGGAATTAATGCTCCTTGACTGATTATCTTCAAGTAGTCGAACATCTAGCAGATGAAATATTTCTAAGGGAGCTCTTCAAAGTAATAGCTGCTACCAAAGGAACATTTGCCAGGAAACCCTAAGAAATCTGAGAAACTAAAACAAATCTAATAGAGTTTCTTTGTAGGAGAGAAAGATAAATGAAGAGGATTGTTTCTTTGAGAATAAGGAAGCCATTAAAACCTGCTTGGATGGAGGGAGAGGTAATGAGTGATGCAGGCTCCATGCAACATCCATCACACGCGAACAGAGAATCAAGCCAAGTCTTCTCAAGCTATTGTCCTGGTAGGAACCGTCTAAAGGCAGGGACACGCGCCGGTCCTTTTAAAATCTATCAACCTTTATCACTTTCCAGGCCTAAAGGTCTTACACTATTCCTAAAGCGCCTTTATTCATAAATCTAAAACCCTCTTGAAAAAATGACATGCTTCAGCAAAGCGAATCATTTCTAATATTCTCGAGCCTCAAATTTTGAGGACCAGTATTTCCATAAGCGCATTGACAAACCGCTGAGGTAACGTACACTGAAAGCGGATGGTGTTGAAGAGGCATGGAGGTACTAACTTACGTAAATTTGCTTGAGCCTTGCCAATCAGGTGAGTTTTAAATGCCAGAAACAAGATTTCATACTCAGCTAGTCCAATGCCAGCGCTTGGTTTTAATGAATTTATGTTTATGGTTATATTGTAATAGTATTTATTAAGAGTGACTTTGTAGGTGATATGTAAATAGACAATTTAGGCCTAGATCTAGCATAAAGGTTATTTATTTAGTTTATTTTAGGACCTTCGAAACTAGGCGATTTTCTCCTTAGAATTTCATTATTACAACGTTCAACAATAAAGTTTTGAAAATTACATAAAAATCACTTTTTGACCATTAGGATAAAATTTATCCTTTATGCAAATTGGCGAAATTAATTTTATTTAGCCAATTTGCAGAAAAAAGACAAATTATTGAAAACAATCCGTACGGTTGTGCGGAGTGTATTGAGCTTAATGAGGAGAATACAAACATTAATTTTCATTTTGTGTCCTTCCACTTTATTCCTGATTCCAGCTTGTGTTCTTCCAGTTTTCGAAGTTTTTTTCTTTACTTCTTAATCCCCCCACCTTCTCCACCTTTTTATCCATTGGATTTCTTTCGAAGTTCATCCCTTATTTTCTTTCATGTTACTAGTAGCTGCACATCCATGGCCATTATCTTCTAGAGGGAAATCTAAGTGAATATCACTATCTGTCAAAGAGTATTTGAAAGTATCCAGTCATTTCAGTAGTTCTAATCTCTCAGCATTTTTCTGCAATGACTGAGTCAATTTTAAGTCCAAATCCAAATCCGCCAGTTAGATCCAGATATGAAAAGGAATTAACAAACTGTGTATATAGAATCATTACTTTTTATAGAGTCTAGAACTAGTTTCAGGTCTATTGTTCGAACATATGTTAAAAAGTCCGTCTCGCAGGAACTGCATCATCTTAGCGCGGTTCCGTTCATATCCCCAGTCTAATTTGGAAAGATTAAAATAGAAGCAGTTGTTATTTTGGTTCCACCAGTCTTTTTTTTTAAATTAATTATTATAATGGCGTGTCAACCCTTAAGGTCACTAACGCCATTCCTGTGAGTAGTAAAGTCTTAAGAGGTCATGATTTACAATCTTACCTGGAAGGGTCGGCTACACTAGAAACGGACCCGCTAGTGACAAGGTCTTGGAATCCTGGAAATCTATATTTCTAACAATAAATTGTTTTTGTTATTTTACTTAACCAGTTTTATTGTCAAATACATTAGCCAACTATAAGCAATAAAAAAGTAACAAAGGAATAAAAAACAGACAAAAAGAACAGTTCGAATAAGCGAAATCAATTACTTTAAAGTTTTAAGCTCTTATTTCTCCGATTGACATCGCCTAATCAAAACTTTCATTAGAACCTTTTTTTTAGAGCATTTAATAAGCTTTCTAACGGTATTCTTCCGTTTACCAAGATTCTCAACCTTTTTCGAGATATTAAGGAAAGTAAACAAAGTTACTAAAACTTTTTATGTCTGTTAATAAAATATTTTATTCTAACCCTTCCTTAACTCCAAACGTAACCAAAATTTCAACATATTAGTTTTGATGAAAGTAGAACATGCAGAAAATGTTTCAACTGAATCCCATGATTCTAAGTACCCAAACCAAAAACGGTATTCAAAAAATATTTTTCCGATTTTCTCGAAAACGGTTAAAGCTATCGCCTTGAAAATGGTTTCATTCGTTTTCCTAGCCCAGGAATCATATAAAACGAGTACTTAGAAGCTTATAAACTCAAAAACGTAAGCGTTACGATTTTTTTTTTGCTCTAATTTCGCCCCAAACGCCATCTTCCAGTAGGCGGATTTTGATGGTTAACGACTTTTTGTACCAAATTTCATCACAATCGGACCATTAGGGAAGCCAGAAATGACGAACAGACAAATATATATATATATATATATATATATATATATATATATATATATATAAATATATACATATGCATATATATATATATATATATATATATATATATATATATACATATACAAATTTGAACCACCGTTATTTTCGGTCTCTAGGGGTTCTGAAACGCGAAATTTTCTAGTCGGCACTTTCGGATTGTTTCATTGTATCAACCTTATGAGCGGGGTTCCTCCGTATGGGGGAGGGAGGAACCGCGCTAAAAGGGAAGAATATTTAATAGTGATAATGACCCTAGCAGTCGAAGCAGCCCAAATAATATAAAATTAGTTTATTTTATCACTAAAAAATAACGCAAATAAAAACGGAAATTAACAACAATAGTAGACCTTATACGAAGGCCTTCATATGTGCTCTGTTTATAATAGGATGGCTGGTTTGGGCGCTGGACTCAGTTTATTGAAGCTTATCGCCCAGTTGCTAGCTCTAAATCCAGTTTATTGAGAATCCTCTATTGGGCGCGTTTCGCCCTTGGTTTGAATTGCATTTTATGAAAGTCGAAGATGTTCCTACTTCCCTGAGTATGCTTTTAAAAGATAGCAACCAGGTGATATCTCAGCGATCCTATCCTTTAATTTATAAACAGAAAAAATGAAGTGATTCAAATAAAATTAAAGGCTGGTCGAATCTCACCTTTCAACAAGAAGAAAGAATTAAAATCTTGTCCTCTCAGAAATGTGCAGTAAAATATATGCCTATGTCCACAAAAAAAATTAAAATAAATAAGACGTTGTTTTCTGAAGTGGAAAGAAAACACGTGGAGATCTTTTGAAGCGTTGTTTCCGTGAAACTATTCAATAATGTTTGTAAGAAAGTGACCTAACAGATAGGAATTATTGAAGAGATGTCTTATTTACACATTCAGTCTTCAGTTCGATGTTAAAAAATTGTTGAAAATAACCCCGTTTCTGTAATTTTGCTCTTATGAATAAGTAACATTGAAAATTGATATCGATCTGGCAAGAACGTAAGGGGTAATGTACACAGCGAAGCTTTACTCCTAAGAAATATGATTAACATATTTTCTTTTTAAATTTTCGCTCTTGATTCCATATTTAAAGGAATTAAAACAAACTTTCAACTTTATTTCAGAGATTGGGGGGGGGGTTAAATGAGGCACGAATTACAAGAACTAGTCGCTTCGTAGTCTCCTGACATTCCGATCATCATAAATCATCAAAAATAATTCTATCCTATTATAGTACAATAAAATAATATGAATTAAATACAGATACAATAAATATACTATAACAGTTGTGAATGATATAATTGTCCCAAACATACCTTTGAAAAATTTAGCATTTAGAGTATCGGGAATCCCAACGATGTTTATGGGAATCCTTTTTAGAGAGAGTTCGATACCTGATTTTGAATTAATACTAATTACACTTAATGTTCACTAATTATAGGAATGATTACTCACAAATTACAAGAACTAGTGATTAATGCTCAAGACTAAAAACTAGTAACTAAATGGAATAACCGTAAATAAATGACGATAATTAAATTTATACCTAAACAAATTTATACCTTCTTCATAAAGCTAAATGTTTGAACGCTAAATCACGACATATCAGGAATAGGTGTCCTTATTGCGTAGCTCCTGGATTGCCAAATGTCCTGTCTATGGAGGGAGGGAGGAAACACGCTAAGACTTACTGTTTTTTGGTTTCCCCTTCGGTTTGTTCATTTGTGCGAGAGTGTTTGTTCCAAATGTGTGCGAGTCTTTTGGAAGGACAGTGGATTCCTTTTATAACGATATCCAAGGGACTTGTACATTTATAAGCGGACGTTACTTTACTCAGACCAGGTAAAATGAACATCCTCAGTTTTTTTTCTTTGTATATGTATTTCTTTTTTTTTTTTTCTTATTTTTTTTTTTTTTTTTTTACTTTATCAAAACCAAATGAAATTCATTGAGAAAAAAAAACAATAACTGCATTTTTACATTATATTTACGCTTAATTATAAACTAATGTAAGAGAAAATTCCTTTCAATGGAAGGAGACAGGGACAAGGTGATTTTAAGAAATTAATGAATTTCCTGTTACAGTCGACTAAAATAAGGAAAGTTTCGTAGAAACTTGTAGAATAGATTATTGACTCTATTGTAAAAAGGCCATTGAAGTTAAGTTTATTGTTGGCCTTTTATGACTAAAGTCTTTTAAGGTTAAACATGAATTTATGATAATTTGCTTTATATTTTAACTTAAACAGTTCACAAATAATACAGAGAAAAGTTCAAACATCGACAGTAAAGACGTTTAGAATAATAATTTAAAAGTGCTTTAAAAACTTTGAAATATTAACTGGCGCTTATGAATAATTACTAAATAAAATAAAAAAATTAACAGTTATAAATTACCATCCAATCCAGTTACCTTCATCACAATAAGCGATACAAAATTACAGCTGACATGTTATTGTACCTTTTTTTTTTTTTTTGTTTGGAAGCCGTGTCAACCGTTGAGGTCATTAACGCCCGTTTCGTACCCTTTATATGTGGAATATCACAACAAGCGGCATCTTTATTTCCGGACTAGTTAACACAGCGCACAGTGGTGCCGAGAGGGCACCAAAACCGAAGGCGTTCAATCGCGTTTGAACTAACATTTTTTTATACCTAATTAGTTGTGGAATACTCCTTTAATATTGGTTTTCCATTTTATTAATAGGTATAATCACAAAAAACCTTTTTGTTGACCGTTTCCTCACTGAGTAAAAATCTCACAGTTTTCAGTGAAAAATAAAACAATATTTTATACCACTTATTTTATTCCTGAAAAATTGATATTACCCAGGAAGTCTCATGAGTATATGTAGCTTTTAATAAACGAATTGTCTTTTTTGCGAAAATGTACCATGAACTTGGTGCATTTAGGTTGTGAATATATCTGTAATAAAACTCAATTATCCTTAGTTTATTAGGTATAGAAAAAAAAGCGGTACTTAGCTATGCTCTTCTCATAGTTTTACCTAAAAGTACATAAAATGAAAGTGTCAATTAGTGATGCGATTATTTTACGAGAAACGACTATAGCATTATTTTTTCTGCAGAGAGTTGTTAAAAATGTTTTTTTAGCAAGTAACTAAACATAAACAGTGAGATCCATCAAATATCTCGTGTGAAACTCCTAAATTTAGTCGTTATACGCTCAAATTTCAAGAATGAGGAATACGTCGAGAACAGTTAACAAAATTACATTTGTTATTAATTTATTCGGCTCGGCACTCAAAAATTTTGAATTATACATGTCTCTACCAATTGAGTAGAATATGACTTTTTTATATTGAATACTTGCTGTTTTTCTTAATATAAAACCCGTTTATCTTCCAAAATAATTATTCTATCAATTTGGTAGTGGCCTCATTCGACTCAGCACCAAAAAATACTTCAAAAATGACACCTAAATCAGAAAGATTCAAGTACCTAGAGGGTTTTCCCCGAAATCGGGCGTTTGGCACCACTGTGCAGCGTATCGTTAGAAACTAAACATTCCTTTCGGTTTCCATCATTAATTTCCGAATATCGCTTTGGACTTTACATCCGTTGGAACGTCCTATACAGCCATTCTTCAATGTCTGCATAACGCAGCGGTTTTCTGCTGCGTGTGTTGGAATACATGATACCTTTGGGGTTCCCTGAAATGGCAATATACTTAGGCAGCAACTGCAGCTCGACAAATATGATACAATTTTGCAAGTGACATTTTTTAATAAATATAAATATACCTTGGAACAAAAAGGACCAATGGCCTACAAATAAATTTTCCATTATTATTTATTGAGGAAAATATTATTTCCCTCGATAACTAACAATGGTAAGACATTGGCCCTTTTAAAAATTAATGTTTATTCCACCCTGATGTCACTCTTGGAGTTCACTCAAATTTCAGAGGTTTGGACATTGGCCCTTTTTCTTCCAAGGTACAGGTATGTTCTCTTTTAAACTTCGTCGGTGTGTGATTTCATCTCCCCCTCCATTCCGGCATCTAGCCAAATCTATGTTACTGAGGAAACTTAATGAAGCTGAACGTATAATAATTGTTTCAATGTTATATTTTAAGATAAGATTATTTTTCTTAAATCCTAAAAAAATCCGTCAAATTCGGCTGAAAAACAGTTATTGCTTCTTTTAAGACCTTTAACATCTCTAGTAATAGTTTCTGATTTATTGTTGTCTGGATAACAAATAATTAAGAGCTATTGTACAAAATTACAAAAACAATTATTGAATTTCTTGTAAATTAAAAGTTCAATACATATTTCTTTATGTTCTATTTTTTTATTTCTCAAATGAATTATATATGAAGTTGGCTAGTTGGCTGGAAAATTGGGTTCTTACTCAGAGGGCCGAATTTTCCTCCTCGAAGGTACAACAATTCATAAATCTTTGTAAGCTTTGTAAATGAGAGATTATTCAAAACAATCTAACTTTAAACTCCCTCTAAAGCACTTTGGCAAAACGCTGAGGGAAGGGGTAAAGCAGGCCCGGGTTCTAACTTCGATAAAATTGCCTTAGCCTTGGCGCTCAGAGGAGTTTTAAATGACTGGAACAAGATTTCATACTCAGCTCGCCCAATGCTAGTGCTTAGTGTTAGAATCACCACCGCTCAAGTGAGACGGGGATCATTAGATTGGAGGAAGGCGGGGAAAAAAGAAGTTTGATTTGTGTAGCCCTTCGGTAAAATTTATTGATGGCAGTCCCCTCAGCTGTTATATTTTCCCCATTGACGTGTTGCACTTATTTCCGATTTCACTCAGTTCATGAACCCTACGGGTAGCGGACCTTGCGGAAATTGAATTGATAATAAAGCATTTCAATGCCTTTCGCCCCTAAGAGTTGTCTGGAAAAATATTTTATGTTTCACAATTTGAAACAGGATTTACCCACACCGCGAGAAATGTATGAACGATTAAATAGTAGGATGCATCATGTTGACACAATATTTCACTTTTTAAGAGATTATAACTTATATAACAAAATTTAGAATTATGCCTAAACAATTACTAGACATGGTCCAACCAAGAAGGTCTGGTATAGACTCAGAGCGATTTGTGGCAGATTCTACTACTACACAATAGTAACCGGGCTGTAACTGATCCTGAAGATGTTGAAGAAGTATTCGCCGACTACTGAGCTTCAGTTTTAAACTCTGCCTCGCATTCAGAAAACTTTAAAAACATTAAAAGACTAGAAGAGTCTATAAATCTGAACGAAATAAGAACATGGACTGTAACATATTATTTGCAACATATAGAGCTCTGAAGCCAATTTTCTTCAGGACTCAAGTAAACGCTCGTCAGCTCTTGGTGTGAACAATATACCTTACGAACTTCTAACAAAGTTTCTGACCTCAAAGTTTTTCCGGATTCCTATTTCGAGTATATAACCAACTATGGTTAGGAATCTATCCAGATGAATGGAAGGAATGTATAATAGTGCTAGTTCTAATAACATACAAAGCCAAACCCATTTGAAGCAGACCCACTTCTCTCTCATGCCACTTCTATTATCTTGAAGAAAATGATCAACTACGGGTTGACATATATTGTGAAAAGCTAAATCTCATATTTACTTATCAGGCTGGCTTTAGATGTGGATACTGTTGTACTGACTAACTTGCTGCTATTGAAAAGACTAATCAGGGCTCATTCATTGCGTATTGGTGAGAAAACAAAAATTCTAATACATTTAACCGGATCAAATGTTCTTTCGGTAGGTTGATAGGTATGTTTTTTGAATAGCAACTTTGTAATTGGGATAATTCTTCCTGATTACATAACCTCCTCAAGCCTCACGACATTGAAAACAAAGTAGTGTGCTTAATATATTAGCAGAGTTCTTTTGATGTTGATATTTCATATGGCTGGAGGTCTCCAAATTTTGCGTCATGAATAACGGAAGTGACGTAATTGATTACTTGACCGGAAATCGATTCTTTCTATATTTTATCTTGTGGGTTTTTAATCTTTTTTATTTTCTTAAAAAAATATGTAAATGTCTGTTTTTTTTTTTTTTTTTTTGTTTTTTTTTTACGGCGCATCAACAAATCTTGGCTATTAGCGCCGACATCCAGGGTGCAGCCGGAATTTTCTCAGCGAGCCCTCAGATGAGAAAATTTCTGGCACCGGTGGGGATCGAACCCACCATCTCCCGCTTATGAATCTAGCGCGCTAGCCACTAGACCACGGGAGACACCGTGTAAGAAATGTACAATTTATTACGAGTAATGAATAAATGGCTTTTATTTATTCCCAAATAAATTTCTCTAGATTTAAATGATTTTTTAGAGGGAAATACTTTTTTGTTCATTAGGTGCCCATGACTAAGCATAGTCTCTCCTATTTTGTACCCCACCTCCCCCCCCCCATATAGACTTCAACTCCTTGGGTACCTCGCCATGAAGGATTGATAGGAGATGAAGCAGGGACTGGGAGGGAGAAAAGGCCCAACCCTTCAATATAAATTATCCGAGCGACAGCCGTTCAATAGCCTGGAGGAAATTATATTGTGATCGCACCGTCCTGTAGAAGGAGTGGGGAGTAAACTCGTTACTCGTCCTACTTATTCCACCTACTCGACAAGTAACGCGATTACTCGATATCCTCGTTATTAATCCCTCGATGGGATTACAAATAGAAAGGGTTCGCATCTTAGGGGCTTAGTCCCTCCTTTCGTACGCCAACAAGGAGTTCTCTTAGAAACTTATATATCGTCGATACAAATGCAAACTAACGAATATGAAAAAATGCATCTTTCATTATCCATCTTTAATAATTTCTGCTGGACTTATTGTCCACTCCTTCTACAGGACGGTGCGATGACAATATTCCAATATCAAAAGGTCAAATCTGCCGAATATTTGACTGTCCAAAAAAAAGTTATGAAATAATACTTTTCCACTCTGAATAGTGGTGATTTTCATATTCGTTAGTTTCCTTTTGTATCGACGATATATTCTAAAATATCTCGAAAACGGTTGGAAAATCGTGGTAATTGGAAAGTAACCATTCAAAAGCTTACTTAATTGTCTACAAAAAAAGATTCAGATGTAAATTTCGATAGGGTGATGTCAATCGGAGAAATAAGGATTTGAAACTTGGAAATTGTTAGTTTTGTTACTTTTTGTATCTGTTTACCTAACGTTTTAATTGGTTGTTACTTATTTTAATTGCATTTAACAGTAAAATGATTATTTTACTAAAACGCGATAAGAAAATGTGAAACAGTGTCATAGTGTTTCCAAGAGCGAACGTTGATAAGGTGGGGGAGTTGCTTATAATATTGCTAGTTTCCTGTTATGGCGCATTAAATCTTTTTTCTCTTCGAGATTTCATTTAATATTTTTCACGAATGATCAGACCCCACAATAACTGCTACAATTCCTTTACTAATAGCACCAGACATTTGAACGGAACCGCGCTAAGATGGCGCAGCTCCTGCGAGTCTGACTAAAAAATAAAATAAATAAATAAAAAATAATTTTTTTTTATTTTATTTTTGTTGTTCAATCTATGGGTTGCCTCCCGTCCTAAACATCCGCGCTGGAGTATTATATGTGACAACCGCTTCAACGGGGCAGCAATAAAGCTCATTTTGGGGTTTAAAAGAAGACACTGAAAAAAAAAAATTTTTTTAGTGATATAATTACAAAAGATGAAAATTAATGGCAATTTGGAACAAGGATTGGAATGGATAAGTCTACAAACAGGATTTGTAAGACACAGCTTGTCCTGTATCCCCCTTTCTCTCCCTTGTACTTCTACACGCCCTAAAAGGGTTAACTGACACTAGCTGTTGATAGCTTTTCAGGGAGTAAATGGGTTCCTCATAGCCAGTTTGCACCGTTTAATTCCTCCCCTTACAATTATGTACTCATTGAGCGACCTTCTATTTGACTAAGCCAATCGATATTTTATTACATACAGCGGGAATAGGATGAAAAAGTCCGATTCGCAGGAACTGCGCGGTTCCGTTCTTATCTCTAGTGTTTATGAAGGCATAGAATAGAAACAGTTATTACTTTGTTTAGATCAATAGCGAAACACCTATCCAAATGAAATCTCAAACAAACCAGTCTTGAAAGGTCTTGATTTACAATCTTACCTGTATGGGTCAGCTATCCCATAAGTTGGGCAGAAAGGCCTCCGCTCTGAGGCTTTTGGAAAGCGTTGGGATCTCTCTCTTTGAACGCTACATTTTTAACAATAAATTGATCTCCTTATTTTACTTAATCTGTTTTATTGTCAAATACATTATCCGACTATAAGCAATTTAAAAATAACAAGGAATAAAACATTCAAAAAGAACCGCTCGAATAAACGAAATCAATTACTTTAAAGTTTTAAGCACTTATTTCTCCGATTGACATCGCCTAATTAAAACTTTCTTTAGAACCTTTTTTGTAGAGCATTTAGTAATATTTCGAATGGTAACCTTCTGCGTCCCAAGATTGTCAACGGTTTTCGAAATACTAACGAAAGTATACAAAGTTACCAAAACTTTTCTTGTCTGTTAATAAAATATTTTATTCTAACCCTTTCTTTACTCCAAACAACCAAAATTTCAACATATTAGTGTTGATGAAATTCAAACATGCAGAAAATGTTTCAACTGAATCCCATAATTCTAAGTACCAAAATCAAAGACAAAAAGAACAGTTCGAATAAGCGAAATCAATTACTTTAAAGGTTTAAGCACTTTTTTCTCCGATTGTCATCGCCTAATCAAAACTTTCATTAGAACCATTTTTGTAGAGCATTTAGTAAGCTTTCTAATGGTAATCTTACGTTTCGCAAGATTCTCAACCTTTTTCGAAATATTAAGGAAAGTATACAAAGTTACCAACATTTTTTATGTCTGTTAATAAAATATTTTATTCTAACCCTTCCTTAACTCCAAACATAACAAAAATTTCAACATATTAGTTTTAATGAAAGTAGAACATGCAGAAAATGTTTCAACTGAATCCCATGATTCTAAGTACCCAAACCAAAAACGGTATTCAAAAACTATTTTTCCAATTTTCTCAAAAACGGTTAAAGCTATCGCCTTGAAAATGGTTTCATTCGTTTTCCTAGCCCAAGAAGCCTATAAAACAAGTACTTACAAGCTAATTAACTCAAAAACGTAAGCGTTACGATTTTTTTTGCGCGAATTTCGCCCCAAACGCCATCTTCCAGTGGGCGGATTCTGCTGGCTAACGAACTTGACCTTTCGAATTGGAAGACGGATTTTTGTACCAAATTTCATCACAATCGGACCATTAGGGAAGCCAGAAATGAGCGAACAGACAAATATATATATATATATATATATATATATATATATATATAAATATATACATATATATATATACATATATAAATATATACATATATATATATATATATATATATATATATATATACAAATTTGAACCACCGTTATTTTCGGTCTCTAGGGGTTCTGACACGCGAAATTTTCTAGTCGGCACTTCCGGATTGTTTCATTGTATCAACCTTATAAGCGGGGTTCCTCCCTATGGGGGAGGGAGGAACCGCGCTAAAAAGACAATTGCTGAAACTGACATAAAACGTTGAAATTTATGTTCCATCCGTTTACAGTTTCTGTTTTATATTCGGCTGTCATAAACACAATATAAAGTCGGCTCAATTACAATAAAAGTCAGTTTTTTTTTACTTTGATGATAAAATACCGATAAAAATCAAATTGCACAGAATCAACCCGTTTAGTGTTATCTTTAGTTTTGGTATAACAGATACTTTTGTCTTCTCTTGGTTGAGTCGTTTATAATGACGGACATAAAAAGTTTAAAATGTTGACAGTACTTCAAAGTATGCTTTACTGGAAACATAGGCTAAAATATTGAGTACAACGAAAGTTATAAAGTCTTGAACAATTTGAAACCACAACTTGGCTTGCGTGAAGCTATACCAGAGAAGCAAGTAGATACTTCGAATCACTTATCCCTCCCTACCCTGCCAAATTTCACTTCATGGGGGGAGGGGTTGTCTCACAGTTGAGATAAAGATTTTATTAGCCCGTTATTTGTAAAAAGGTTCTAATTTTTATTCAAATTGTTGTGAACATCGATTAACATAGTCTCCATATGAATTTCACCTATTCATTTATTTTATAGTAATGGGTTGAGTCGGAAAAAATGACTGTTTTATTTGTTTTTGAACTTTGCATCGTAATTCCTCTCTTATTTACATTTGCGAGCTCAGAATTGTGATAAGCAGTTAATGTTTGATCCCTTGTGAATCATTTGGTTAGCAGCATGTCCTCTATCCGGGCTCAGTACTTCCATAGTTCCCGTTTGTTCACAATGACACTACAGTACGGAATTATCATAATTTTGCTTTATTTTTGGAAACGGAAGTTTTCAGCAACTGAAGCCATTCGATTAGTGGTTGAATTTGAGGATGAAGCCTCTTTGAATGAAAGGACAATGAGAAGTTGGTTCCAAAAATTTAATAAAGGTGATTTGAGCCTTGAAAAGAAATCTGTATCAGGCCATGTTTCAGTAGTGAACCAGAACGCTCTGCGCACTGCTATTGAAGCCGATCCTACAAAAAGCAATTCTAAGAGGTTCTATTCAGTACAACTGCAGAGAATTCACGATGTTTTGGTTCAGCGGTATCCAGATTTAGTCAACAGGAAGCAAATCTTGTTCCGACAAGATAATGCCAGACGCCACACCTCTTGCCTTACAAGCCAAAAACAACCCAATTTCGATGGAATCGAGGTTTTTCCTCACCCGGCGTATAGTCCATACCTAGCTCCATCAGACTAGCCCCTTTTTAGATCAATGGCTCATTTCCTTCAAGGGAAAACATTCAACAACTTGAATGAAGTTGAAAATGGCGTTCGTGAGTTCTTCGATTCTAATCCCTAAGAATGATACCATCAAGGATTTCAACAGCTGGCTTCTAGAAGGCCACAAAACATAGAACACAATGGTCTATATTTTGATAATTAAAAACCTTGTAAGTAGAAGAAAAATAAACTTTCATTTTTACCTATAAAACGGTCATTTTTTTTTTTTTTTTTTTTTACTCACCCCATTAAATTTTCCGGATTTAACGTTTACTATCAAAATTCTAAAAATTATGTACCTCAATTTGAAATATAATAATTATAATAGAACATAACACGACTTACTTTAAGACGCCTGATGATGAATCTAAACATGTTCGAAACGTCGCCAATATAAGTTAATGTCTTAATCATTTTTGGAGAGCAACTCTTGCCAGTTACTTTAAGTATTAACTGTCTCTATTCTAAACTTTCCAAATGACAATTGGGACAAGAATAAACATGCGCTAAGATGATGCAGTTTCTGCATTTCGGACTTTTTCTTAATCAATAATGGACCTAAAACTGACAATGTTCATCATCAAAATCTCAACGGTCAACAATCCCTTTTGATCAAACTTACTAATGTTTTTAGTCAGATGAACTTAACTGGTGCTTTAGGTTCGCTAAATGTTTGGATAGTTCTGTTTAGTAAAAATAGGCTAATGTATTGACACGACCTTGTGCGCCTTTTAAACATCTACTTAGTCGTCTAAGTGGAGATTCCTAATTGCCAGGATGAGAAGAAGCTGCTAATTCTTCAGAGGATGGAGTGAGAGAAAGCCCTTGAGGTTAATGGAGAAGGGTTTAGCCCTTCTAGGACCAATAGCTCTATCACACATTCCACTTAGTACACCGACTCAATAGACACTTCCTCGGCCAGCGTCTACAGTTTATTCTTAGCCCAAATCAGCCTCTGAAGGGAGAAGGGATTCCTCAAAAATATTTAAACATGCTCCATTATTAAAACCTTAGGGGTAAGTCAGGATTATTTATGGAGAGATATGTTTATTTCAGCAATCCAATTACATTTAAAACAATAATAATAAAACGTCCGTCACGCAGGAGCTCCATTACTGAATCATTTGTTCTCAATAACATATATAAATAAAATAAAAATATGAATAGTTCTGCTATTTTATTTGTGTAATGAGCAACCGTTCAATTATTGATTTTGTAATTAATTTCCTTCCAGATTTATGTTTATACGTGGTACTACACTACTTAATAATAACACAAAAACTTCATAGTTTCGTCTTTTGATCTAACGTAGGAACGGGTTACAGTCCCCCTAGTGGTAGAAAGCGCTCCTAGCGGCTGCTTTGATAGCCTTCGTCTGGCGGGCTAATTCTATTGAAACATAGTACAAAGTAAAACCCCCTTTCCGATAGACCGATTATGTTCATTTCTACAACATTTCTTTCTCATGAGATACCTACGACGTACACCGTGCTTCGTTACGATACAGAAGAAATTATGACCGGTATGCGTATATTAGTAAGTTGGGTACGGAGTAAACCCCCCTCCTAATGAACCGATTTAGCTTATTTTTACAATCCATTTTTCTCTTTAGATGACCTCAACGAATACCGAGTTTCATTGAAATATACTAAAAACTACGGCTTACATGGTCAAATAAGTGTTTTGGGTCCGGGGTAACCCCCCCCCCCCAAACATCCAATACTGTACACATTTTTTTTCTAAAGTTCTAATGCATTTGAATTTTCTTGTTAAAATCAATTAACATAAGCTTAATAGAAAATTAATCAATTGCTTTTAAATTCCCAAGAAGGCAGTTATAGAAATTATCTCTAGTATACTGCAACCCTTTTGTAGAATGTTTTTGCTAGTTGAAAACGATCTTTCTAAACGCCCTTAAGCTACATTCTAGTCAGTTTGGCTACATTGACGTTCATTGGATTATTTAATGTTAAAGAATACATTTATATAGCAAGTCACAAGGTTGACTGTGATGTAGTCTTGAAGACATGGATGATATGATCATGGATTCTAACAAAGGCTTACTCCTCAAATGCATGTAATACATACATACGTATATGTCTGGTAAGTTGGTCAGATCTCAGGGAATCCATAATCTGCAACGTTCGACCTTGTTGCTTTACCTTTGGAAGGCCTCCTATGAAATACTTCACAAATGCGAGTTCTCCGTCCGTTTATAAGAAGTCCGTCAAAAGGGTACCACTCATATGCATTTGCTAAAACCATTCAAGATTTAAACCATAAAGGCTCTCAAAAGAATAGGCTCTACTGGTTCGTATGTTACTTTCTTTTAAGTTATCTGACTTTAAGGAATCCATAAATACTACTTTACAACCGCGTATGCTTCATTCATCTCAAGGCGGGGGGTTACTATGTATATCTGTTTTTTTGGCGTTTTTTTTCTCGTTGAATAATTTACAAGTCTATTTAATGTTTTCAAATAGTCGATTTCATTATTATAAGAGCTAATTATCAATTCAGAATTTTTTGGGATCAATGTGCATTGTGGCACTAGCTCAATTCTATTATATTTTTAATTAATATTTTATCTGGACGAATGTAATCAATTAAGGATAGGAAGGAATATTTAGTTTGAGCAAGAAGGGGAAATATAGTGCAATAAACCTCAGCAAAAGTTGTAGCAATTTGGAAAGTTGGAGAGAGAAGGAGAATCCGCCATTCCAATATTTCCCGGGAAGTGTAGGGAACAGACCCTCCAATAATTCAGCTTCCATGGTCATGGAGCTTCCAATATTTCTATCTTCCGAAGGCTATGAATTCAAACTACTCCTTCCCCCAATAGATGTGAACTATTGGTTCTATTCCTCTTTGCCCGGCCCATATACATTGAATCCATCCATGGCGGCTTCCAATCTCAAAAGTCAACATCAAAATATCAAAGTTCGTAGTTTTGCAATGTTTGACTCAAATTATTGCCCCCAATCTTCATTCAGATATTCTTTGACCATGAGGATTCATCCTGGTTGAGAGCTAGAAAGGAGCAAGGCACCTCGAGGTTAACGAGAAGTATCGTCTCAACCTCCACAGTACTCCAAGCGAGGACCTAGTTTATCTCTTGCTATTGGGACAATTAGAGACGGATTCGGAATGGGTTGACACTACAAATGATGGCAGAGCTCCCAATTCTATCAAGGAAATTTGAAAATATAGCAATAATATATTGGGGCGGTTCTTGGTATATCTTTGATGGTAGATGAAAACACATATTAGTATCACACAAGGAGCTTATATTAAAACTATAAGTGGCAGCTCATATTAAAACTATAATTAGGCAGCTCATACGATCACGTTTTGACTGAAGCTAAGAAAGATGGCGCCAACCAGTCAGCGGATAATAAAGACCATTCAGCAAACATTAATAGATGTATAGCAAAATGAATAAAATATAATGGTTGATATCAACATGCCATTTATAAATAATTGTCCATTAAAATTTTAAAAAAAATTGTCTTTATTTTTTATTCACTATTCTTATCCTGATTTTTATTATTCGATTATATTCTTAGATTTTGTGTTTAATCATATCAATTTCTTGATTATATTCATAACACTCTCAAAAACAATTTTGTACATGATATCTGGAGCTTTTAGCGCGGTTCCTCCCTCCCCCATAGGGAGGACCCCCGCTTATAAGGTTGATACAATGAAACAATCCGGAAGTGCCGACTAGAAAATTTTGCGTTTCAGAACCCCTAGAAACCGAAAATAACGGTGGTTCAAATTTGTATATATATATATGTATATATTTATTTATATATATATATATATATATATATATATATATATATATATATATATATATTTGTCTGTTCGCTCTCTAAATAGAAGACGAATGGTCCGATTGTGATGAAATTTGGTACAAAAATCCGTCGTCTAATTTGAAAGGTCAAGTTCGTTAGCCAGCAGAATCCGCCCACTGGAAGATGGCGTTTGGGGCGAAATTCGCGCAAAAAAAATCGTAACGCTTACGTTTTTGAGTTCATAAGCTTGTAAGTACTCGTTTTATAGGCTTCTTGGGCTAGGAAAACGAATGAAACCATTTTCAAGGCGATAGCTTTAACCGTTTTCGAGAAAATTGGAAAAATAGTTTTTGAATACCGTTTTTGGTTTGGGTACTTAGAATCATGGGATTCAGTTGAAACATTTTCTGCATGTTCTACTTTCATTAAAACTAATATGTTGAAATTTTTGTTACGTTTGGAGTTTAGGAAGGGTTAGAATAAAATATTTTATTAACAGACATAAAACGTTTTGGTAACTTTGTATACTTTCCTTAATATCTCGAAAATGGTTGAGAATCATTGGAAACGGAAGATGACCATTAGAAAGCTCACTTAATGCTCTTCAAAAATGGTTCTGATGAAAGTTTTGATTAGGCGATGTCAATCGGAGAAATAAGTGCTTAAAACTTTAAAGTAATTGATTCCGCTTATTCGAACTGTTCTTTTTGTCTTTGATTTTGGTACTTAGAATTATGGGATTCAGTTGAAACATTTTCTGCATGTTTGAATTGTATCAACACTAATATGTTGAAATTTTAGTTACGTTTGGAGTAAAGGAAGGGTTAGAATAAAATATTTTATTAACAGACAAGAAAAGTTTTGGTAACCTTTTATACTTTCGTTAGTATCTCGAAAACCGTTGAGAATCTTGGTAAACGGATGGTTTCCATTCGAAAGCTTACTAAATGCTCTAGAAAACAGGTTCTGAAGAAAGTTTTGATTAGGCGATGTCAAACGGAGAAATAAGTACATATAACTTAGAAGTTTGATAAACGATAATTGATTTCGGTAATTTATACGGTTCTTTTTGTCTGTTTTTATTTCTTGTTATTTTGTTATTGCTTCTAGGAGGAGGATGTATTTCTCAATAAAACAGGGGAATAAATACAAATTCTTTGAACCTGTAACAGAACTGAAAACGTAAATATTCTCTGTGTAGAGTCAGTCCGGGTCGAGGTAGTAGGCCGGTTCAGGTAGGCTGGTATTGCACTTCATAAATCAAGATTCATTGTTCTCATCAAGCATTCTAGGACAGCTGACAGTTACCTTTACCTGTAGGAAGTCATGCAGCCAAATTCTGTACTAGAAATATAATTATATTTTGTGGTTGAATGTGGCCGTAGTTCAATAAAAAATAACACTACTTTCTCATTTTCATGTACAATTTTATTTTGTTTAATTGCATTTAAAAGTAAAATGGATATGTTTGCACTGCAAGTTAAGTAAATTAGAAATATATTCGTAGAAGAGTCTTCATAGACCGAAACTTGGGACGGCAGAAAGAGTAATTTCTGCTTAGGATAGTTTCATCCCTAGCCGAAAATCATGTTTTTTTTTTTTTGTTTTTTGTTTTTTTCATATTTGTTTACATTAGGAATGATGCAAACAAAGTAATAACTGTTTCTATTCTAAGTCTACAAAATAACACTAGGGATATGAATGGAACCGCGCTAAGATGACGCAGTTCCTGCGAGTCGGACTTTTTTATTATCGCCTTCGACCACACTTTTGGCTTGCTTTTTCTTCTTAAGTAACTGCGACTCTCCAATAACTAATTTCTAATAATAATTAACTTCATACAAGAAACGTTGTACAAGAAAACTCAAGAGTTGTTTTCTTGTACAACGTTTCTTGTATGAAGTTAATTATTATTAGAGTTGTTGTCTCGCTCTATTGAAGGACAAATATTAAGAATTTATATTCTAAACTTTCCTTTTCAGGGGCACTTGTTACGAAGCCCTCTCGTTCCCATGGCATCAGAATGGCTGATGGTGCAATACTGATCACATCCGAGACGAGAGGACTTCCTAAATAGTGCCCCTGTAGGGGTTTGAAAAGGCAAGAAATATGTCTTGCCTAAAATTTTAAAAAAAGTAGGTAGTGGTTAATAAACGAGAAAGATGCATAAGTTGGATAATTCTCCAATAGAATTAAGAGAAATAATTTCATTTAGAGCCTTCTGCTCAAATTCAGGAAC
This sequence comes from Gonocerus acuteangulatus, assembly GCA_946811695.1. Lineage (NCBI taxonomy): Eukaryota > Metazoa > Arthropoda > Insecta > Hemiptera > Coreidae > Gonocerus > Gonocerus acuteangulatus. The sequence continues at coordinate 72,148,404 of OX328125.1, forward strand.
ACGATTTAGGTCAACCCGACAGACCTATGTAATGTACTGTATAACATACAGTCTTCTTCTTCGTAAATGGGCTACCACGCAACCGCGAACGCCAGCGGAGTCAGCACATTTATGCTTATGATATATATGTATATATATATATATATATATATATATATATATATATATATATATATATATATATATTGTTTTAAATTTCTTCGCTGGGGTTGACATGATTGGTTTGAGAAGCCCTCTCACAAACCAATCATATTCATATATGGAGGCCCGGTGGCCGTGAGCGTTAAGGCGTGAGCACTTAACCCTCCGTGCCAAAGGTCGTGGTTTCGATTCCCATTATGGGATGATGGCTTTTCTTTAGAAAAAAGAAAAGGCACCAGCCCTATCCTGGCTAGAAAGGGGTGGTAATCTATATATATAACCTGTCCTAAAATTCTTAGTTAATAATAATGGACGTTAAAATTTAAATAAATAATATATATATATATATATATATATATATATATATATATATATATATATATATATATATATATATACCTATACCTATAGAATCATTAGCTAAGCTGAACGTCTGGAGATGCTGCAGGCAATTACAGTATATTCTTTGGAAGGAAATAGACGCAGGGTTAGAGCGGCACCCCAGCTTCCTTGCTAGAATTTATGCTGCTCTTTAATCCCGTTTTCTTCTCCTAATTCCCAGCCGCTCTTCCTGGGGCCGGCAAGATTTACAGGCGGATTTTTTCTGGTTAACATCTTACTCACATTATATGTCATTTGATAAAATTAAATTCTATTTCCAGAATCAATAAGATTTGAGGACAAAGACAACTCAATTAACACTTTACATGTATTTATTAACTTCCCTACATATTTCGAATCTAAGTAGTTTGTCTTCAGGGTATATACCTTTGATTACAGAAGCCAGTGTAGGTCACCTATAGGGTTTCTTTACAGCGTCAACAAAGTAAGAACATCTTTCACTAGTAGGGCCACGTCAAAATGGTCATATCTGAATCAGTGTACTAATAAGTCAGCTGATGAATAATCGATGTCCTATTGTGAAAATTAATTTTCAGGAAAAAAAAACGCTTAAATAATTGAAACTGGCAAGTTCCCGATTTTTGCTTATGTAATCCACCACATGATTTCCTATGTTCTTTACGAAGGGCTAACTTGTTCACTATGTAATAACTGTAATGCTACTTATTTCTCACTTTTACTGTTTAACAAATTAAAACAACGCAATGGGACGTGGGTTACGGATGGTCGGAATTTCTGGATCTCTAGCATAATCAACTCTACCCCGTGTACTCATTTCCTTACACTGCTCTCCAATCAGAATGTTGGCAAAACCTAAAGTCACCCTGCACTTTCATTCTATGAACTCATCCTTATCCCAACGAATCTTTACTCAAATAATCCGTGCTCATATTGAAGTTGAGTGAAGCTCGTTATGCCGGCAGACAGGAGACATGGACAGATTGTAACGACCCCGAGACTTGGTTCGTGCGGAGAACTAATGCAAGAGACTCTGCGTGCTTCCTCTCCCGTATTTAAGTTGTGGCTAATAGCTTCCCTCACAAAGCTAGGCAATTGGAGGCTTCATGCTCTAGATTATGTTTTTCAATATCAGAGCTGCTTAGGGACTGAGAAACTGCAGCTGAACTGTCGCTGCACGCGAACCTCTTGGCCCATTCACGACAATTATTAAAGCAATCTTCTTTATGTTTACTTTTCCACTTTTATAAAACAATAACTATCTGATTTTTTTTTATTTCGTGCGGTGGGATTATTTCTGTGCGTCTTCCATTTTTCTTATTGATTTGAGGCTCATAATGAACGATGAGTCCTTGAAATCAGTCCTTCTTTGCCCTCTTTTGTTTAAGAAAATTTTTACTAGATTAGGTTTGATAAATAAGACATCAACCTTTCGGAACTCTTTTATAACGAATGAGATGATATACAAAAACAAATATTGTTTCTTAATCTATTGGCATGATGTATACAACAATTTTTGTGTACTCTTGTTATTAGCCCCGTTTTTAATTGTGTTTATTAATTTTTAGCTGAAGAAAGCTGCCAAAGAGCATGCCGAAGCGTTCGCAATATCGATTTTTCTGGAAATCTGACATTTTCTCTTAGCCCAATCTCAACCATTTATTGGACAACGAAACATTTAACTATCTTCATCTCAGTATAAGTACTTATAATCCCCCCATACATAAAAATATTACCATAACCATATTTTTTCTAATATTCTGCAATCTACATGGAATATCTGTAATTTGCAATATTTACAATTTAAAAATTATCCATTCCGACTAGGACATTTCTATTCCTCCATAGCTAGCTAAATCTATTCTATCCTCCCTTCCCTCGTCTGCTATTGTCCATTCCTCTGGAGCAACTGCATACCAACGTCAGATGAAGCGCCTGGTGCTAATAATCAAAGATCGATTCGCATGAAGCCGTGGTCTAACTGCGATTTCAATGCAGTACAGAATACAACAGTTAAACAACAACCTGGCATGATGAAATACCAAGTAGAAAAACTCAAGAGTTTCGGAGAGACGTATTTGAACATGCATTTTTCTCAGGCTGTATCTTTAGGCTCCATGAATTGCCATGAATCTTTTAGAAATCGCCTAACGGTCACCCCCCATGTTATACATTTATTTTCTATACATTCTACTCAGACCATTTTAATCATTATTCAATCAATTATAAAATCCATTCTTCCTTGTATACTTATTATTATTGTGCAGTAAAATATCAGGGTTCTTGCCAAAAGGCTATTGTCTCAAACTGATAAAAATATACTTTTTTTGATTTTGCTATACTCATTATAAAAATATATATGCAATATTCTATTGCAAAATTATCAATAAAGTTCTTACAAAGAAGACCCTCATTTACTACTTTCTGCTTGAGTTAAAAGTTGAATGAGGGAATACAGAATCTCTTATCATGAGGAATATTATCAAACATCATCGAGAGGCTTTGAAGTGGCTCTTGAGACTCTATGGAAAATCCCGAGAGAATATTGCATCTAGCCAGGAGCAATGTATACTTTATTCCTCCAACGAGATTCCAGAATAAAGATAATTATATTTTTTCTACCTCAGGTTTATAATTTCCAGTGGCCCTTCACAGTTACATTAAAACGGCCGAGTTCCTTGTTTTCAGCTGATTATTGAACTTCAGCCACACAGAATCCTCCAGCAATTATATCAAGATATATAAAACTCTTTCTCAAACGCAATATAAAACCATTTCCTTTACCTCTTCTGCAAAACACTACAAATATAAGCTCAAAATCAATCAAATCCTGAAAGGCGATTCACATATTTGGACTTTAATATAAATCTTCTTGGAACTCGCAGGAACTGCGTCATCTTAGCACCTTTTCGGTCTTATCTCTAGTGCCATTTGGAAAACTTAGAATGGAAACAGTTCTGTCGTAAAAAATGTAAAATGAAATCTCAAAGCGAAGCAAGCCTTAAGCCTGAAGAGCAGTAAACTCAGTATCCTAAGCAAGCCTTAAGCCTGAAGAGCAGTAAACTCAGTATCCTAAGCGGAAATCCCTCCATTTAAGCACCTATTTATTCGAATGAGATCGCTCTATCAAAAATGTTGTAAGAGCCGGATTTTTAGGGGATTTAAGCTTTCAAATATGTGGTTTACTTTTACTACAATTCCCCAACCAGTTTCGAGATATATAAGAATATATCTGAAAATCCCAAGAAAAATCAAATTTATTACCTTATTCTCGGCAGCGGTTTTTTATATGTTCTAGAAATGATTTCATTAGATTCCCCAAGTCCATCTACTTATAAAATGTTTATCTGGAAGCCTAGTAACATGAGCGTGAAAAACTATTTCCACTTATCTCAAAAACGGTTACAGATATCGCCCCAAAAATGGGTTTATTCGTTTTCCTATGTGGAGAAAACTATAAAACGAGCACCTGCAAGCATATGAACTCAAAAAGTCCGTCTCGCAGGAACTGCATCATCTTAGCGCGGTTCCGTTCATATCCCTAGTCTAATTTGGAAAGATTAAAATAGAAGCAGTTATTATTTTGGTTCCACCAGTCTTTTTTTTTTAATTAATTATTATAATGGCGTGTCAACCCTTAAGGTCACTAACGCCATTCCTGTGTGTAGTAAAGTCTTAAAAGGTCATGATTTACAATCTTACCTGGAAGGGACGGCTTACACTAGAAACGGACCCGCTAGTGACAAGGTCTTGGAATCCTGGAAATCTATATTTCTAACAATAAATTTTTTTGTTATTTTACTTAACCAGTTTTATTGTCAAATACATTATCCAACTATAAGCAATTAAAAAATAACAACGAATAAAACAGACAAAAAGAACAGTTCGAATAAACGAAATCAATTACTTTAAAGTTTTAAGCTCTTATTTCTCAGTAGTAAGCGTTCGAGTGGTAATCTTCCGCTTCACAAGATTGTCAACGGTTTTCGAGATACTAACGAAAATATACAAAGTTACCAAAACGTTTTTTGTCTGTTAATAAAATATTTTATTCTAAACCTTCCTTTACTCTAAACGTAACAAAAATTTCAACATATTAGTTGAAAGTAGAACATGCAGAAAATGTTTCAACTGAATCCCATGATTCTAAGTACCCAAACCAAAAACGGTATTCAAAAACTATTTTTCCAATTTTCTCGAAAACGGTTAAAGATATCGCCTTGAAAATGGTTTCATTCGTTTTCCTAGCCCAGGAAGCATATAAAACGAGTACTTACAAGCTTATGAACTCAAAAACGTAAGCGTTACGATTTTTTTGCGCGAATTTCGCCCCAAACGCCATCTTCCAGTAGGCGGATTTTGCTGGTTAACGAACTTGACCTTTCAAATTAGACGAAAGATTTTTGTACCAAATTTCATCAAAATCGGACCATTCGTCTAGGAGCTACAGAGCGAACAGACAAATATATATATATTATATATATATATATATATATATATATATATATATATATATATATATATATATATAAATATATATATAAATAAATATATATATATATATACACACACACATATATATATATATATATATATATATATATATATATATATATATATATATATATATACAAATTTGAACCACCGTTATTTATGGTCTCTAAGGGTTCTGAAACGCGAAATTTTCTAGTCGGCACTTCCGGATTGTTTCATTGTATCAACCTTATAAGCGGGGTTCCTCCCTATGGGGGAGGGAGGAACCGCGCTAAAACGTAGGCGTTACGGTTTGTTTCGCGCGAATATAGTCCAAAAAACCATGTTCCGGTAGTCGAATTCTGCTGGTTAACGAACTTGATTTTTTAAATCACACAATGTATTTTTGCACCTAATTTCATTAAAATCGGTCCATTTTTGAGGCATAGAGGCCAAAGAGACATATAAGTATGCATGTATTCTGAAATGTCAAATTTTCTAATTTGAACTTCCGGTTGGCGTCATGAGGTCATATGCGGGTTTCCTCCCAATGGAGTGAAGGAGGAAACGCGCTAAAGAGTTAGTAGGCGAACTATACTGAGGTGTTTCATAGCTAGGTAGGTAGACCCATTAATTAGCGCGGTTCCTCCCTCACTTCATAGGGAGGAACCCCGCTTATAAGGTTGATCGCGCTTCAGAACCCCTAGAGACCGAAAATAACGGTGGTTAAAATTTGAATATACATATGTATATATTTATTTATATATATATATATATATATATATATATATATATATATATATATATTTGTCTGTTCGCGGATTCCTGGCGTCCCTAATGGTCCGATTTTGATGAAATTTGGTACAAAAATCCGTCGTCCAATTTGAAAGGTCAAGTTCGTTAGCCAGCCCCCCACTGGAAGATGGCGTTTGGGGCGAAATTCGCGCAAAACAAATCGCTACGCTTACGTTTTTGAGTTCATATGCTTGTAAGTTCTCGTTTTATAGGCTTCTTGGGCTAGTAAAACGAATGAAACCATTTTTAAGGCGATAGCTTTAACTGTTTCTGAGAAAATCGGCAAAAAGGTGTTAAATCAAGTTTTTAGTTTGGTTACGTAGAACCATGGGATTCAGTTGAAACATATTTTGCATGTTTGAATTTCATCAACATGTTAAACTTTTGGTTACGTTTGGAGTTAAGGAAGGGTTAGAATAAAATATTTTATGAACAGGCATGAAAAGTTTTGGGAACTTCGTATAATTTCATTAATATCTCGAACCAGGTTGGGAAATCGTGATAAGTGGATAGAAATTATTTGAAAGCTTTATAAATTCTCTCCTAAAAAAGATTCTGAAACACTTTTTGATTAGGTGATTTCAATCGGAGAAATAAGTGCTTAAACATTGAAGTAATTGCTTTCGTTTATTCGAACGGTTCTTTTTGTCTGTTTTTATTCCTTGTTATTTTTTAATTGCTTATAGTTGGATAATGTATTTGATAATAAAACAGATTAGGTAAAATTGGAAAAACAATTCATAGTTAGAAATATAGCTTGTCAAGAGAAAGAGATTCGATGACGTCTTTTGAATATTTTCAATTGCCTTCATGCTGTTGGTTTTTTTATTTTATTTTTTAATTGATTTTATTTGTAGAATTATTACTACAGTAAAAGAACACAGGAATATGTGAAAAATTTTGATATTTTCCAATGCATTGAAACGTATGAAATGAAGTATCGGTAGAAGAGGTTTCTAGGGTCTGGCGGACCCGACCAGGTAAAGCAATAAAACCCTTTGAACAAAGGCCGAGGAAAATATTATCTGTTACTATTCTAAGCTTTTCAAATGGCAATAGGGACATGAACAGGAACCGCGCTAAGATGATGCAGTTCCTGCGAGTCGGACTTTTTTGTTACTCCTTTAATCCAATTATTGAAATAAATAATCAATGTTTGCCCCATCATGCTGAGCCAGTAAATAATTTATTTATTTGATGTCTGAACCTATCGTCTTGTGCAATGCCTTTGGTCGTGTTTTTCATTTCCCTTTATTTATTAACTCTCTTCAACCATTTTCCTTCCCATTCACAAAGTCTGTTAGTTTGTATGGTTTTGCTGTCAAATGTCATCACGGTGCTTACGAGGTACACGTCGGTTTTGTAGCCAGTTTTGCCTGTAAGTCCACACCATTACCTATTTTAAAGTCTTTGTGTCCAGGCATCCAAAGGAGATTAATATTTTTTTTTTTTTTTTTACGTTTTTGAATGTTTATTTGTGAAAATACGTTTTGGATAATTGGATGTGTGTTGTAAAGACATTAAGGAACTTAAAGAGTCTGTACAAACAGTGATCCCGCCAGTTTCTGCTTCATGACCTTTAAATATGGCCGTCAATTCCAGCCATTTTATTTGATAAATATTGATTTTCAAAATGGCAGCTGCCCCTGTTCCAGAGTCCGTTTTGGGTCCGTCAGTACAGATTAACTAATATTATAACTGAACAGGAATAAAAAAATTAAAAAATCATAAATAAAATGGACACGTTCTCATGTTATGTATTAGAACGTCAGCCGCACAGATTCTTGAATTTTGGTCATTAATATTTTTTATTGCAGTACTGAAGTGTAGGTCCACTAGCAGGCCACGAGGCCTCAGAGGCTAATTCTTGACCACGCGGCAGACATGGCTGATAGATGGTGTGATGTAGATTGACTTTATTAAACCAAATTATCTGAATTGGCAAAGTAACTTTTTTTGTTTCTAGATTTCCTCAGGTTTCTTCTAAAATCCTTTAATGGTAACGACTACAATCCCTTTTATAAAATGACTTTCGGTTTATGAAGAGCTGTTGAAATATTCGTGACAAATTTGATGCAGGAAATGCTGAATCCTGGAAATGCTCCCCTTCAGAAAGGGCGATTTATTATTTATGAAAAAATGCGATAAAAAGAAAACATAAACCGGAGAGAAAGACTAAAGAGGAAGCCCCCCTCCCCATGAATATTTAATAGATCCATAAACTCAGAATATTTATAAAGGTTTAAACATAATTACTATAGAGGCTATTAAGTCCCGAATTCCGGCTGAATAGGGACATTTCGTAGATGGTATCTCTTTCTCTAGGCTATATTATAAAACGCCACTGGTAAACAACTCGACGAGTTAACTCGTTAGGCGGATAGTGAAGGCCGGAACCTCCTACATGCTCAGTTCCGGGTTTCGCCATCCGTTCCATAAGCGAGTTTCGTCACTATGGGAGGAGGGCGAAAACACGCTAAGGCGCCCATACTGCAAGAAATCCGTCTACATACATTTATGTATGTTTTAACCAATCTATTATTAGCATTGATATTGATAATAAACTAATACAGGGTACGTTCCGAAAGTAATGTAATTGAATTTCACGTGCCGCTCCTCTTGGTCGGAGTGGGATCGGACCACTTGTTGTAGGTGGGTGGGGTACTAAGCTTTGCTGAGACATTGGTCTCAGTGCTCCCCAAGCTGTGGAAGCGGCAAGACGTTAGTTGTTGTAAACTTCTGCGCGCCAAACGTGTCAAGGGAAAGTGGATCGAGCAACTGCGCGATCACTTTTTGTGCTGAACTGAAAAACTCTCTTGAGTGGAATAACAAAGTCATCCCTGAGGCTTAGAGACACACTGCCTTATTCATAAGTTTTGAGGCGGTTAAAGACCTTTAAGAAGGGCCGGGATGAGTTTAACGACGAACAACACTCCGGGTGGCCGAAACGAGCAAAACCGTCAACATTGTGATCCATAAGGAGTTTGTTCCTCAAGAACATTCAGTAAACGATGTCTACTTCGTGGCTTTGCTGGAATGAATCCGAAAAAGGGTCGTCAGAAAATACATCTCGGATACCTGACTACTCCCTTCGACAACGCGCCTTGTCACAAACACTCCATCACAATCGAAAAGTCAATTTCTTAATTGAACAAGCTTTTTTTAGTTTTTTTGACAGAAACACGCTTATATTTTTTACTATACAAGATCCGATTTTTATCAGAAAAGTTCTTGAAAAATGTTATTTTGATGTTTTGAACCAACACCATTACAAGTAGATATAGTGTTCTTTATATATATAATATTCTACAGATATCAGTGCATTCTGTTTATGTTTCCATCAGGAGTGTTTGATCTGTTCGTTGTTTTAAGGATAAATCTATTAGCGTGGACAGAGATTAGATATAATCAGCTTCTGATGACGCCATCAAAGGCATTAATGAGCCGCCAAATAGAGCATTTTGGACTAAGTGGATTATACTGCAAGGGCCAAACATGCAGATAATTGCATCAAAGCATGAAAGCAATGCGCCCCCAGTACACACAACCCTTCCATGACCAGCGGAAATACTTCCCGCAGTCATAACATTCTCTCTCTCTCTCTCTCTCTCTCTCTCTCTCTCTCTCACTCTCTCTCTCTCTCTCTCTCTCTCACACACACACACACACACACACACACACAAACAAACACGCATACGCACACTTAATTGCCCTTCCCTCTCTTTCTATCATGTAAACCACCCCAACCGTCACTCCAGTCCTCGGAAGTGTATTTATGTCTAAATAAAGCGAGCATGTTCCGGCTGACTGCGCGCATGCAGATGCGTGGTTAACGTAGCCCATCATGTTGGCAGGCGTACAAGTGGATTTTGTACCACAAATTACTGAAACAAACGAACATACTCTTGCAAGTTTCTGATTGAACATGTTACTGATTCTGATTCAACGATACTTATTGTATTTTGATGATATAAGGATATATGAATGCCTCTTTGGAAGTGGATTCTGGTAGTAACTTTGGTTGGATTCTGGAGTAATTAGGTAAGTCACAGTCGAAAAATTGCGTCAAGTAGTGAAGTAAAAGACTGAAGTTTGTCCAACAATGTTATAACAATGGCCAAACCATTTTACCAAGTATTTGTATATTTGTTGCAGTGCTGAGAGAAGAGTTCCGTGCAGAGCCCCAAAACCTGAGGGTAGCCCAAGGAGAGACTGCTTTGCTGGAATGTGGACCTCCTCGAGGTTATCCTGAACCTACGGTATCATGGAAGAGGAATGGGCACTTCTTAGATCTAGAGGCCAACAAGAGGTGAGAATATATCTCCCCAGTTGATGTTCTTATTTTTATTTCACCGTTCATCTCGTTCATTAACGGCGCACTGTGTGCTAAGATGCAATTTGTTGAGTTTGTCTTAGTATGATACGAGAAATCCACATTAAAAAGTGTTCGGTTTGAGCGACAGCTACGCGGACCAGAAAGGCAAACTCTTGTATTTTCTCTAAAATTGTATTTGGCGAGTTGACCCTTCTTGTTGGGAACACCTAGAATCTATTTGTGTAATATGTGCGACAGCGTTGGACAAAACTCAATTCTATTTACCAACTAATGTGTAAAACTGAATATTTAATAAAGAAAAGGCATCAGCCTTATCCTGAATAGAAACAAATGGTAATATGTAAACATCAACCCGTCCCAAAAACTGTTTTACATATTATTCGACGTTAAAATTTAAATAAATAAAATAAAATGTTGTATTTATCCCTACATTCAGTAATTCAAACTTAGTTGTTAGTTAAATTCACAATTACATAAGTGAAAGATTAAAACAGTTTTAGTTGAAATGGATAACTAAAACTTGTTGCTGAAACACATTGTACCTATCAAACAATAGTTATTTACTTATTTTTCTCAACTAACAATTACATTATGCGCCCATTTCTTAAAAAAATAAATAAAATATTAAAAATTAAAAATGTAAAGTATTACTAACAACCAAGTGTAGTGTTTACCACTTTGTGCAGAATATAGACTACAGAGAGAAACGTGCATGAGCATTTGGAAATAAATTATAGAAATTAAATTGAAGTATTTTTTTAAGGATTCCAATAAGTAAAAGAATTATTATAATTATAATATTTATCATATTTTTTCATTTCTTATTTAGTTTTTTTTTTTTTTTTTTTTTTTTTTTTTAACTTGGAAAGTTATTAGTTTAAACGAGACTATTCGACCAAAATATTGGCACTTACAAACTCACACTTATTCAAAGTAGCGTGAAATAAAATTTAAACGTTATTAATATCTGTTACTTATATAAATAATGACAAATATTAAATTGAAATCTCCTCGGGAGACCCAAAGACGCTCTAAGTAGTTAATTAAATTAATTTCTCAAAAAGCAAGGCCAATAATGGCGTTTGTTGAATATAAATTTTTCTTTACATCATATACATAAATCATAAATTTCGCTTATTTACTCTTGCCTGATAAACAGGATGCGTATCGTGGACGGAGGTAACCTAGCCATTCAGGATGTAAGATCCAGTGATGACGGACGCTATCAGTGCATCGCAAAGAACACCGTGGGGGTACGGGAATCAAACATCGCCCTCCTAAGGGTGCATGGTAAGTACTAAGTTGAAATGAAATTTATATATAAAATATTTTGTATTTTTTTTTTTTTTTTTTTTTTTTAAGATCTTTTGACAAAAACAGGTGACAATTTGAAAGACATTTAGCGAAAACCATTATGAATGCGCCGATATTAAATGATATATTAACCACGTTTCGGAACCCATTGGTCACGAACGTTTTACGTTAATATGCTTCTCGGTAGTTTTTCATATGTATTTTAGCGAAAAGAATCGAATAAATCAATCTTCGGGCAATATCATTTACCGTTTTTGAGGAAAAAACACAAAACTGTAATCTTAGATTTTAGATTAGTCTAAATCGACTAATTGAGTGTAAACGTATTTGTAAAATCGTATTAACAGATGTTAGCACATTCGATCTTTTTGTATATTTTCTTAAATATCTTAAAATGATTGAGAAATCGCGGAAAGTGTAAGATGACGATTTGAAAGCTTAATTTCCTGGAAAAAAGCTATTCGCGATTATTTCATAATTTCGAAAGTATTGGTTTCTTTCCTTTGAACGTGTTTTCTCGGGGTTTTACTGGTTGTTGCCTTTTAATTGTGTTTAGCAATAATATGTATTTTTCAATAAAACTAGGCTAGAAAATGAGAACAAATTTCGAGTTGTGGGAAGGAGGGAGATATTTCGGTCAATTATCTGTATATTGTGGCTATTTAAGCGCCACAATGCAATATTTGGATATTTCATTAAACTAGGTAAATATATTTTTTTTTTCTATCTGTCGTTTGTGTTCCTCAAAAATAGTAAGAAGTCCGGAAACAAAATATTATTTTTGTCATAGAACTGCTTAGACCAATGATTCTAATCTGTAGAATGTGACACTATCAAAACTGGAGTCCATCGAGCTCTGTCAGTCCTCGGTCGCCTAGCTGATTAATATGCCAAGCTTCGAATTATGCCAAGTCCTTGTTCGAGGACCATCCCCTCTTGATTTAGTAGCAGGCTGTGTTACCGATTGTACCTCGGGCTGGTCTATATCTCTGCCTAGGTATAATCGTTAATAGCAGTTTTGGATCATTATACCTAACCTCTTCATTGCTTCGCTGTCATAGTACAAGGTGCATCCGCAAAAACTAACTATAGTTGGATGTTGGGGGGGATGCTAAGTTTTGCGGGAATATCTTCGGAAGACCTGAAAAATTAACATTTTTTTTTTTTTTTTTTTTTTTTTTTTTTTTGCTCATAAGCAAATGAATCTCTTTGCGAATTGAAATCATTAAAGGCTATTGGAAAGTTCTCAAAAATACGCTTAATTTGACTATTTAGTTTTTCACTTCCGTTCAGAATATCCAGAAATTTGTTATGGGTTTTACGAAAAAATGTCTAATTTTTCACTGTGACCTTGATCACAAAATTATTATCCAAAAAATATTTAACTGATTTAAACGAACTTTGGTATGTTATTTTATTATATAATCAACATTTTTTCCTAAAATGTGAATGCCCTAAATAAATTTTAAGCTGCCGAAAAAATTTTTATTTTTTTACCCTTCTTTTCATACTTATTGATGAAGCCGCGAATCAATTTTAACATTTCTGAATAATGAAAAATTATCGGACATTTTATTACAAATCTTTTGACGCCTTGAAGAGGTCCCTGAAATGAATAATTTTGGCTTTATGAGCGAAAGAAGTACAAAAAACGTGTTTTTTTTTTCGATTCTTTTTTTACCTTGTAAAACAAAAAACAAACTCATCTTTCAACATTTAACTCAAAACAGATAGGCCCTGGACAATCATGATAATACATTCAGTTCTTGCTTGGTAGATGGTGTTAGACCTGTGCCTTGAATAAGTGACTTTATCTCTAGCACTATAATAGCAACAGAAACAAATCTTTAATTCATTTAGATACATTGACGAAATTGTAGCAGTGCAAGAGTGTTGCTTCGTCTGGAGCTTCCCTATTTGTCTTAAGCTCTTGTCTCAACCTTAAGAAATGAATAATATTAAAGCCAAACGAGCGAGCGGTCCTAGTTTGCAGTCCCAGAATGAATACTTCCGAAATCAGTGTGACCTATATCAACCGAAGAATGGGAGTGTTATCAGTATAGACTTTATGTGAAAGGGGGTTCTGAAGCTGTTCTAAATTTTCTTTGTTGGTTCCCTCTAACGAAAACAAGTCAGTTGCTACTACTGTTAAAATCCCCATTCTTATTATTTTATGGTCATCAAATTGCCAACAACATTTGACATTTCTCACATCCTCGAGACGTGTAACACCAAATAAAAGAAATTATGTGAGAATAGTGGCAAAGAAGATAAGAGAAGCGACAACTTGAGAACAGTTTATCCCTCATTTCGCTCTATAATAGTCTACGATGATCTTAGTCGACGAGATTCAGTAACAAGTACAAGGCTTCTTATTGGACACACACATCTAACACTTGTCCACCACCACGATGGTAGGCAATCAATCTGTTGATGTGATTATGGTTGATCACATTTTGGCGGAGTGCTCTCAATTTCAAAGAACCAGAGATCTAAATCTAAAAATGTAATTTCCTGGAAAAAACAAAAACAAAGAAAAACAGAGATTATTTAGCTTAAAAAAGTATTAAACATTTGTAATGATTTTATATTTCAAATATTAAATATTTTTTGGCTGGTATTGCTATTCACAGTAGGAATTATTTGAACAGTGACTCAATACATTAAACAGTCAATAAATTAAGTTAAAAAAAAAAATGATAAATCGTGTGCATGTGTGTGTGCATGAGTGTGTTTATATATACATTAAAAATAAAATAAAAAATGTATTTAAATCTTCCCTGACACACAGAAAAAAAAATTGTTTTGGTAATTTTATTTCATTAAACTGGAAAAAAATACAGTTCTCTAAATAGAGTTCTCTCTGCTTGAAATGTGTACCTTTGACATATTTATTGAAGAATATGTCCCAAGATTGATATATTTCAATTTGATTCCAGTGAAACCGTACATAGTCGAAGGTCCTGAGGATGCAACTGCCCTGGCAGGGAGCAGTGTTGTCTTCTCCTGCCGTGTTGAAGGTGACCCTCCGCCGGATGTGATGTGGCGCAGGACAGCAGGGGGAGGTCCGATGCCGCTAGCTAGGGTCCACACTCTCGAAGACAAGGCCCTCAAGCTCGAAGCAGTCAGTCCGGAAGATGAAGGGGAATATAGCTGTGTGGCAGACAACGGTGTTGGCACAGTTACTGCATCGGCCACTCTGACTGTGCACTGTAAGATACATCTCATTTAATCATATATTTTTACAACTTGTTAAAATATTACTAGCAAAATTGCAAAAAGCAAATCACTTATTAGACTCTGTGAGATCTTATTCAATATAAGTTCAGACGATTTTATGGTGCATATCTACTATCTTCAAGAGGCATCAACTTTTCTAAAACAATATGAAAATGTTCAAATCTTCATTTTTTAGAAAAAATAACTCACTTGGTTGTGATTTGAGTCCAGATAATCACATTTCTTATTCGGGTGCATTGCCAGTCATTGTGTCTAAAGGAGACAAAGCTTCAGATAGACACAGCGTCATATTTATCTGAAGCCAGACAATGTTATTATGATATAAGGCTCAGGGTAGGTACCTCTAAAAGGATTTAAATTTATTAAATCTAACCTCAAAAATGTGAAGATTCTGTGCCTAACATACAACGTTTAAATCCCAGCCAAGACAAATTAATTTTTATAAAAAGCAGATCT
The DNA here is from genome assembly GCA_946811695.1 of Gonocerus acuteangulatus. Lineage (NCBI taxonomy): Eukaryota > Metazoa > Arthropoda > Insecta > Hemiptera > Coreidae > Gonocerus > Gonocerus acuteangulatus. The sequence goes on from OX328125.1 coordinate 72,163,519, forward strand.
TTTAAAACGAAGTCACTGATGGCATGTATCATACAGTGGTTTGGTAATTATGAAAATGTATTTCTATTATGCTTTAAAAATGTGCAACTGTATAGATCACCAAATTTGTTTTAGTTATTACAACTCTTTCTATGTTGAAATTAAACTGTATTATTTTAATCACCTCAGCTACAATCGAATCAACATATTTTGATTTTAACATTGTACATACTTTTTTTCATCGATAATATTGAAACCATTGATTGTGTTAGTTCTCTATAACTGGTTACTTAGTCACAAACATTTGACTAAAAACTGAAACTTAAATTTCATGTTTTTTTCTAGTGCTAAATAATAATAGTATTTATTGTAATAATACATTTTTTTTTTTTTTTGTGTGTCTGTATTTAACAGGATATCAACACTTAGGCTATTACTGCTGAATACATTCTACTTATTTTACTTCATTAAATAATTCATACGTACTTCTGTAAATTATAACTACTTTTACCAGTCATAATAAACAACCTTCTTTAACAACTTTTGTAACCTTTTCAATTTTTGGTATAGTTGTCGAAGGGCCGTAAAAAAAAAAAATTAGAGAACATTTTTTTAATAAACAAAAGTCCTCAATCTGTAGCCCGTTCAGAAAGACAGAACAGTTCAATTTTGCATGCATGAAATTTTGAGGGAAATATTCCCGACGGTTCCACCATTTGCAAACTCCCATTTTAAGGAACAACACGATACAATATGTGAAACATTATAAAAACTGAAATATCGCGTTTAAGACTAGGGAAGGCTTTGAGAGGTCAGAAAAGTAAACAGTGTCTAATATTTATCAATACTTATCCAAAGCTAAGACTAAAAACGTTTTAAACCTCCTATTGATAAAGTTATAACAGAGAGAATATTTACTGCCAATTTCTTGCACGGGAATATAGGCCATGTCCTTTTCCCTCGACTAAACCATCTATTTGAACAGACTATAGCTTAAATTGTTTTTAGCCTTAGGTTTGGCTAAATATTAAACACTATCTCCCTTGCCTGACCTCTCAAAGCCTTCCCTCGTCCTAAACGAGACATAATCAGTTTTTATTGAGTTTAAAGTAGCGTGTTGTACATTGTAATACACATACAAATGGTAGAACCGTTGGGAATATTTCCCTTAGAATTTCACGCATGAGGGATTGGAACTATTTCATCTTACTGACGAGCTTTAAAAGGAATAATCAGTTATAAAAATGTTGAGGGCTAATTGTGGAATATTTTGTTTATATGGTTTGGTAAATGAATTTCTAATAATTATTCTTATTAAAAAAAAAATTATACTTATTTTTCAAAATAAACATCCTCTCTTCTTATTATCCATCCATGATACAATCATCAATACAACATAATTTAAACCCAATGATAGAAAAATAAATTCTATAAATATGAACTGAAACTATCTATTGTTCCAGCGCCACCAGTAATAGTGAGCAGGCCGATGGACCAGGTAGCTGAAGCAGGAGACGATGCTGTGTTCAGCTGTGGAGTGGAAGGGAATCCAAGACCATCTGTGTTCTGGTCAGTCGAGGGTAATAGAACCCTCCTATATCCCGGAGAGTCCATGGGGCGTCTCTATGCCTCTCTTACTCCAGATGGACAAGCTGTTCTCACCCTACAGGTAAAGTACTGGTCTTGGAATTCTACCAGAAAGGAATGTTTATTTCTAATTGTATTAAATGTATTTATTATTAATTTAATAGTATAGAACATTTGTTATTATTAATTCAATAATATATTACAATTAGGCAAGATATTACAAGAATAATGCATTGCTTAAACTGTTAGACCAAGTTTAATTCAATTTTCCACAAAAATATTGATTAGGTATCAACGTATTTTCATTAAAATGTATATCAAAATTCAGACTTCAGTAAGTTTTAAAAACAAATAAAAAATAAATCAATACTCCTTGTTCATAAAAAAAAAAATCAAAAAATGCATTTCTAAATTGATTATTTCACAAGTAATTTATAGAATGTTTTATTTATTTTAATTGTTCTCATTTTTCCCCGCAATCACAAATAAAGAATTGCTACTTTTTTATTAGGGACAACATTTTTATTAAATAGCTTTTTATCTTAAAAATGTTTTAATAAAAAAAAAAGTATTTTATTTTATTTTAAAATTGATTTTTATTATGAAAAAATGTTTCTGTGTAAAAAATAAATGTATATTGCAAAAGTAAATTTATTTATAAAAAAATGATTTATTGAATATTATTTGAATTCCAAATTCATTTTCATACTAACTTCTAGCAAAAATAATAGAACATATCAGAGGAAATCCTTATAATTCCAAGAGAATTAGAAAAATTATCTTTATATATATATATATATATATATATATATATATATATATATATATATATATACATATTTCAATAGCCAATACCTTTAAAATCCAATTCAGTGCCAAGACAATGCTCACTGGAACTGTGGACACTTTTACAAAACATTGTTGGATATTGTTACTGGATTCTTACTGAAGAAAAATATAATTAGACAACCGACAAAAAAAAAAAACAAAGTTTAACCTGTCCTAAAAATCTTTGTTATTTATAATTGGGCATAGAAATTTAATTAAATAAATTTTCAAAAGATAAATATTTCAAATAACGAATAATTTGGATTATGAATAAATATTAATTCATATAATGTTATTTAACGTATGTGTAAGTTTGCTATTGTATTTTCATTGGAATTAAAAGAACATGTTTGGTTGCAGGGCGTAGTACGAAACGACTCTGGACTTGTAGTAATCTGCACAGGAGTTAACCAAGCTGGCTCGGACACCTGGCGTGCAAGACTGGGAGTGACTTCGGGAGAAGAGAACCCTCCTCCAGTGATAGTCCATGGTCCTGCAAACCAGACTTTGCCTCTGAAGTCTGTAGCTGTTCTCGCTTGCAAGGCTGCTGGTAACCCTGAACCTGTCATTACTTGGTACAAAGACAGTGTGCCTGTAGTGCAGGCTCCGAGAATAAACATCACACAAACTGGGTCTCTTCATATCATTGGTGAGATAAAATTCTTTTCTCCTTTTTCTTGAGGAACTAACTTAATTTTTTTTTACGGCACATTGACTTTTAGGCCATTAGCACCTATGTATGCAACTCTTCCTATACATGCACCATGGAATTTTTTTGACAGGTTTTAAAAATGAAAAAACTCAACCACCGCACCTCCTGCATAAGAATCCAAGATGTTAGCCACAGGAGAACCACTTACTTCAATATTGTGAAAATTAAGATATACTCCACAAATTATCCACATGTATTCCATTGTGGGAATTTGAATATCATTAATTGAATATCTGTGTACGAAAATTTCATATATATAAAACAAAATCATTAAAACTGAGCCAAGGCACAGCCACAACCATTTAATTTTCAAGCTTTGAGATTGTGAATTTGAGTTGTTACATTTCCACTCAATTTTATTATGAAGACTGAGCTTTTCACCTTATAGAAATGTTTCCATAGTTTCTGTGGATAAAAAGATAATTTTTTCCTAGGCCATCAACTGCCTGGGTTATTCCACCCTTTCAGTGGCTTGGTCTTTTTATACAAATCTCTTCCAGCTCCTCCGCTGTTTTTTATATTCATTTATATATCTATTTATTCTTTATATACATATTATCATACAGGTTTGTATGCCTTAACATCTCCACCAATTTATCAATCTACTTTGACGAGCCCTGTAGTCCATGCTTATATAGTTCATGTAGTGTCAGGTATATGAAATTTACGATTACCCTTAAATTACTATTTTCACACTCTGGTTTTGTTTTGTTTTTTCAATATCTATCACTCGATACATTTATGTATATAATATCCTTATTATATATATTTTATAAGGATATTAGATTAAATGAGAAGATTAGACGAATTTTTATCAATCAAAATATTTCTTCGTTATACTTCGTTAATATATAGCTGTGATGCTGTTTTTAGATGAATAAACTGCCTTAATGTTTTATTACTAAAATGATAGAGCTTTCACAAACTCAAGTACCTATAAAATTGGAATCGAGCCTCAACTCAATTAATCCAGTTTTAGGGGAACTAGAATATTAATCACAGAGGTTTAGAACATCGACCAGATTGTTATAGATTTGTAATTACTTACTTTTTTTTAGCCACCGCTAATTTAATGTTAATGTTAATTCTGTTCAAACAATTGAAATTAAATGCGATTTCAATTAGATTATATTTGAGTATATGTAAAAATATTTGACTTACATATTTGAATTTCTTTTTTAATCTACAATACATACATTGTTGATTTCAGACCTGCAGAAGACTGATGGTGGACAATATACGTGTGTCGCTTCATCGAGAAGTGGTAAAGCAACATGGACGGCCTATCTTCGACTCGAATCCCCAACCAATCCTAACATTGCATTCTTCCGTTCACCAGAGCCGTCTACATTCCCAGGACCTCCTTCGAGGCCAGTCATCATAGGCAGGACCCACAACAGCATCACTATCTCGTGGTCAAGGAACAATAAAATTGGCTCCTCATCACTCATTGGCTACCAGGTGAAATATTAGTTTACAATTCTTCTGAATATTGAAATGAAAAGTATAAAAGCTGAAAAGAAGATGAAATGCTGTCTCTGATGAATGTGAAAAAAAAAATGTGCAAGTGTACAGTTGCTCTTTCCAGCATTTCTTCTACCAGTTAATAATTAACGTAATCAAGTCATTGAAATTTAATACTACTTAAATATCTCATATTGTCTCATTTTTTTTTTTTTTTTTTTTTTCTTCACCCTCCCAAATTTATTAATATGTACGTAGAGAGCTCCAGGCCCAACAGATTGGAGCCTGGAGCTGGACGTAAAACTACACCTTATTCTACACGATAGTGTCTTAAATTAAATATAAGCAAGGCAGATAGTTGATAAAAATAACATATCAATTTGTTTATTGACGAATGTCTGTCAGCTCCTGCCAGACAGACTCTTGGAGTTTGTTATAGAGAATAAATTCAAAGCTTTTGTCTAGTTATATTCTGTCTTGTTCTATTTCCAGAGTTGAAAGATGAAAGAAACTTTATTTCTCTGGAATTCATGGTCAGGACTATATTAACATTGCATCTAAGTAGGAAGCCCGTGTCATACAGAAATTGTTTTTAAAACAAACATACTTGATGCAGGGAAATAACTCTCTCCCCAGTATGTTATGGAGTTAAGAATCATAAACATTTGCAATATTTTTCTCTCATGGCTTGATAATATTGGAATGACTATTTTTTTTATCAATATTATTTTCTCTAGAGGGTTTATTATTATTTATTAATCTTAAGGATTAAACTTTATTAAGATAATATTTAAATTTGAATATACTATTTTTTTCTATAATTTGGGAGAACTAATCCCAGAATCATATATTCCATTATGTCAGTTCTACAAAACTTTGTTTTATCTTCTCTACTCGAGGTGGAGATGTTCAGCAGAAGTTCAGATGGGAGCAGTCCGAGTGGAGGCTGGGTAGTGGTTGCTCGTCATGCTCCAGGTCCTACCTACACTCAGCACCACCTCAGCCCTCTTGTTGCCTACACTTTCATTGTACGAGCGGAGAACTCCCACGGCCTTTCTGCTCCCAGTCAGCCTTCGGAGTCTGCAGTCCCTAGTCTTGGTCTCGAAGAAGAAACTGACCAGACGATGAAAGAAGCAAGAGCAGCACTAGGAGGAGGGCATATAGTTCGGCTGTCGCACATCCAACCACTTTCCTCTACATCCATTAAAATAGTCTGGGAGGTGAGCACAGCCTATTGTTGTTCTTGTGCTTCTTAGAAGGGTAGTAACCTATAGATAACCCGTCCTAAAATTCGTAGTGAATAATAAATGGACGTTAAAATTTAATAATATTGTAATAGTTTACTACAATTATAAATGTATTTTTAAACTCTTGTTACAGATAATGAATTCGGAGTATGTTGAAGGATTTTACATCTATTCGCGTGGGCTTGACGCTCCAGCAAGGAGTACGAACATGCTGACAGTGCTACATGCTGGTGAAGCATCAGGCTTCCTAGTGACAGGGCTTGCAAAGTTCACACGCTACCAATTCTTCTTGGTTCCATTCTACAAAACACTTGATGGGAGGCCTTCCAACTCCAGGACTGCAAGAACACTAGAAGATGGTAATTAGTTCAATCAATTTCTTTTGATGACATATTTTATTTTAGTTTTTCACCATTTAGTAATAGAACTACTTGGTGTTTACCAAGTCCCTTGCCAAACCCCTTCCTGCGATGGTGTATACATAGGAGAAACCATAAATGACATTCACTCGTGTCTTACACAACATAAACGAACCATCACTAACAAAGAAATAGATAAATCTGCACTTGCTAAACACGCCATTACGCAAAAACACTCTTTTAACTTCGACGACACAAAAATTCTTTCTACAGAACGTAACAAAAAAAGACTACAGATCTCTGAATGTGTACACATAAACCTAAACAAAAACAATATAAACTACAAAACTGACAAACAAGGCATTTCTCCTATGTACGCTAATATTTTTCAAAAACTCTCCCAACCTCCCACCTAGCATTTTCCCATGCCCCTTGTGTATCCTTCCATTAACACCTTTCTCTCCTTTCCTGTCATAAAATGCCATAAACAGGCCTTTGATCCTTAACGACCTTTCCCCACCACCTGGTTTGTTTTCCGTTTCATTTACCCTAGTAGATTCCTTTTTTCTTAGACACTTCCACAATGGTTACTTAACTGTCAACATTGGTCTTCCTCTGCCTCCAGGCATTTCCATAGGTATGTAGTATCTTGTTTCTTTGTTATAATTAATAAATGTTACTATTAGCACCTATTCTTAAGCGGCAAAAGACAACTTCTTCTCTTCTAGTTTTTCTTATGCTTGATGGCCATTCTTCGACTGTTTGTTTAATTTCTCTTACTTTGTTGTCCGAAGTAGTGTGCCAAGATCTTTGCCATTTTTCGATGATAGCTGCTTTGGATGCTGCTTGCATATCTTGGTATGTAATATTGTATATGTCTTGGTAAGGTCGTCTTAGCGCCCAACGTGGGTCGACATAAATTAACAGATGACATAAAATAACGTGTTACTTTCTTTTTGGTCTTTTACTGGAAGACTATTTTATTGTAGTGTGGTTTCTCAAAGTTGCTTATCAGTTTTGTTCAACCAGGATCCTTGTCATTTATCTGTTGTATATCTCTTTGAAAAGGCCTGAATATCCCTGGTATGTCATGTAATATACGTCTGGTGCTTGTCGTTGAGTTTAGTCTTTCCTTGATGACATATAAAATATGATTAACTTTATTTATAAAGTTTTCATTGAATATTTCTTAAAAATTATAATTAACACAAGTTTTTTTCTTCTGAAGTTCCATCTGAGGCTCCAACAGGCCTTGAAGCTGTTCTTCTCAACACCAGTTCTGTATATTTGAAGTGGAAACCACCACCTCAAGGAGCTCATAATGGAATACTGAGAACTTATCAGGTAATTGCACTTGTATTAACTTCATTCAGGAACAGTACAATACACAATACAATACAAAACTTAGCTCTACTGCTTTCACATCCAGCGATACCTTTTATCACATACCGAAGGATTGTTGCCGAAGGAGAGGTTGGACTCTTGAGAGATTTTTGTAGTATTTATTGAAATCATGTTAATAGGATAGTGGTCACAAATTTAATTCTTTCATCTCAAAACTTTTGTTTTTATTTGTTGGAAGAGAGGCAAAAACAAATTAATTACATTGTACAAATGGGTATTACACTAAGAACTGGAAAAAGCTCTTTACAAAAGAAGGAGATATTTTAAGTGAATTGTTTGATTGCATTATAATAAAATATATTCTATAAAGAATAGTCACTTTTTATTATTTCTAAAATTAAAAAAAAAAAAATCTTCTTTATTTGTGCAGGTAGTAGTTCGGTCAGGGGAAAGAGGTAACAGTAGTCTGCTAAACAATGTGACTGTTAATGCCGGGACTCCTTCACTTCTCTTGACCAACCTCAGTTCTGGTATAGTGTACACAGTGGAGGTTGCTGCAGCCACTAGGGCAGGCTTGGGTCCATACACTGATCCAGCAACTCTTCGACTGGACACTGCTTCACGACAGCTATACAGGGACAGCCAGCACAAGTAAAATCATATTTTATTATTTTTCCTTTAACCCTTTCCTGGCCGAATTTATGCAGAGTGCTGACCTGCCCTGGAGCAGAGTTGCCCCAAAGGCCTACCAAACCAAGCCTTCCTGCTATCTTATGTTTATCTCTTAATTCGGGGAATGTATCTTCTCTTTTTTGGCTTAAATAGAGTTAGAAGATTGTTTTTCATACATGCCTCTAATAGTTTGGAAATTCCTATTTTATTATTCGAAAAATTGAAATATATCTTCTTCTCCATGGGTCGGGCTTTTTTGGCCAATTTACTTTAAATGGATATAATGCCAACAGTTGCTGCTATAAAAATCAGGGACTAATAAAAAAATAACTATTAATTTTTATTTCAAATGAGTTTCACTTAACCTTTAATTTTTATTATTGGGAAATAAAAATAAAAATTCCATCGTAATTGATATATTTTATTATTTTTTTAAAAAAAATTCTAATAATTTTCATTTCAAAAACTTAAAAATAAAAATTATTTGAATAATGTTATTTCAAATTTTTTTTTATAAAAATTGTTAATAACAATTTTTTATTACTTTAACTTTAAACATTATTTTAAATAAAAAAAAACAATATTAGTGCCATAATGAATAGAAAGTAATGCACAAAAACAAATTCTAGAATATACAATTTATATTCATACAAATCAATTGGATTTAGACAAACTTTGATTCACTGACATAAACAAATAACTTAACAAATAAACAAAAGGTTCCAAATCAAGTATTTATTTATTTGTTCCGAGGATAAGAGATATTTAATAAATGAGTTTCACTTTGCCTTTAATTTTTATTATTGGGAAATAAATATAAAAATCCCATCGTAATTGATATATTTTATTATTCTTTTAAAACAATTTTCTAATAATTTTTATTTTAAAAATTTAAACATAAAAATTATTTCATAACAGTTATTCATTAATTTTAAAAATATAAATTATGAAGTAATTTTTTTGTCATCATTTTTAGGAAACATTTAATTTTTATTTCGGTCCTTGATGAAAATGCATTCATTGACTTATTTTGATCATACCTTTTAAAAGTTATAATCTGTTAAAAAGAACTCAGTTTAATAGATCAGAAACTCCCTATTCAAATTAAAGAACCCTGATCATTAATCATATATAACTGAATTTTATAATGTCCATTGGATTAATGTGACTAATAATTTTGTTAATGCAGGCAACCAATAGGTCAGAAACCCGGACTAGGACCAGGTCCGAACGAGTTCCTTGCAGAGACGTGGTTCATTGCATTGCTGGGAAGTATGATAGCAGTAATGTGCCTTCTTATCGGGGCAATGGTTCTTGTCAGGAGAAGGCAGCTGCTCACCAAGAAGTCCAGTCTACCAGGTATTATCTCTCTCCCGCCTAAATTCATTAATGTATCATCATGAATGAATGAAATGAAAATGAATGAATGAAATGAATGAATGAAAAAAAAACTTTATTCTGGGACTTCGTCCCATAAGAATAAAAATAAGTACAAAATAAACAATAAAGAAATTAACCTAAAAATATAAATATGAATAAAGAAAAACAAAAGTTTTTACAAAATCATCCAGGAAAACTTGACCCGTTTTTGAAAAACAATTATGCTCTCAAACTCATTCCGGAGGAATGTAAGTATTGAGCCTTCAGTCAATAAGGAATTATTGAAAAATGTCTTCCAATCTTTATCAATCCTATCTTCTAGATTGCGAACCCCCATTAAAATTTAGGTAATTCTGAGGTATTAGTGCCCAAACTCGGATTTTCTCGAAACTTAACATACTGTTTAATTTCAGCCTTAATAGGAATAAAAACGAGAAAAAATATATACTTTTTTTTTTTTTAAGACTCTCGAAGCAACGGTGGAATCCTTGCTACTCCAATAAGCTTGAAGGCTGCCGTCGGTCTGCCACATCCAACAGCGCTCATTCCCCACCCTCATGATTCTACACTTTGGATTGAGCCAAATAGAGCAGCTTCATGGAGAGCTTCAGAGCTAAGCGACAAGGACCCTACACTTCTGGAACCCGCAGACTATGCTGAAGTTGACCCGATTCATGGACTCTCATCATTCCAGGGGAAGAGGGAAGACACCTCCCCTGCTCCCTATGCTACCACTACCCTCATACCAAATTATCCATCAAATATCAGAACTCCAAACAGTAGACAGGTAGGTTTCTGAACTTGATGTTTTCGTTGAGTACTTTTCTCGTTTTTTTTTTTTTTTTTCTTCTTTTTTGGACTGAGAAGGTCCAGTGAAGGTTCTCCTGTTAGTCCCCCTTCACTCATAACAGAGCCTTTAGAAATGAGTTAATTAACCTTTTCCGTATTGACAGAGAAGCATGGTGAATGGTTCTCCTGTTCGGGGTACTTTTGCCACTCTCGTTCATAGTGTCTTCACTTCAAATGATCCCCTCGTCGAATTAAAACTCTTTTATAATTCTCATTTTTGTTTTGTTTACTATAATTATTCATATTTATTACCTGTTTAACATTGGCCCTCTATCTATTTATTTATTTAAATTTTAACATCCATTATTATTTACTAAGAACAATGTGGCCCTATACGTTATGAATATTGTACAAGTGAAATATGTACTTAATAACTCAATAACACTAGGTAGCTAAGAGAAAGATGGTGAGAAATATGAGGAGCTCTCGACTTCTGGACAAGTCAAGGGTACATGGGGCCAGCCTTTCCTCCGACTTGTACAAAAGTCAAATGTACACAGGTCCCAGCCGCTCTGATAAACTTAAATCAGCATTAAAATAATTTAATAGACGGGAAATTATAAAATAAATAATTAGAAGAAACTGGCAGGAGTTGCTCCCCAAAATTGTTTAAAGCATCAATTATATTTGCGACGTTCCTAACCTGTTTAGGTTCATCATCAGGCATCTTATATTGTCGTGTTAAGGTATATTATAATTTTTTTTAATTTCATATTAAGGTCCATAAATTTTGACAGAGAATGTTAATAATAATAATTAGCATGAATATGCCTTGTCTACTCAACAAATTATGAAGATTCTTACCCGTATTTAACGTTCTCTCTCAAAATTTATGGACCTTAATATGAAATTTAAAAAAATTATAATAGACCTTAACACAACTTAATATAAGATGGCGGATGATGAACCTAAACAGGTTCGAAATTTCGCAAATATAAGTTAATGTTTTAAACAATTTTGGCGAGCAACCTTCAACTTACATAAATAATCAGCAGCCTACCCATGCACATATGCTACTATAGGCCGAGAGCCAGCAATGCACTTTTCATGAAGTGTTTGATGCACCTTGAAATTTTGCTATAATATACCTCTTAGGTAGATAAGAAGGTAAATATGTGTTTCCTGGACATACCTTGGAACACCAGGTACTGCACATAGGGGAAAGGTGCAAAACAATATTGCCCAAAAATAGAGTTTTATTCAGAAGCCAACTATTATTAATGTAAAAAATGGCAAACTAAGGCAATTTTAAAATTAATAATACATAAGGCAGGCACTTTTAAGGGGGTTAAAATGATAAAAAAAAAAAAAAAAAAAAAAAACTAAGTACCTAGTTTTTATTTTTAATATTAAATGAAGTGCTTTATTCAGGCTGCGATTTAAACAGTGTCTTCAGTAAACATATTTGTAAATAATTACAAAAGGGCAGACACTTTTGTGGGGTATAATTATCAGGAAACATAAAAATAAATGTTGAATATGATAGACTGCAATATACTGCGCATAACCGTAAGAGTGCATGACACGACCGCGCAGTGTTGGTTGTTCCTTGCGCTCTCATTGGTTCTTGCTCACATGATCTTGTACAGCTGTTCCGGTTTTAATGGCAGCGCGAATAAAACTCTCATTTAATATTAGAATAAAAACAATTATTATTATTTTTTTTTTTTACGTGTTATACCCCTTAAAAATGTCTGCCGTATTTATTATTCATTGTAAAATTGTCTTAATTTTACATTAAAGATAGTTGGCTTCTGAATAAAACTCTATTTTGGGGAAATATTTTTTTGTACCTTTCCCCTATGCGCAGTACCTGGTGTTCCAAGGTATGTCCAGGAAACACATATATACCTTTTTATATATCCAAGAGGTACATTATAGCAAAATTTCAAGATGCATAAAACACTTCATAAAAAGTGCGTTGCTGGCTCTCGGACTACTAGACCAATAGCACCATGCTATCGATAGGTTTCCACCCTTTATGAACACCCATGATATCGCAGGCATTTGTTCAGCTGAAAAAAGTCAACCGCCAATACGCAGGACTCAAACCCAAGAAAGAAATTTTCAAGAGTATGAAATTAAATTTAAATAACATTTTTGTAGTAAAAACTTTGAAGAATATCTGAGGGGTCTCCCTGTGATCTAGTAGCTAGCGCCTTAGATTCATAAGCGGGCGATGGTGGGTTCGATTCCCACCGGCAGCAGGAATTTTCTCATCTCACGGCTCGTTGGGCGTCAATGCGGACCAAAAAAAAAAATTCTGATAATTACATCAGTAAAACTCCTTAGGTATTCTATTTCTCTAAAATATATTGAACCTTTTTTTTTAAGAATAAATACTTGTCATGAAACTGAAAAGAGTGTTATTTCAAATAAAAATGATTTTCAGGGCTGGGTTCACATTTGCCCTCCGGGCAGTGGGAAAGAGGAAGAATCACTTTATCCAAACCAAAATTCCTATTTCAATTCAAATATATATTCTGACACATATGTGTTCGATAAGGGCAATGACTACAGCAACGAGAAAGGTGAGATTCATAAATCGCATATTTTGTATTAGTGTTATGACTAGAATTAGTAGTAGAATTACTATTATGACTAGTTTAATTGGATTTATATGCAAACCAGGAGGGAGTGTAGGGAAACCATCTTCTCTCATCATGAGCCAGTGTGGAAGGAAAGCAGTCTCGGAGCTTGGGTGCTGTGATCAGGTTCAGTTCAATGCTCAGAATCTAAACAATTCTATCGGAAATCACACAAGCACTCTTAAGCATCAACATAAAAACTTTCAGTTATCTAGGCCACAGGTAATTCAAAAGTACTAATTCAGTAGAAATGGTTAGTGAAGCTAGTGCGTACATGTCTATGATAGTGTAATTTCACTGGTAGAACTTTTGAAAAAGTTATTTAGAAATGGTTTATTTGAGAAATTCAGTATTTGTTAGTTTAACAAACCAAATTACGGAATATAAATCACTGGATATTTGATACAAATTTTGTTTAAACAGGAAGTAGCTTTTTAATTTATTATTATTACTTATTGGTGATTTTTCGCATCTAAGGTGAATAGCATTTAATTCCTTGTAATAAACTGAAGTAGGCACTGCATTGAATGATGCCACTCCAAAATGTTAGTTATCACAGACAATTAGGTGAGTATTGAGATGTGGATAGTCAAGAAAATAAAAATTAAATAAATAACTGGATAATAAATTAAATAATCAAAATTAAAGTTAATAAGTTAAGTTAATTATTTAATGTTTCCCACTTCTGATATATTTTTAAAAGAAAAAAGAACTTTTCATGACCGCACATATCACAAGCTATGGCTGGCCATCTCCTACATCTAGTTCAGTATATTTCCTTTTACATTTATGTTTCATCGTGTTCTTTCTTTATCTATGGTATTTTCATTTTAGAAGTCCATTATATATATGTTATATATAATGGTTTGCAATAGCCGTTTCATTATTTTGTTCAACATTTTTTACGTGTTGTTTAATTATCTTTTTTAGTAAGGGCGAAGATTCTCCTGTATAACATATATTACAATTAGATTTGTTCTATTTACCGATTATGGTTCCATGTCAGTATCATCCCTTTACTCACACTATTTGTTTTATTTGATAATACCAGTTTATACTGTAAAACATGCAGATTAATTTGAATGCGTTTACAAACTCGTTTTTTTAATTTTGTTTTATTGATCTTCTGCCTAGAAAACAAAAAATGTTTAATTATATTATCGGGGTCTCCCGTGGTCTAATGGCTAGCGCCTTGGATTCATAAGCGGGAGATGGTGGGTTCGATTCCCAACCTCCGGCGGGAATTTTATCATCCCACGGCTCGCTGGTAAAATTCCTCGCTGCACCGTGGATGTCGGTGCTAATGACCTAGATGTAGATGCGCCGTAAAAAAAAAAAAAAAAAAAAAAAAAAAAAAAAAAAAAAAAAAATTATATTATCATAAATAGAGAAGTTAGTTAACCAAGTCCATTATTAGAGCCCCAAGCAGGAGAAACTGGATCGATTCTCAGATTATATAATCATATTTTATAAAATATAGGAATCAACAATTTTATAAATGGCCACCATTACCAATAGTCTTGATTTAATATAGGAATATAAGCTGTTGTTTCTATTAAGTACACATCTTTGCTCCTGCCGTTTTTCTATAGTTTTTGTGAGAGACAAGTAGTTGTCAAATACATACATTATAGACAACTTAAAATAATTCTTAGTATCTTGTGAACACAACCTGATAGCAACAGTAGTTGATTTGTGTTTACATTATAAAGTTATTCTCGAATAAAAATGTGCACTTATGAGCCGAATTCTTGTCATTTATGGGAAGTGTTAATTTATTTTCTTTAATATTAAAAAATCTGAAGCTGAGGCTCACCGAATGCTCTCAGACACTTAGGGTAACTTAGGGTAAAGCTGCTACGAGTAAAAGAACATGTCTTGAATGGTTTCAACCCTTCAAGAGCGATGATTTGTGATAGCGTTCGTCATAGCGATGGAAGATCAAAAGTTTTTGAAGATGAAGAATTAGAACATTTGCTCAAAAAATGCAATAACAATTCTTTTTTTGTTTATACAATTTGTATTTTTGCCATAAAGGGTTTGAATTTTGGTGAAAAAAAAATGGCAGAAGCAAATTTGTATACCAAATTATATTCATTATAGAAAATCTTACTTGCCTTTAATAGTATATTTCTTCTTATTTCAGATTGTGAAGCAAAACAGTGGACGAGGAGGAGGTATGGGGAGCAAGAGCGAGGTGAATAGCCGAGGTTCGTGGAGGACGCAGGCTAATCCTCTGTCTACATTCACACCTCCTCCTCCTGCGTACAATCAGTACCAACCTCTTTACCATAACTCCTCCCGTAGCGAGCCCTCCTCGAATTCATGATCGACTCTACTCTCCGGGCGGACTTACAAGACTGATTACATTTATAATGAAATAATTTAGATTGTTAATTATGGAATTGTTACTTCAAGAGCTGGAGCTGCTTCTCTCCTAGTCACTCATATCAATATTGCTCTTGTAAAAAGTCATATCATATAGGATTGATGGAAGAAATATGTTGCTTTTGTTTTATAAGTTTGTTTATTTAATAAAAAATTATTTTGAAGCTGAATACAAATGTAAAAAAATTGTACATTAAACAGATTTTGTACATAATTATTAGCATCAGTTCAACTGATCAAGAAAATAAGCAATTGCTCATCAATGTTACTTGCAGGGGCAGAATAAATGTTTCATGTTTTCTATAACGTTACTTACAAGTATCCTTGGAAAAAAAAACATAGTACATGCAGCAGTTCTCTTTTTGTTTGACATTAGTGTACATAGCAATGTGTAAAGTAGTTAGTTGGCCTACACTCGTAGTATTTATTAGCCTATAAAACTGTAATAACTAGTTAAGTAAGGGAAAGGCCTCACGCCTTCAAAATCATTGTGCCATAAATTTGTCTTGAATAAAGTCCATAAATTTTCATAAATGACCTATTGGACTAAACAAAAAAGGACAAAAATGTGTAAACTATGCAATAAGAAGTAGTTTTTCATTTTAAATGTATTTATTAACTATTTTTTTATTTAGTTATTTATTAAAATTATTTTGGGGAAGAAATCATTGTTTTTCTAGCATGAAATTATCTTTTAAGGTGAAAATCCGTACTACATCTGAAACTTCTCTCAGATTTTCACAAAAAAAAAAAAAATGTGAACTGTCACTTAATTGATTATGAAAAGTATTAGTTGTTTATAAAGTTGTTAATATGAACATAAAAATTTGTGAAAAAAAATGTACATATCATGGATGTTAATGGACTTGCGTAAAAGAAGAATATTAAAAACTGGATGCTTTTATGGATTAGATGTTTAGAATTTTTGCAAAAGGATGTTCTTGTACATACTACTCCATTTCCATTTCCCTCCAATTGTTGATTAATTTAAATTTTTCCACTTCCTCCTGATAATCAATAACAGCCAATAACCTCTTAGTATTTACTCAACAATGTTCTATTAGATTACGATTAGTTCTAATTACCATAAATCAATTCAGACAAAAATAACTACAAACTCTGAACCAGTAATGTGTATAAAATTCTTATCTAGATTACTATAATTCATTTATAATTAGGTTTTCCTTTTAACAAAAGTTAAAATATGTTTAATCAACATATTAAAGAAAAGTGATTACCATAATCTTTTTGTTTGTTTAATTTTTATCTAGATATTGATTTTTCACATCTTCAATGCACCGGCCTCAAAGTAGTGACTTTGAGGCCGGTGCATTTAACATTGACCCAAAGGAAACATTCGGTACTTTCATTATAAAACATAATGTAAAAAAATAATGCTATGAATTATTTTTTTAACCCTTCCAGTGACTTGCTTAATTAATCTTGCATTAAACAATTTAATTACTGGCATACTTTACTTTATGTCTAGTAGAGTTCAATAAAGTTTAGACTTTGAAGAGGGAAATTTCTTTCTAATACTTCCTTCAGGATAAAATCACATGACCGGTTAGTGAGAAAAAATAGTAATTAATTATAATTTTTACTAAAATTAGTTTATTTGTTTCTATATAAGTAGTTTTTTTTCAACTAGTATCTATTTTTATTTTCACAAGTGGGTTTTATATCTCAATTGTTGAAAATTTTGATCAATTCCAATTGCCTAAAGGTTTGATCTAACTTACCAGGAATCTTACAACACAAAGCAGCATAAGGAGAGAAGAAAATATATTTCAAATCTTTCAGTAATTAAAGATATTTACAAAACTTTTTTTTTTTATAGTCTATGCTATTCTTATTTATCACATGCCTCAATGTGTCGGTACCATTTGATTGCAATTTATGGTGCAGGCAAATTAACAAATTTGTTAAATTTATAGTAAGGAGGGCAGAACTGTAGTACATTGTTGTAGTCAATACGATTATTTAAAACAACATAGTTAATATTTTTGAAATAAAAGCATAACATGTTTTGCAGAGTCTTTTCTTATTATTATTATTTTTTTTTTATTTTTTTTTTTCAATTTCAAACAAAAGTTATTTTATTAAAGGGGCATTTCATACTACGTACCTCATAGGAAGAAAATCTCCAGATTACAAAAAACCCACTAAGCTGAAACTTTAAGAGCAAAGCAAACAGTGAAAGTAACCAAATGCATATTATGCTTAGATAAACTATTTCTTTTAAAATCTATCTTGTTGAACTACTAAATTGTTACTCTGAATTAGAAATTGAACATGAGTTTTAGTCAGCCCAATTGTTCTCTAAATAAGTAAAAAAAAAATGACTGGAATCTAATTAGGCATTGTTACGCCCGAGCTATAGATATATCCAGTATTAATCTCGAAGGATACAAGCAGGAGTCTCCAAACATTTTCTAGAATTTTTGTACTTGCCGAAAGTGTAACTTCTCGCCTAGTGTACTCCTTCTAATCACTTAATTTAGACTTTGATGATAATAATTAAAATGATAACAGTATCAGCAAAAAGTATTGGTTAATAATCATTAATTCAGCACTTCACATTAAAATATAGACTTTTCTCAACCTCTATCCATAGATGTTGAAATTACAAGAATGAAGCAAATTTTTTGGTGACCTCTGTAAAACTTTCAATACCTCAGACCTATACTCTAGACAACTCTATCGAAGCTCTATTCACTTATCCTCTGGAATTTCCTCCAGATGTCCTCAAGTTCCTACTCTCTAGCAGGCCCTTCGATCTACTTCTGTCTCACTACACTTTTATATTTTTCTAAAAAGTTATGTATTTATGTATATAAATAATACTGAGTTACCATCTGACTTCTTCTCAAATGTATGATTGTGAACGTTTGTTGTAATAAAAGAATGTGAAAAAATATAAAGAAAATATTGAAAAGAGCATTTACTTTTATATATAAAATCCTTAGCCTACGTGGAGCTTAATGTTTAATGACTAGACATGATTTGGTTTTGTTAGTATAAGTAAACTTAATACTTGAGAAAATATTTACATATTTGAAAGAGATGTTATTTCTGCGTCAACCCCAAGGAGCCCTACAGTTGCCGAGCCTGTCTCTTCGCATGCCCGTTGGGCAGTGGATGAGGTAGTGCCTGAATCTGTACAGACGCTTGTTCATGTGCCTGCCCCTGTGCGAGAAGTGGTCTCCGAAGATGAGATTGGTGTTTTCATAATCTTGGTTCTCCTTCCGCATATGCTTGCTGCTCCAAATGTGTGGTGGAATGCTCGAAGCAGCCCTACGCGAGTCTAGTATCTCAGCCCTCTCCTTACTGTTGAACATCTGCCACTCTCGCCCCAAGACGAGTCCAAAGCAGCCCACCAAGATCAGGGCAAGGATTGCCTTCATTCTGTCTGCCAAATACTTAGAGAAAAACTTTGTCTGGAATCAAACTCTGAAGTGAATAGTTTCAATCGCCTGCTGATCCTTGTAGTACGAGCAAACGTGTAAACTTGATAAGCATATTCGGATCCTCTCTTTATATCAATCAACTCTTATCTAATCTCGTCCTGTCGATAATTCACTTTGCGGTTCCACTCCATGCCACTCAAGAAGACCAATTCAATGTAAATACTGTATTAATAACAATGGTACGTATTATCTTAATAAAATTACTGCAAATAAAAATAAATTTAAGTATTTTTAGGATAGTCTAAATGATAATAAACACATTTTACAGTTTAAAACTACATTGATTTGAATACAAATTACCCTAAACACCAAAAGATGATGACATGACTAAATAAAATTTACTAATGCCCAACATAAATCAATAATTTTATTTATGTACTTAAAACATATTCAAATTCAGAGGGCATGTAACTGACCATAAGGCATCAAAGCTGATTTTGTTAAAACATACATGTACGTGTAGACGTGATTTGCATTTATATGTGTATTCACATAAATGTTCCATTGCAATAAATAACATTTAAGGAGATTTAATTAAAAAAACTAGCTATTTAAGATTCATAGAATATTTTGCAACCTGATGTATTTATTATCTTTACTGTATCCTTCATGGTTAAATTCTTTGTATTGCTCATAATAATTAACCTGACAAGCTGGCCTGTGATGTATATAAATATAAATATATATATATATATATATATACATATATATATATATATATATATATATATATATACATATATATATATATATATATATATATATATATATATATATATATATATATATATATACATATATATGATACTCAGAGCCTAAAGACCCTATCTAAAATCTTTAGGCTCTGAGTATCCAAACTCAAAATTTTAGGTAGGACACTCATTACCTAAAGATTTAAGATAGGATACTCAGAGCCTAAAGATTATAAAGTGTTCTTTCCTTCCAATTGAGAGTATTTTCTGCCCCATGGGCGTATATAAGGGGGGGCTGTGGGGGCTGCAGCCACTCCCGAAATTTTGATTTGATGGTAAAAAAGTCCGACTCGCAGGAACTGCCTCATCTTAGCGCGGTTCCGTTCTTATCCCTAGTCTAATTTCGAAAGATTAAAATAGAAGCAGTTATTATTTTGTTGAGAGGAGATCGTTGACCGTTGATGATGCAAGGTAGGGATTGTCCGGGTTAGGTCACTGCTAGTTAATAATACATACCCCATATGTGTAGGTATGTGGGCATATATATGTACATATGTGTGCGTGTATATGTGTATGTGTATATGCATACATATAAATATATATATATTATATATGTATATATATATATATATATATATATATATATATATATATATATATATTTACATAGATATGTGCATATATTAGTGTTAAATATGTCCTACTTGTATTTACAGCCCTGATGAAGGCTTGAAGTTCAAGCCGAAACGTCGGCACAATAAAACCATTTTTACGATAAAATGTAGTTTTATTAAGTAGCAGTGACCGAACCCTGACAGTTATATTTTGGTTCCACCAGTCTTGAAAGGTAGGATTTACAATCTGACCTGGAAAGGTCGGCAACACAAGAAACCGTCCCGCTAGTTGCAAGGTCTTGGAATCTTGGAAATCTATATTTCTAACAATAAATTGTTTTTGTTATTTTACTTAACCTGTTTTATTTTCGAATACATTATCCAACTATAAGCAATTAAAAAATAACAAGGAATAAAATACAGGCAAAAAGAACACTTCGAATAAGCGAAATCAATTACTTTAAAGCTTTAAGCTCTTCTTTCTCCGATTGACATCGCCTAATCAAAACTTTCATTAGAACCTTTTATGTAGAGCATTTAATAAGCTTTCTAATGGTATTCTTCCGTTTACCAAAATTCTCAACAGTTTTCGAGATATTAAAGAAAGTTCCCAAAATTTATATTATTTCTAGCAACAGAAAATTGGCCTCATTTTTCATATCCTGTTTTACACACAAAATTTTCGCAACATAAGAAATTACAAAAATAAAAAGCAATAAAAAACGAAGGGAAAGAGACAAAAATTACAACAAGAACGACAAAAACCCGTTCATAAGAACAAAACAGACGTATTTGAAGTTTTAAGCACTTATTTCTCCGATTGACATAACCTAATCAAAAATAGTTTTAGAATCTTTTTTGTAGAGAATTTAGTAAGCTTTCAAATAGTATCTATCCACTTACCACGATTTCCCAACCGTGTTCGAGATATTAATGAAAGTATACGAACTTCCCAAAACATTTCATGTCTGTTCATAAAATATTTTATTCTAACCCTTCCTTAACTCCAAACGTAACAAAACTTTCAACATATTAGTTTTAATGAAAGTAGAACATGCAGATAAAGTTTCAACTGAATCCCATGATTCTAAGTACCCAAACCAAAAACGGTATTCAAAAAATATTGTTCCAGTTTTCTCAAAAACGGTTAAAGCTATCGCCTTGAAAATGGTTTCATTCGTTTTCCTAGCCCAGGAATCATATAAAACGAGTACTTAGAAGCTTATGAACTCAAAAACGTAAGCGTTACGATTTTTTTTGCGCGAATTTCGCCCCAAACGCCATCTTCCGGTAGGCGGATTTCGCTGGTTAACGAACTTGACCTTTCAAATTGGACGACGGATTTTCGTACCAAATTTCATCAAAATCGGACCATTCGTCTTCGAGCTAGAGAGCGAACAGACAAATATATATATATATATATATATATATATATATATATATATATATATATAAATATATACATATATATATATATATACAAATTTGAACCACCATCATTTTCGGTCTCTAGGGGTTCTGAAACGCAAAATTTTCTAGTCGGCACTTCCGGATTGTTTCATTGTATCAACCTTATAAGCGGGGTTCCTCCCTATGGGGGAGGGAGGAACCGCGCTAAAATGTGCCATAAAACCCTTAAAAATAAATTAAATAACATCACATAGTTCATAAAAAATAGTTTATTTTAATAAAAATAGTTTTAGTTGCCTAAAACTATTCCAAGTTCTAAATTGTGATTATTCTATGCTCCGGAAATGGTCTCAGCCCCCTCCCGAAATTTTCCCAGCCCCTCTCGAAGTTATTTCCTATATACGCCCCTGTCTGCCCCGCCCACAGGAGGTATTGATGACGCCAACATCTTGGAAAAAGTCAAACGTCACATCCACCAATTGTCCATCTATCTTATGGGATACCACTGTCGTAAAGCCGGTATCAACGTCATAGGTAGTTCGCGTTTACGTCGGTCGCCTGGGAAAACCACGCCCCGCAAATAACGCAGCAATTTAAATATACTCGTACTTGCTTACGGTATGATTTGGAGAGCATATAATTGATGAAAACCAACGTTTTCGAACCTCAAGACCCGCTTTTTCCGACTGCAATGATCCAATCGAAATTTAAACTAAAACCAAATGTCGAAGATATTTATTACAGCTTAAGATGTTCACCTCCCACTAATCACGATTTTTCAAGCGTAGTCCAGATACTTTAAAAAATAAACGAAACCCAAAACTGCTCAATTCCGTCGACATTCGTACTCATAAGAATTTGGGCTATGGATTATGAATCCTCGACATTGTCAGCACGTCTGGATAGTCAATTGAACAATGTCATAACTGTATTTTCCTTCCAATAGCGAGAAACACGCTAAAATTATGTCCCTGGAAGTCCAACTTATTATTTACTTGCTCAAGGATAACTTTCACAAATTGGAATTAGTAAAATTTACCTCTAGCTATCGACCAAACCGCACAGCGTGGGAAAACTACATATCGTTGGCATTAAGAAAATGGCGCTCGCCTATGGACCATGGGCGTATATAGAAAATAATTTCGGAGGGGGCTGGGAAAATTGGGGGGGGGGGGGGCTGAGACCATTTCCGGTGTATGGAACACTAACTAAACTAAGATCTTGGAAGAGTTTTAGCCAACTTAAACGCTATTACAACCAAAATAGAATATGTTTTATGAACTAAGTGATCTTATTTAATTTATTTTTAAGGGTTTTATGAAATTTTTACCGATCAAATGAAAATTTCGGAGGGGGCTGCAGCCCCCCCCCCCTTATATACGCCCATGCTATGGACAGCCTCGCGCTATTAATATTATTACATTAATCTTAACGCTTTAAGGTTATATGTTCATTTTCTTTTATCGCGTTTTCTCCCTCCTTTCATAGGGAGGAAACGCGTTTATGAGGTTTTACCTTATGACGCAATTCGGAGGTGTCGACTAGAAAATTTCACATTTCGGGACCCATCCCAAGAAAAAAGCGCTGGTTCATGCGCCGCAAAAATCATGGCATACATTTGTTACCGCATTTATCCAGGAATACTATCCAAAAACAGAGTGAATAAATTCCTTCATTTGGAGTCGTGACAACAAAAAGAGTGGCAAAGGGTGTATATTTTCGAAAATGTTGATAATCTCGAAAACCGAAGGACTTTTACTAAACATAAAACATAATTTTCCGAACAGCCACAACGTCCTCTACCCGCAGGTACCATATTATATATTCATTACGCCGCACACTGTATGTGTTTATATATATATATATATATATATATATATATATATATATATATATTTGTCTGTTCGCTCTCTAGCTGACTCAATAATTGGCCGATTCAAAAGAAATTTGGCACAAAAATACTTTGTGCGATTTGAAAGGTCAACTTCGTTAACCAGCAGACTCCGTCCACTGGAAGAAAAATTTGTCGAGTGAAATCTGCGTGATAAAAAATCGCTTACGTTTTTGCGTTAGGCTTCCAATTACACGGTTTATAAGTAATTGGAGAATCTAATGAAACCATTTTCAAGTCCATACTTATTACCATTGTTGAGGACAATTAAAATATATAGATGATTCTTAGGAAAATGAAACTCCATTTTCTTGTTCCAGAAAGCCATTTTAAATTATACATTAATATTGTGTGTTGTTTTCATATGTATCTAGGGAACAAGGTTATGATATTTAAAAATTAAATAATATTATCTTTAAAAGTAGAATCACCGGTATCGGGTATCCAATCACGGGGGCTATACAGTACACAAATACCATAATCACTTTTGAGTATAATATGCTGATATTCTTGATATAATTAACCTTAAAAATTTATACATAGGGTAATATGGGTAAACGAAAATAACCTTTATTATTAATCTTTGTACTCCTAAACTCTTTTTGATCCCTAAATTATGTTGTATTTTTCTTTTGAGAAAACTTATGAACCTGGTCATGGATATGGAAGAGAGATGTCCACCGAAAACCTGGATTCGAGGAATCAAGGCGAAGGTTTCGAAATTATTTTTAAGGTTAGTTTTATATATGTACATACATAAAATAAGCTGTCTACTTAATCATGTTTCGTAGTTACATATGTACTCATGTAAGTTGTAGAGCAGCAAATCAGGTTTTGTATCGTACCTCTCATTGGTAAATACGTCTTTACGGCTTACAGTTTTTATAATATGTCTTTACGGACAAGAATACTTATTCTTACTTATGGTCTCAGTCCCCTCCGAAATTTTCCCAGCCCCCTCCGAAATTATTTTCTATATACGCCCATGCCTTGTGGCGACTTTGCTGCCCATTTTTCTATTATTTTATTTTTGATGTACCTCTTTACATCCTGTATATCGGCTAAAACGATGTGTTGCAATTGAGGCCCATTATCAGAACGACAGAGTATTTAAAAGTTTATTTAGAGAGAAATGTTAACAGATATATAGTCGTCACAATCGATGAACATATCGTCGATACAAATGCAAAGTATCAAATGTGAAAAAATGCATCTTTCATTTTCAATCTTTACTAATTTCTGCTGGACTTATGTACGGCAAATTCTTGAATCTTACTTCAAGTGGAAAGTATTCCACTATCAAAAGGTCAAATCTGCCGAATATTTGACTGTCCAAAAAAAAAAATTGTGAATAAATGCTTTTCCACTCTGAAAAGTGGTGATTTTCACATTCGATACTTTGCATTTGTAGCGACGATATGAAGACATTTTTATACCTTGTAGTGCTGTGAGCGGGGCAAGGTTGTTTTATACCTTGTAGTGCTGTGAGCGGAGCAAGGTTGTTTTATACCTTGTAGTGTTGTGAGCGGAGCAAGGTTGTTTTATACCTTGTAGTGCTGTGAGCGGAGCAAGGTTGTTTTATACCTTGTAGTGCTGTGAGCGGAGCAAGGTTGTTTTATACCTTGTAGTGCTGTGAGCGGAGCAAGGTTGTTTTATACCTTGTAGTGCTGTGAGCGGAGCAAGGTTGTTTTATACCTTGTAGTGCTGTGAGCGGAGCAAGGTTGTTTTATACCTTGTAGTGTTGTGAGCGGAGCAAGGTTGTTTTATACCTTGTAGTGCTGTGAGCGGAGCAAGGTTGTTTTATACCTTGTAGGGCTGTGAGCGGAGCAAGGTTGTTTTATACCTTGTAGTGCTGTGAGCGGAGCAAGGTTGTTTTATACCTTGTAGTGCTGTGAGCGGAGCAAGGTTGTTTTATACCTTGTAGTGCTGTGAGCGGAGCAAGGTTGTTTTTATTGTGTACATAAATAAAAAATATATTTGGAAGACATTTTTCCATGTGCTTCAACAGCAACATTTGCACGGTTGGTGTTAATATGTTAGAAGGTATTCTGGTTTGTTGGAATGCCTAGTTGTTAGAATCTCAACCTTAAGAGGAGGAAAATCGCCGAGCTGAGCTGTGGGTTATTTGTTTACCGTTTGTTCTTGCTTTCCAAACAGTTTTATAAAGAGGATTAATCAACAGTTGATAAAGAGTTGTGCAACCCGGCGTAGGAAATGACCGCCCCATTGTTCCTGTGTATTCTGGTTGTTCTACTTTCGACCTCGGAGGGCTTGAAGAGAGTTCACAACAATTCCAGGAGTCCGGCGAGCTTCGTTAAACAACTCCTGAAAATGCGGCAACCGTTGTCCGACCTCCCTCTGGACAGGCGGTATCTCAGCCACCCCAATAGGTGGGAGTGGTGGCACTGAAAATATTCTTCCATCTGTCACGGCATTTAATTAGGATAATATCGAGCAACAAGATTTTTTATATTTTTCATACCAGTATTTAAGCGCTCGATCAAATAAATTTTCACTAAATACTTTTTCTTAAAACTCATTTTTTATTTCTCTTTCTTCCTTCCTATCAAAAATTACCAGTCCTTCCAATTTGTATATATAAATACTCGTATATATCCTCCCGCCAAAGGGAGGAAACTACCTAATGAAGTTGACTTCATGACGCAGTCCGGAAGTGCCGACTAAAAAATTTCACGTTTCAGAATCCATATATCACGAAAATAACATTGTTTAGAATTTGTGTATGTATATATGTGTGTATATATATATATATATATATATATATATATATATATATATATATATATATATATATACCTTATTGCGATATTAATAACTCATGTCAGTCTTCTAAATAAATTTGTCACAAACTAACAAAAAAGAACATGCAAAAACTGGAAAAAATAATCTCGGTTCACTTTTTTTTATTTTTTTATTATTTTATTTATTTATTTTTTCAATTTAAAATATCATATGGATGCAAATATTATTGTTCGTTAATTTATCGAAAAAAAAGTGAACCGAGATTATTTTTTCCAGTTTTTGCGTTCCATGCGCAGACGGTTCGGATCAAAAAATGTCTAACTCTCTATAGAACAAAATGTCCATCCGATGGGTTATTCAAACACGATTAACTAAGGAGAAATAATTGTAAAAATAAACTAAACCTGTCTATCTGATAGGGGGGCTTACTCTGAACAAAAATTGTTGATGTGCCCATAATGATCAAACAACAAAAATCATAAGCATTTCTACAATAGTGTTTTAGTCTAATGAACAACACAATCCATACACCATTTTATTAAACTATAAGGTTTATATTACCGGGGGGGGAGGGGTATGGAATAAATCTGGTACATATTAGAAGCAAAATGGCGAGTTTAAGCCATTTTTGAAGTCTTGTAAAACGAGAGTGGCGAATCTGGAACTCTAAATTGTTCATCTACCCACTATTTAAAAATAAAAAAGGAATTTTTGCTACTTAATTTACACAATGGGCTAGCCGCTGGCAGCACTGTGGAAGTAGTTCCAGCGTTTGCTGACAGATTACAGTTAGAATATTTCTCACTTCTTTGACACTGTGTGCAGTTGTCAAAAATGTTGATTGTAGAAAGTGAAAGATTTTAAAAAACATAATTTTTTAAAAGCCGGACATCAAAATTCCAGGGCTGTCCCGGTCAAACCGGGAATAAGGCAAAAAAAATTATATTTTAATTCCTGACGTTCGTGACCGTCCTATGCTTACATTGCCTGAGAATGTTTTCTTTCTGTCCCAGTTCATTGTCTGCCAGAGTTTCGGCATAATGAAAACTAAACAAAGGGAATTGTTTTGTTTCCATCTTGTCCTCTTTTTGTCATCTTTCATATTATATTTATTTTCTTCTTCCAAAACCAAATGCATTATACAAAATGTTAATAATAGTATATATATATATATATATATATATATATATATATATGTGTGTGTGTATTTTTGTTATTTATACGACTTTGGACTCTATCAGTTGTTTAACAACATTATGACAACACACCACCTCATCAGTGAAGCAGTTTTTGACAAAAATGGTATGACACCGATAGTTCACCTGATTTACCTGACCCAAACCCCTGCACCTTTTTTGTTCTCCCGACTCAAAAAGGCATTTGAGAGGAAACCGTTTTTCGACTGCAGACAAATGTGAATAATAATATATACAGAAATAAAACCTTCGGTAGGAGGAATATTGATTCAATATTGGCACCTCCTACTCTGGAACACTTTGTGGTCCTTTAGTCAGTTAATCACGAGGCCAATGGCTCTTGAGCCTACTTGTGTGGGTTTGGGAGGAAAGTGGTTGTGCTCTGGGATCGAGATGGAAGGACTATTTGGAATGAAATCTAAATTAGGTGTAAAAATATTGACAAATAAAGGATTTTTAACGAAATCCCCCCTCCCTTGGGGGGTGTATATATGTATATATATATATATATATATATATACACATATATATATATATATATATATATATATAAAGTGGGTCAGAAAAGACATTAGCCCTATCCAAGTTAGAAAGGGGTGGTAATCTCTAGACAACCCGTCATAAAAATTAGTTTGATCTATTAATATACGTACATATTTAAATGAATAAAAATAATTAAAAACAAAGTAAATTTATTAAATTTTCTAATGCTAACTTTTCACTTACCAAACTTTTGAAACCGTTTCCAGATATTTAAGAGAGTACAACAGAAATTCATCACTGCTCTTGTCCGTCAGTAAAATTCTTCTTTCTTGTTTTTTAATATTCCTCGCTCTACTCGAGCTGTAACCAACATTTATATATCTTGATTATGCTGAATGTGAAACATGTTAAAAACATTTCTTTTGGGTGCGACGTTTTGTGTCCCTGAAACAAATTTACCTTTCACCTTTCATTTTAAAAAAAAAAAGAAGAAATATAATTGTACAAGCTTTGAAATAATTTTCATTCAATTCTCACCGTCAAAACATCGATAAAAAGTATACCTGAAAGCCTACTATCACCGAATCGGCTGGTTAACGCATTGCACCGTTTTAGATATATTAATGGCTAACTTCAAAATCGGTTCATTTTTGTGTGTGTATATATATATATATATATATGTATTTCAGGCCCCTCCCAATATCAGTTGTCTATGAAAGTTATATCATAGTCTTGGGCCATGTTTTAGACCCTTCACACCTTGCCAAGAACCTAATAACACCCTCTCACTTATTTGTCAAATTTGGACTTGACCAGCTTTCGTTAACTTACATACGGCCGTGACCGCTTTAACTTACATAAAGTTCATACAACCCCGTTCGTTTTAAATCATCAGAGAGCTTATAATAACAATGAATCGTTGCCCTAATGGTCTGAAACTTTAAATGCCAGAAATTTTATAATAAGTCCGATTGTTATCGTGGTGAATGTTGAGGTGGTGCCGTCTACATTTGGCTTAAGAAGAATAACGCGGGGACATGACACTTGGTAGAGTGTCGAGCTGTTTGTCGGGCATTTTTGAGTACATACGAAAAGTTATGGGGAAAGGCCCCAACGCACCTTTTTCTGTCTTTTCGGAATTTTACCTTTAGTTTTTGGTTCTCCTTGCCGAGACAACTCCACGTGATACCCCACGTGAAGGTTTTTGGAAGGAATGATGGTTTTCCGAAGGAACAACAAGTACAAAACGGGCACCCTCCCTGGCAGCGGGGCCAAACAAAACTTTTCAGGACTTTCGATTTTTTACTTTAATAACACACTAATGTCTATCATCCTGCAAATTATTTAGAGGCTTGAAGAATTCGCGAAGATTCTAATAATTTTGATGAGTGAGTCGTTTAAATTCCGATTTTACATCGCCTCCCTATGAAGGGAGGGAGGAACCGCGCTAAAACGCTTGAATGCGGAATTATGAAACTTTTCAATTTAACTCAAATCTATTAGTATAATACCTGTGTAAAATCTCATAAATTTATCTTTAACTGGTTCAAAGTTGAGAGGGTAAAAATCGGCTCTAATACTTCGTGTATGTCATAACTTGGACTACCGTGCACCTAGATCACACACGAGATCTCAGGTTATCTCACTGGACAAAGGCTATTATACATATTTTAACGCCTGTAAACATTTTAGAACGTGACTAAAATTTGTCCATAAAAATCAAAATCGTTATTTATATTTTATATTTAAATATAATTCTCAGGATGCCTGGTGGCCGTGATTGTGAAGGCGTGAGCACTTAACACTCCGTTCCAAGGGTCATGGGTTCGATTCCCACTATGGGGGTGATGGCTTTTCTTTAGAAAAAATAAAATGCATCAGCCACACGTCCTAAAATTCTGAGTTATTTTTTTAATTGACGTTAAAATTTAAATAAATAAATATAATTCTGTAGAATGTACTTTTTCATCCAGAGTGACATCCTGGTAATTTGAATGTTTGTTAGTGAATACTTCCTGACTAATTATGTGTTTTCCGCTCTTAGATCCTACTTACTTTGCCAGATGAAAGTAGTGTTTTGCCTTTTCCTTCGACACCTTGGCAATAAGCGTCGTTGCCCCGTGACTGGCCTGGCATCCACTGCTTGGTTATTTCCTCTTAGATCTTTGGCATTGATTTTCTTGTGGACCAATCGTTTTAGGTATTTCACAGAAGATTACAAGACGTAGAAACAATAATAGACTGACAGCGTAAATGGTTCAGACATGTCTGAAAAATGGAGAGGCAAAGGGACTGTGTCAAAATGAAGGAATATCGATCAAAAGGCAAAAACCCACTGGTCGTCCAATAATTTCACTGACCGGGAAGACCGGCTATCGTGGCTCAATGCAACCCCACGCTGAAAGGCATTAAGGTTAGCTGCTGATCAGGAGAACTGGCGAACGTGGATCAATGCAACCCCACGCTGAAAAGCATTGAGCTTAGCTGCTGACCGGGAAGACTGGCGAACGTGGATCAATGCAACCCCACGCTGAATGGCATTAAGCTTAGCTGCTGACCGGGAAGACTAGGGAACGTGGCTCAATGCAACCCCACGCTGAAAGGCATTAAGGTTAGCTGCTGACCGGGAAGACTGGCGAACGTGGATCAATCCAACCCCACGCTGAAAGGCATTAAGGTTAGCTGCTGACCGGGAAGACAGGCGAACGTGGCTCAATCCAACCCCACGCTGAAAGGCATTAAGGTTAGCTGCTGATCAGGAGAACTGGCTAACGTGGCTCAATCCAACCCCACGCTGAAAGGCATTAAGGATAAAAATGTTTTGGGGGAAAAATAATATTTTTTTGAAGTTTTATTATAAAAGTATAAAAATAAAATAATTAATTTTTCATCTGGTTGTTGACCATTTGAGATTTCCCATTGCTTTGTTTGACCATTGTTTCTTTCTTGGGTTCGCCCATTTTCACCTTCAAGTCTGCAATTTCCTTCTCCTTTTCTCGAAGGATCTTTGTCTTCTCATCGCATTCCTTGAGGAGATGTTCCAAGTCATCCTTAGACTCTGCACTCTTCTGGGCGGTATCAGACTCTTCGGCACTCCTGAAGGCGGGTGCTAGCCATGACTTGGCGATCATGGCAGGGGCGAACGGAGGCTGGAAGTGGACCATGGGTGGTGGTGGCATAGGCATTGACCTCATGGAATGATCATGGGGGCAGGGTGGTGCGGCTTGCCTCCAGCCCATACTCTCTACGTCGAGTGGTACGCCCATCGACAGCATACCATCACCCACTGATCGTGGCACAAACATAGGCATTCGTGGATAGCCTCTGTTGCATGGTGGTTGTGCTTCTTTAGGCTCCCCTGGAACTGCAAAAACACAAGGAATATTAATATGGATGAAATTATTGCAGATTATTCTAAAAAATCATTATTAACACACGCACTCATACACATATACATGGCCACATGGTAGGTGGCATAAAGGCCACGAAACATGTAGGGCGTACAAAAATAAAATTGTACAAAGAAAATTGGAGTACTATTCTTTTGACCTGGGCCATATATAAAGGATAAATACATGTAAATGTATACATATATATGCGTGATAAAAATATTGAAATATTGCTTCATTGGAAAGATGAAAGTATAAATTGAACATGTTTCTCTAGAAAACCGGTCATGTTAATGTTGCTAAATGAGTAAATGTAACTGTGAAAAATGAGTGAAGCATTCACAGCTAAGTAGTACTTAATATCAATGGAAACAGAGTCTCATTACGCCTAAAGGTCATCAAATAAGGTTATGTTTTTTTCAAGCATTAATAGCCCTTGCATAAATCTACTTCAAGGGCATAAGACTGAAGTAGTTTTATTTAATGCCTAGCATTGGCTAAGAAAAAAAAAAACATATCTAGAGATGGATTAAAATGGCTTTGTTTCTAGTAATTCGCCAGCAAAATGATGACTATGAACTCAGGAGACTCATGTGGCATCTAGGTCTATTTAGTCTTATACATAATATAAATTAGATTAAAGATATTATAATAAATAGTTTTTGGATTTTCGGGATGAATTTTTATCTCAAATGTTCAAAGGAAATACAACTATTCAGGGTTTAGCCAGAAATCCCAGAGAAACACTAAATTTGGAATTCCCAAGGAATAGTTTGTTGTGTGTGTTTTTTTTTTGTTGTTGTTGTTTTTTTTAACAAACTCTGATAGAAAATTTAATTTAATAATAAATTATAGCCATTCGATTTATTGCATGAAAATATTGACAAAAACCGATTTCGTCGAAAATTTTGACCTATATGATTATTTGCACGATTTTTGTCGGAAAATACTTACTCGGGGGTCAATTTTACGGACAAACATGTCGATTTGAAAACATTGTTTGTATTTTTTTCCCCCCAATCACAATTATTTTACCAATATGGAGATAAACGCTCAGGATTATGATAACTTCAGTATTATGATGAGTCCTGACTCTTTCATCACTACAAGTTTCCTCTATCACGTTTCCATTCAAATTACTGTTAAGTTAATTCTTTATTTTAACTTTGTCAACTTTTTGGTCATACCTAAGGTAAATGTCTACCTGAATAAGAATAATACGTTGTTCAATTCATTTGCTATTAAGAAAATGTATTCTACTGATCAGCGAGACTAAAATGTTAAATGTGAGGACCATTTATTTGAAGGCTTAAATTTTACTAATAATTTAGCTAGATAAAATTGTTTTTATGAATCAACTAATTCTAAAGAAATTAATACAGAAAAAGGTTTTGTTATATCCTCTGCTATACTAACGATTGGTTTACTTTCAGGAATTCCTTTAAGAGCTAAATTTATTTTATATATAATTTAATCGTCCCGAATAATTTTCACCTCTAATGGACCTATTTTGCTGGTTAGCGGAATAAATTTATCTAAATGTTATAAAGCGAGTTCCGTTTCAAGCAATCAAAATTCGTGGCTGCTAAGGAATTCTCGGCTATATTTTCAGAAATATAAAGTACTCCGTATATATAGTACTCCGTATATAAAGTACTCCGTATATATAGTACTCCGTATATAAAGTATTCCGTATATTTAGTACTCCGTATATATAGTACTCCGTATATAAAGTACTCCGTATATATAGTACTCCGTATATAAAGTACTCCGTATATATAGTACTCCGTATATAAAGTACTCCGTATATAAAGTATTCCGTATATTTAGTACTCCGTATATATAGTACTCCGTATATAAAGTACTCCGTATATATAGTACTCCGTTAGTTTTCAGGATAAATGTTTTTCCATGAATAATTAATGTTATACTGCTAGTTTTATTGCGTAAAAATGAAAAGAACGACCTTGAGGAATGTTTTTATAATTGTTTCAAGTATAATTCTTGTATATGTATATAAGGCCCCTCGTCCTTTTTTAGTGAATGTTGCCGGAAATGTAGGAATGAGGATAGAATCCAATTGAGGAATATAATACCCGATTTATATTCAGGTTCTTGTAAGTGAAATATTTAGTTAAAAATTATGGTTAGGCCAATTATAACAAGCGGAGATTTATGAATAAGTGATACTGACCTTCTAACTGCATTTGCGAGGGATCGACCACACCTTGCATCGACTCTACCGTCCCCGGCGGTGGAGATTCTAGCATCTGCTTTGGCTGGGCTTGTTGGATCTGCTGCTGAGGTTGCATGCCCCCGTGGACCACAGGACCACAGACCTTGGTCGGGCCGTGCTGGCCCGCAGGCCGGATTTCGATACACACAGTAGTACCATGAGCTCCGTGCGGGTAGTAGTGCTGACCAGTAGGGCGTTCGTCTCCGAAGGCCGGGCCGATGAAGAAGAATACGAGGAAGACAAGACGGATCATCTCGAGAACTGGGTTCGCTGAGAACAGCAGCCTTCCTTTTAATGGCTTGTGTTTTGATGGATGTTTCTTCCGGAGTACGTCGAACCGATGTCCTTGGCTTGCGAAATCCTCCCAAGTGACCTGTGTGTCATTCCAATCCTGCTAAATTGCACAATAGGAAATATTGATTGTTTCAGCAGAGAATCCCAAAACAATCCTTCCTCGGGTGAACCAAGTGCAGATCCACCTACAAATCTCTTTCTCGCAACAAATCCTGGCCTTTTCAGAAGCCAAGAAGGAAATAGCCCAAGTTGGTTTAATTGTAACAAAAAGCCTTAATAAATAAACAAGAAACATTGTTACTAGAAAGATTAAATTCAAGGATTGATTCAACTTCCAGTCACGTAGAGGAAATTTAAACTTATTGTTTAACAATTAATTGTTTTTTGATTTCTTCTCTCTCGCGTTCTACTATTATACTATTACTCTTCCTCGCCCTCTATCATAATATAATATGTTGTAATTTTAATTTATTCTGCCATACTTTCTTTAATTAAATTAATCTTTAGCATTTCATTAATATTCATAATTCAATAGTTAGCATATAATTTTAGTTAATGTTTCTTAGAAAATTGTCGATGATCCTAATACATATTGTTGACAGGAATATATAAAGATTTACGTTTATGGGGCGAAACACTACTGGGTTATTACACCCGAACGATAAATAAACGTTCTGCCCATAGTTAAAAATAAATTAAATTATGTCGTTTGGAATAAATAATAACACAAATTACATTCCTATTTTTATTTCTGTTAACCAGGATCGGAGAACAAGTGACTTTTTTTTTAAAGCAAAATCAGTTTAATTTGTTTACTGGTATTAATAAAACCAACTGTAATTGGTGATATAATAATAACGTTTAGTAATAATAAGTATTATTACTAAACGTACTCATCATGGAGCGATTTTCTTGATTGTAAAAATTAATTAATTATATTAATGATGGAATTCTACCTCCGATTTTTGCTTTGTGTTTAGACCTGGAGTACAAGGAGTGGTGAAAAGGACAAGGCTTTCGAAAGGAGATAAGGTTAAATCACTCTTTATATCGAGTCTGGAGTTGGTTTTAATGCTTTTTAAATTACAATTTTATTTTTTTTGAAGAG
Source organism: Gonocerus acuteangulatus (assembly GCA_946811695.1). Taxonomy (NCBI): domain Eukaryota; kingdom Metazoa; phylum Arthropoda; class Insecta; order Hemiptera; family Coreidae; genus Gonocerus; species Gonocerus acuteangulatus. The sequence goes on from OX328125.1 coordinate 72,198,462, forward strand.
GAAAAATATATATATTCAAACTTTTTTTTTTAATTTCTGAGACTGAAATATGTAGGTACCACGACGCTTCACCTTGTTTTTCTGGTTTTCCTTTAGTTATCTCACAGTTTCAGGTTGTAGTTTCAGTTGATTCAAGTGAACAGCACCATCTTCTATGAAAAATTCAACGTCCAATTTCAAGTTCGTATCCCGGATCTGAAACTTCTCTCCTAGTATTTTGTTAGCCATAAATCACTCGTATAAATTAAAATTAAAACATTGAATTGCAATTGCATACTTTTTCAATCAGGTTTATGAATCAGCATTCCATAGTGTAAACATTCGCCCTTGCTATCCTGAAGCACTTCTAGAACTTTGACTTCGATTTCCCAACATCCGGATTCCGGGATTCGCCCTTTCCCTCTAAGGTTTTGATATGGTTTGACAGAAGGCACATATCCACTTTCATGGTAGTTCCATATCATTGAAATAAAGTAAATATGGTTCATTATATTTATCAGGGCTACATTATTAGATCAGTGGTCACATGGAATAACTTGGTAACTTCAAAATCTCAACTGTTCCGGGCAGCTCTTCAACAGAGAACTAATAGAGAAAACACGTTATTTTAGGAGATGCCAAGAAACACGCTCTTCTCATTATAATCTTCAAACGATCAAGGCTGTTGAATACAGTCTTCTTTAAACTATGCATCAGTCTTAGGAGATAATGTACAGCTCCTTTTTCCACTTACCAACTTATAGCCTCATTGATATATCATGGTTCTTTTTATTTTGGTAATATAATTTCAGAAATAATCGGGCAATAATCCATCCTCTCTGGTCAGGGATGGGCATTTTCTCGGCAGTATTACTGGCTTATATAATTAGAGTCTATCCCACACGTTAAAGATGTAATATTATCCAGATTCCAACATTTCGACACCAAACATTCCACTCATCACAATCCTGAAGTTTTCTCCCTATCCAGCGTTACCCACCCACTCTCTGCACCAAGGCGACTCACAAGACAGTGGCCCAGAGATCTGATGCAGTGACCTAGTGATGTGTTAACAATGGCATTCTCATTCTTTGAGTGCTTCATTGTCTGTGGCTACCGATCTCTCCTCGACTCCAGCCACTGGTCGGAGCCGAAGGGGGCTTGGGTAGGCTCTTTCAACGTCATCTAGGCCTGCTTCTGGTGTTAATCGAGGATGAAGTTGGGAGGCCTTGTGCACAGAACCCTTAATATTGTCATATATCATATCGTCGCTACAAATGCAAAGTATCGAATGTGAAAATTACCACTTTTCAGAATGGAAAAGCAAATATTCAGAGTGGAAAAGCAAATATATTTTGGACAGTCAAATATTCTGCAGATTTGACCTTTTGATAGTGGAATACTTTCCCTTTAATAGAGTGATCTAAGATTCAAGAATTTGCCGTACATAAGTCCAGCAGAAATTAGAAAACATTGACAATGAAAGATACATTTTTTCACATTCGTTACTTTGCATTTGTATCGACGATATTACCAGATGTATTCATATACAGAATGTAATAACCAATAAAGAAATTAATATAATTAGTACAACATTTCTATAAAGACCTTTTTCTTATCTTCGGATTTTGTCGTCTCAAAAGGTTTTGAAGGAAATGGGTTTCCCCGTGAATGCCTAAATTGATAGGTCTAACATTGTCAGGCTTCCAGAGTTAGTTACTTTGTTTAAACTGTGATTCCTACTACATTAAAAGCTTTCAAGGATCAAATTATCGCCCTAGTAAAGGAAGTTGGGGAGTATAAAAGCTGTTAAGTGCAAATTTAGAACTAATGTAAGTTTAATTCTAATAATTTATGGTGTTTGCTAATAGTTAAAGAAGAACGTAAAATATGTAGCTATAAAAAAAAAAGAAAATCATTCCGAACAAGATTTAGAAAGACAATCGCGCAGGAGCTCCACAATTAGACACTTTCTTTAAACAGTTGGCAAGTTCAGGCGACATTTCTCAGGAATCGAGATTTCGATTTTTTGAATACACGTTCCTTATTGCTGGGGCCTCCAGTCTACCGTAGTTTAAACTATAAGAAAATAAGATTAACTAAATTGTTTATTGAACGGAGTGGATGACGGTAGATCTATAACTTTGTTATTTAAAATTATAATGCGAGTTAAAAAATGACGCCGTGCCTCCTGAGACCAAGGGCTCCTGATCAATTGTCCACCAACTGCCTCGCCCCCCTCTATCTTGGAGGCTCTGTAGGTATTCAGTAGGTAAGAGAGATGAAGCTCACAAACTACAAAAGTCCGTCTCGCAGGACTGCATCATCTTAGCGCGGTTCCGTTCATATCCCTAGTCTAATTTGGAAAGATTAAAATAGAAGCAGTTATTATTTTGGTTCCACCAGTCTTTTTTTTTTTAATTAATTATTATAATGGCGTGTCAACCCTTAAGGTCACTAACGCCATTCCTGTGAGTAGTAAAGTCTTGAAAGGTCATGATTTACAATCTTACCTGGAAGGGTCGGCTACACTAGAAACAGACGCGCTAGTGACAAGGTCTTGGAATCTTGGAAATCTATATTTCTAACAATAAATTGTTTTTGTTATTTTACTTAACCAGTTTTATTTTCAAATACATTATCCAACAATAAGCAATTAAAAAATAACAAGGAATAAAAAACAGACAAAAAGAACAGTTCGAATAAGCGAAATCAATTACTTTAAAGTTTTAAGCTCTTATTTCTCCGATTGACATCGCCTAATCAAAACTTTCTTCAGAACCTTTTTTGTAGAGCATTTAGTAAGCTTCCTAATGGTAATCTTCCGCTTCACACGATTGTCGAGATACTAACGAAATTATACAAAGTTACCAAAACTTTTTTTGTCTGTTAATAAAATATTTTATTCTAACCCTTCCTTTACTCTAAACGTAACAAAAATTTCAACATATTAGTGTTGATGAAACTCGAACATGCAGAAAATGTTTCAACTGTATCCCAGCGATCGGTAATTCAAAAAGGCGGACGGTAATGAAGTCAAAACTGAGGGACAACTTTAAAGGCGCTATTGCGAAGTTAGATTTTTTTTTAATTTTTTTAAAATTTATATGAATTCACCTTAAATATTATTGTTTTAAAATGAAACATCACATGAGCAAACAATATAAAATCCTTCCCCCCCCCTAAAAAAAATAGTAAAGTGTAATAAATGTGTTCAGGGACAGCGGACGGTAATGATTTTGGGACTATAAAATTAATAATTTTGACAATAAATTTTTAAATTCAGAATTTAATTTTGGTGGCATTAATTTCATCTTTATTCTATTAGTCATTCCAATAAGAAAAAAATTTAAAAAATCTGGCCGCATCAATTATATCGCCAAGGGGCAATAATGTTAAAACTATTTGAATAATGCTCATGAACACGCGTCGGAATCTTTTTGAAGATTTTTGTTTTCGTTCTTGTTTATTGATCCACAATGGTCTCGATATCGGAAAAATAACACAATAAAACATACAAATAATTGTGCATAACGATTCATGGAATCTATATCTAGTGTTTGCACAATGCTGTAAACAAAAACAGGAACCCTGGAAGAAAACAGCGTATAAAAGGTGCTGTAGAGTTTCAAAGTTCGAGTGGACCATTCGACATCGTATTTGGATATTCCCATTCAATAATATGAAAACACCTTCAAAATTATGTGCAGGAATATGATGGAGGGGTTTCATAAAATGGAAAGTAATTAAACATAGTGAAATAGAAACTTAAAAAGAAATTGTTTAGCAGAGCAGGGAGAGCAGTCCATAAGATATTTCCTTGGAAAGCAATCGGAAAAATAAATAATGACATTTCTATTATTTTTATGTGGTAGAAGGTCAAATTTAAACAAAAACACTCACTTTCTAAACTACTCCTCTATTATGTTCCACATGTTTCGCGTTCCTATGACGCCTCTTCAGGAGCTCTTAAAGTAACGTACAATTACAGCCAACTCCACCGAGAACCTTCCGCAGGTTGGGCCACGTCTAGACTGATAAGATAAATCATGTTCACTGCGCATCAGCTGTTTAAAATCGATAGTTTTAGGCTAAATGTCAATTTTCCACAAGAAGTCTTTGTCGTTTTATAAATTAATGCATTTTAAGTTATATTGTTTCTTAAACTAAAAAATATTTTATCTAGGTATTTGATTTTTTTTTTTTTTTTTTATTACCTGCCCTTTTTTTTTAAATAATGTGTATATTTTCTTTTATTTTTCGTTTCATGGTTTTTTTTCGTTATCTAATAATTTAACTGTTTCAAAATTAAAAGTGTGGTTATTTTTTATAGCATGATGATCCAGAAACGCACTTTTGTTGTCCGTCTCTTCAAGGTTTTTGACATGTTGTTTGTCTCCCTTTTTTTAACTTTTTAAAGGTTTTCTGTTATTGGGGAACGTTGATAGAGCGAATGAAAAAATAAATAAATAAATATCCGACTAACAGGAACCGCGTCATTTCACCGCGTTTCCACAACGTTCTCTACGTACGTAACCAACACTCTTAAGCACTGTTTTTTTTTTTTTTTTTTTTTTTTTTTAACGGCGCATCTACATCTTGGCCATTAGCGCCGGGCTATCTACAGGTTGTCACCCTTTTCTAATGCCAACAGCACGTGGTCGGTCACCCATTCAGGTACTGACCACGCCCGACGTTGCTTAACTTCGGTGATCAACGGGAACCGGTGCACTCAACGTGGCTATGGCCGCTTAAGCACTGTTAACCAAAATTTAAATATCTTAGTTTCTATGAATGTCAAACATCTAGAAAAAGATTCAACTAAATACCTACATCGTTTCTTAATACCCGAACCGAAAATTAGTATCTGCTTTAAAATGGTATCATTCGTTTCCCTACGTTAGATAACGTATAAAAAGTTACCTGCAAGGCTAAGGACGCAAAAACCTAATTGCTGTTCCGGTGGGTGAATTCTGCGGGTTAACGAATTTTACCTTTTGAATCAGACAAAGTATCTTTGTACCAAATTTCGTGAAAATCATACCATTTTTAGGGCAGCTAGTGAGCCGACAGACAAATATACAAGGTGTATCGCAAGTTAATGACAATCCCTCTGGGTGTAAAACTAGACAAAAATGTAGACCACGAACCGGATATTTCTATTTCACTCCGTTGCAGACAAATGCCGCTGTAAAGGTTCTTTAGAAAAAAAAAACGTGTTTTTTTTTGTAGTACAACTACAATTATCTCTCCTTGTGTACATTTCTTTCTAACGATTCATTACATTTTTTAAATCGGCATTACATTTGCTTTACGGGTAATACACATTCAATGTTCACAATTATTTCATTCAATCAGTAATATCAATTCAAAAAGTCCGACTCGCAGGAACTGCATCATCTTAGCGCGGTTCCGTTCATATCCCTAGTGTCATTTGAAAAGCTTAGAAAAGAAATAAACTTTTTTTTTATATATATCTCGTGAAAATTGTCGAAATCCAGTTCCATACATAGGTTATATACTAAATATTCATAAAGATTACTTACTATATAGCCTACGTATGGAACTGTGTTATTTCCAGAAATTGTATTGTAGAATAGAACTTGTATGAAATTTAATCAGTTTTCATTTGTTATAGAATAGTCATGTCGCTAGGACGCAGGGTTTCCGAGATATTAGTGAACACCCGAAAAATGGGACCTTCTAAACCCCCCCCCCTCCCCCCCGGCTCAAAGGTAAAGGGTAAGGACTTTTGATATGTTCACCTCCTATCCAGCCCAAACAAAGTTACGAAGTCAAAAATTGTGTTCCAAACATTTCTACCTATAGCTGTTTTCAAGCATTCGTTGCCTGGACTGCGTAGCTAGGCTTTGTATTTGTGTCGGCAGATACCTGGGATATATTTACAACTCTTGAGGATTAACTCCAAGCAGGTAAATTTCCTGCTAGGACGGTTAAGTCCGGGCACTGAACCGACTCTATTCGCTCATAGTATCTAACCGTTGTGAAGTTTATTTTTTGGATTTAGGACTTAATATACATATGTAGACTAAATCATAGCAAGAAGTCTACCTCCGTCGTCGGTTCTTCACTATGTAGACTCACTAATGTTACCCAATCTTAGATACATGGTAATTAAAATTCACAGCAAAAACACGACATTTCAGCAGAATCCCCTGCTTAATAAAACATATTTATGTTTGTTCGAAATCAGCTCCTAACGAAATACGAACGTTAATATGAACAAATGTCGGTACAATTCTAAAATAGGGATACTAACGAATTTTAATTCTTGGCGGAATAGAACACGAATAGAGTTCATATCAATGAATTTGAAGAGAACTAATGTAGCAAAAAATGAAATTTTTATTTTGTTTAAATATTCATTTATTTTGTCAAAGAATGCATATAGCTCATTGAGCTTAGAATTCGCACGCATCTTAAAAATTTACTCAAAATGTTGCCACATAGTACTTGCTCCTTCATTCAACAACTCGGCCTTTTCCGATGCACTGTGGTTTTCATAGCGCAGCTTCGAAAAGGAACTAAGGAACTAATTTTTATAAATTTCCCAGCATAATTCAGTATAAACTAGGGCCAGTTAAAATATGATTCATGATTCCTCCAGGAAAAACTCCTGACGCGACTGAGTCAGTTTCATCCTAACACAGGAAATGGTATCTTGAGTTTTATCAGGGTAACTACGAAAGACACTGATTTTACGTCTCGACTGATAACGTCTGCCTACGTCAGAATCTTAACTGAAACGACCTAGAGAAAACATATTTGTTTTGTAATCTTTCAAGTTTAGGGTGGACTCCATTTTAGGAGGCTAAAAACTTTTTGCAAGTTTCCTTCCCACCTCCAAAGGGTGGTTGAACCTGATTATGGGGTATGTATATAAATATATATATATATATATATATATATATATATATATATATATATATATATATATATATGAGAGAGAAAGAGAGGGGGAGAGAGAGAGAGAGAGAGAGATCTGTTCGCTCTTTCACAAGCTCAGAAAAAGTCTGATTTTGATGAAATTTGGTACTTTGTCTAATTTCAAAGGTCAAGTTTGTTAACCAACAGAAACCGCCTTTTACGGCTAGCACGGCTTTTTAGCGCGGTTCCTCCCTCCCCCATAGGGAGGAACCCCGCTTATAAGGTTGATACAATGAAACAATCCGGAAGTGCCGACAAGAAAATTTCGCGTTTCAGAACCCCTAGAGACCGAAAATAACGGTGGTTAAAATTTGTATATATATATATATATACATGTATATATTTATATATATATATATATATATATATATATATATATATATTTGTCTGTTCGCTCTCTAGGTCGAAGACGAATGGTCCGATTTTGATGAAATTTGGTACAAAAATCAGTCGTCCAATATGAAAGGTCAAGTTCGTTAACCAGCAAAATCCGCCCACTGGAAGATGGAGTTTGGGGCGAAATTCGCGCAGAAAAAATCGTAACGCTTACGTTTTTGAGTTCATAAGCTTGTAAGTACTCTTTTTATAGGCTTCTTGGGCTAGGAAAACGAATGAAACCATTTTCAAGGCGATAGCTTTAACCGTTTTCGAGAAAATTGGAAAAATAGTTTTTGAATACCGTTTTTGGTTTGGGTACTTAGAATCATGGGATTCAGTTGAAACATTTTCTGCATGTTCTACTTTCATTAAAACTAATATGTTGAAATTTTGGTTACGTTTGGAGTTAAGGAAGGGTTAGAATAAAATATTTTATTAACAGACATAAAAAGTTTTGGTAACTTTGTATATTTTCTTTAATATCTCGAAAAAGGTTAAGAATTTGGTAAACGAAAGAATACCATTAGAAAGCTTACTAAATGCTCTACAAAAAAGGTTCTGATGAAAGTTTTGATTAGGCGATGTCAATCGGAGAAATAAGTGCTTAAAACATTAAAGTAATTGATTTTGCTTATTCGAACTGTTCTTTTTGTCTGTTTTTATTCCTTGTTATTTTTTAATTGCTTATAGTTGGATAATGTATTTTACAATAAAACAGATTAGGCAAAATAAGAAAAACAATTCATTGTTAGAAATATAGCTTGCCAAGAGAAAAAGATTCGTTGACGTCTTTTGAATATTTTCAATTGCCTTTATGCTGTTGGTTTCTTTATTTTATTTTTTAATTGATTTTATCTGTAGAATTATTACTATAGTAAGAGAACACAGGAATGTGTGAAAATATTTTCCAATTCATTGAAACGTATGAAATGAAGTATCGGTAGAAGAGGATTCTAGGGTCTTGCGGACCTGACCCCAGGTATAGCCATAAAACCCTTTGAACAAAGGCCGAGGAAAATATTATCTGTTTCTATTCTATGCTTTTCAAATGAGAATAGGGATATGAACAGGAACCGGGATCTCCCGTGGTCTAATGGCTAGCGCCTTGGATTCATAAGCGGGAGATGGTGGGTTCGATTCCCAACCTCCGGCAGGAATTTTATCATCCCACGGCTCGCTGGTGAAATTCCTCGCTACACCCTGGATGTCGGCGCTAATGACCTAGATGTAGATGTGCCGTAAAAAAAAAAAAAAAAAAAAAAAAAAAAAAAAAAAAAAAAAAAAAAAAAAAAAAAAAAAAAAAAAAAAAACTGGAACCGCGCTAAGATGACGCAGTTCCTGCGAGTCGGACTTTTTTAATTATTTTCCTGTGAGTGCTTGGAAGCGTTGAATTCTGTTTAGATATTTTTCAGATATGTTTGAAATTTATGCTAAGATATTTTACTTTTAGGTACGTTTGAAGTTGAGATAATATTCAAATAAAAATATTTTATCAACAGACTTCTTATATTTTCTTAAATATCTTGAAAACGGCTGGGAAATTGTAGTAATCTTTCGAAAGTTTACTAATTTTCCTATAAATATGGTTCGATGGGGCGATCTGATTCGGAAAAACTGTTCAGCGTCTTTTTTTTTTTTTTTTTTTTTTTTTTTTTTTTTTTTTTTTTTTTTTGTCTCAGTTTATCTCTTAAATCTTCCTTCTATTTGGGATTTTATTTTATATTTTTAACGAAAGATTAATACCTACCAATAACTGCTTCCATTCCTTTTCTAATAGAACTAGGGATAGGAACGAAAACGTGCTAAGATGACGCAGTTCCTGCGAGTTGGGTCTTTTTTTCTTTTATATATATATATATACATAATATTTGGGACGATAAACGTAAACGCGATTGGAGTGGGGGTTAAGGCTACACTAGTTCTAGGTAAAGGAGATGGTCGCCTTTTCTCCTGTTATTCCAATCGTATGACATGTTGAATCATATGTCAATGACTAGGATATGAGTTCTTACTTACTCAGGATCAATTACTCATCATTAATCAGCAGTCATATTGCAACACAATATGAAACGTGTGCTTTTTTTTTTTTTTTTTTTTTTTTTTGATCAAGCATTTATTAATGGGGTTGCAAGTAAGGTACAAGGATGATATTTAAATAACCATCAGTATCTATAGATATTATGATCCAGGAAAACACGTTTTTCTGGACCACACAATGTCTAGCTTATATGACTGCCTTCCTATTGTTCTTCGCAAATTTTGCAAGGCTAGTAAAGTTATAATATCTCAATTCTGACAAACCCTTGGGGGCGAGGTTACCTCAGTGTTGGAGCACTCGACTCGGAGCTGAGTTTAAAACTCAGACGCACACCAATGATTTTATCTTTTATTGTCATCGTTCGAGGGTTGGATTCGGATTTACCGAATTGAATTAGCTTATCGGAGGACCGGTGGCCCTGAGTGTTAAGGCGTGAGCACTTAACACTCCGTGCCAAGGCTCGTGGGTTCGATTCCCACTATGAGATCGTGGCTTTCTTTAGAAAAAAGAAAAGGCATCGGCCCTATCCTGGCCAGAAAAGGGTGGTAACCTACAGATAACCCGTCCCAAAATTCTCAGTTAATAATAATATAAAATAAAATTTAAATAATTAGCTAATTAATAATTACTTAAAGACTTATAGTCAATAATCAGATACCGCATCAGTATATGCTCCTCTGGAAAAGGCGTGAAGAAGTAGTCTTGTCAAGGCATAGGATTAGCTATTCATTATTAACGTATTCATATTTAATGGAGAGAAAAGAAAGGCCAATCTTCCCAGAATACAAAGCACAGCTGTAAAACACATACTAACAGACTGCAGGTAACTCATCCTATATGACAAAAAAGTCCGACTCGCAGGAACTGCGTCATCTTAGCGCGGTTACGTTTAATTCATTCATTCATTCATTTCAAGAGCTTCGCAACAAGGGTGATCTGCTCTATTGAATAACAAAAAATAAAAACAATAAAAAAAAAAATGAAGTAATTGGTTTTGAATTAATTGGTCATGATCTCAAAATTAAATAGAATCCGATGATAGGAGTTAACATAGGGCTTTGATTATAATAATAATTGGTCTAATAATATGGTGACCAGCCGAAAAAATAAAATAAAATAAATAATAAAAAGAAAAGAAAAAATAAATAAATAAAATAAATAAAAATAAAATAAATAAAGCAATAAGGAACATAAATTAAAATAATAATAACAATAAATAAAAGATAAGGAATGAATAGGTTGACAATTATTGTAAGATCAGAAATTTTGTTGGGAACGCGGTTACGTACATCTCGAAGAAATGGAATAGATTAGCATCACAAATCACAGGAAACTGACAGTAGCCAACTTACACAGAAGCGGATAATTCTTAATCTGTATAAGTCAATACAATTATGTAATGAAAACGTACTTACTCTTCGACTACTGCTGAGAAGGCTCTATTCTAAACAACCAAAAATTCGTTGTCATTTTAGATATCTTGTTTTACTAGCAAATTCGTTTTACTGTTATAATCAACTATAAATATGTGCTTCATGGCTAATAAAATTCCATTCTGTCGTTGGTTAAATCTTTCTATAAAATAAGAAATAACGATAACTTCAGTTGGAGGCTATGAGGAAGGTTATATAGACAGCAGAATTCAAAACAAACTACGTCATCATGATTAGCCACAGCCATCTTGATTACCACAGCCACTCCAAACTTATTACCAATACCTCCCACCGTTTCTTAGCTTATTTTACTACAATACTTATTTTACTGATAAATGCAATTTAAAACAAAAAAACAACCAATTAAAAAGTGAGATAAACAAAGAGAAAAACCCTTTCAAAACAACAAAACAAACACTTTTAGCGCGGTTCCTCCCTCCCTTCATAGGGAGGAACCCCGCTTATAAGCTTGATCTCATGAAACAATCCGGAAGTGCCGACTAGAAAATTTTGCGTTTCAGAACCCCTAGAGACCGAAAATGACGGTGGTTCAAATTTGTATGTATGTATGTATGTATATATGTATATATATATGTATGTATGTATGTATATATGTATATATATATATATATATATATATATATATATATATATATTTGTCTGTTCGCGGCATACGTCAGCGAATAATGGTCCGATTTTGATGAAATTTGGTACAAAAATCTTTCTTCTAATTTGAAAGATCAAGTTCGTTAACCAGCAGAATCCGCCCACCAAAACATGGGTTTTGGAGCGAAAGTCACGCGAAAAGTTGCGAGTCGAATGAGACCACTCCTATTTCGATAGAATTATTATTTTGGAAGATACACGGGTTTTATATTACGAAAACCGTAAAAAACAGGTAGTATTCAATATCAAAAAAATTCATATTTTGATTGACCTAATCAGTAGAGATATGTATACTTCCAAGCCTATTTTCTATTGCTGAATTGAATACATTCGCAACGAATGCAATACTGTTAATTTTTCTGGACGTTTTCACTTATAACGAAGAAAGTCACACGAGATATTAGTTGGCTCCCACTGTTAATGTTCCGTTACTTGCTATCACAAACAGTTCAACAACTCTCTGCAGAAAATAATATTAGTAAACTCGTTTTCGCAAACTAATCGCATCGCTAATTGACCCCTTCATTTTATTATGCTGTGTTCACTTTGTTTCAAATATTTGAAATTGTCATGAAAATAGATTATACGTACCTTGCGATAACAAAATGTGAAGAAGATATTTTTAAACAGCTGTCAATAGCCATTAAGAGATTGTTAATTAAGTGTACGAGTGCAATATTTTTTCTCCAAAAGCAATAATAAAAGTATAATATAAAAATCATTAGCAGCCACCTGAGACTCGAGATAAAAGAGTCATTTAACCTTATCTCCTTTCGAAAGCCTTGTTGTGTTTATCAGCACTCCTTGTACTCCAGGTAAAAACACAAAGCAAAAATCGGAGGTAGAATTCCATCATTAATTCAAGCACTCTTATGTTGTATTGTATTTTCTCCCTCACTTTCTAGCATCTATTTCTTGACATATTCTTAAACTCTGATTTTTGGGTTCAGGTGTTCAACAGAAACGTAAGAAATGTTTCACACGTTCCACATTTATACAGCTGTAATGCTTAGGTTGTCTATAGAAACGATGGAATATTAAGGTGAAGTTATTACACGAGTAATTTATGGTGAGAGGAGATTGGTTTTCTGTTTTAATAGACAGTAAAGAGTAAATGGAATAATCAATTTATTTTTAGCACGGTTCCTCCCTCCCTCCATAGGTTGCATACCCGTTTATGAAGCAGACCTCATGACGCAATCCGGTAGTGCCTTCTAGAAAATTTCACATTTAAATATATATATATATATATATATATATATATATATATATATATATATATAAAATTTGAACCGCCGTTATTTTCCGGATCTATGGTTTCGTAACGCTTGCCTTTTTTCGTTCCTAGGCTTGTAGGTACACTTTTTGAAGACTCTTTAACGTAGGGAAAAGAATGAAACCATTTTTAAGGCAATACCTGCAATCGTTAGCGAGAAAAGTGAATAATACTAGTTTTCTTAACTAATTTTCAGTTGGGATAGTTAGAATGGATGGATTAATTTGAAACATTTTTCAGATGTTCGATATTCATGCAAAATAATATATTTAAATTTTTGTTTCGTATCGAGTTAAGGAACTCGACTTTTTATTCGCCGGAAGTATTTCCAGACCACCTTATGCTTCTCCATGACCATTAACGAATTTCAAGGACTGCACCTGAGCTTCACTCATAACATTTTTGATGGGACGATCTCGCGCGAAGACATAAGTGCTTAAAACCTCGAAAGTGTTGGTTTCTTTGCTTTGAACGGTTATTTACGTTTGTTCTCCTTAGTGCTCTATTGCTTGCTCTGTTTTTATAATATCATTAGCATAATTATATTAGCAGTGAAATGAATTTGGTAGAAGGGGAACTCGGGGCAGAACGGGATAGCGGGGTAGAACGGGATAGGACACTTTCCTGGACTGGAGAGTGGTGTACTTTAGCGGATAAGTATTTAACAATACCTACAGACGTTAGAGAAGATCTGGTAGGCATTTTGATTAGTTCTGGCTGACTGTTTTGAGTGAAGTAATGTTTGTTGTTTTCTGCCAAGTTTTTTTGTAACCTTTTTGTTGACTTAAATGCAAAGTAAGCTTCTAATCATTAATGCAAAGCTAATATGTGTGTTATGTGCCGTTGCAGTGCATATCAGTAGCTAAAAGAAACACTAGTTTTAAGTATAATTATGACAGGTTTTAGTTCCGCAATCCCCTCATAACCTAAATCGTGCTCTCGGGGCGGAACGGGATGGGGCAGAACGGGATAGTATCCCCTATTTGAGACCGTAATTTTTTTTTTCATTCGAACGTACGTTAGGAAGACGGAGAGGCAAAAATGGGATGTTATTAAAATACCAATTTTACTATTAAATGCAATTAAAATAATAATATTTAAATAGAGTTAGTAATTTATGTTGGCCAACTACTCTGATAATTCATTGTGGAGGATTCGACACGCTTAATCCAACTAAACATTTTCGACCAGGTTAATTAAAAAATATTGAATGAGCACTTCTTTTAATGACCTATGCTTCGAAAAGCAAAAGGCACTATTTATAATTCGCGAAAGTACAGCGAATAAGGACACATACTCCTAGAAATAAAAGAAAAACAACCAAATACACCATGTTCGTTATTAAAAAAAACAAAAAAACTCTCTAAACACATGCACATAACAAAATCACTTCAATCGTGAAATGCCCTTTCCAGTGGAACAGCAGAAACCAAAAACGAGTTCACACAACATCCTCACAAAGAGAAATTCAGGAAAGAGCCGAGATATTCAAATGCTTTTCGAAGTATATCGGCTTATTTCGAAATATAATTTTATTTTACTACTTTTTAATAGAGTTTTTTTCGAGTAAACACTCAGAATATAGGCAATTAGCGTTATCAGTACTCCCGGAGATAATGTGGAAATGTTTTTATACTCTATTGATGCAGACCGGCAAGAGGTGGAAACATTTGGCTTATATAATCTTAGCAATGCCATCATCATTTAGAACCCTCCTTTTCAATAAACCGATTTATTTCATTTTTACAACACTTCTTTCTTATGAGATACCCACGACGTATACCGCGTTTCGTTACAATACAGCAGAAATTACGACCGGTATGAGCATATTAGTACTTTAGGTCCGGAGTAAACCCCCCCCCCCCCTCCAAATAACCCGATTTAGTTTATTTTTGCAACCCATTTTTCTCTGTTGATTAACACCACGAATACCGAGTTTCGTTGAAAAGTAACAAAAATTACGGCCACTAGTGGCAAATTGGTAATGTGGGTCCGGATTAAACCCCCCTTCCTAATGACCCGATTTAGTTTATTTTTACAACGAACATAATCATCAACATAACGAATACCGAGTTTCGTTGAAATATAACAAAAACTACGGCTGGCGTGGTCAAATTAGTGTTTTGGGTCCGGGGTAAACCCCCCTCCCGGTGGACCGATTTTGGTGGATAAGGAACTCGTCCAATCGTTTGCTAATTGAACGCTATATACCACGTTTCATGAAGAAAAAACAAAAACTCTGGCCGCTTTCGTGTTAACAGACACATATATATATATATATATATATATATATATATATACATATATATATATATATATATATATATATATATATATATATATACACAGGGTGTCCCGTAAATGTCTAGTCATATTGTGAGGGGTGATAGAGGACCCTTAGGGGAACAAAAAATGTTCTATGACGATTTCCCGAATTCTCGCCCATAAGGGAGAAAACGTCGTTTTGTCGTTTTTTCGAGACAAACGTGGTTTTTAAGAGAATAATCTTTGTAGCTCCGTCCCAGGTGGTACTACTAGAAAGGGAGTGAAATCAATCGAAAGCTGAGTAAATTTACTATAAGACTAGTTGAGAGTAAACGTAAAAATAAATGAATGTATGTATGTATATCTTACCAAAAGAAAGCTATTCTAAATTTCCTGATATTTTATTGATATTTCTTTCCAGCGTTACTCCTCAATGGGCAAGATCTGAGATTTCCGGGTTTCAGAAAAACTTCTTCATTTAACCAGCTTTCCATTCATGTATCACAATCCTGTGTTATTGAAGTATTTGAACGATTTAAGAACAAAAGTTTAAAAAAAAAACATGGATCTGTGAAAAGAAAATTATATTTTTTTCTTCAGTTTATTCAAAAAGCTGAAGAGAAATATTAATTTTTATAAATGTTTACATAAATATTAAGTAAATATTTACTTAAAACAATAAAAAAAATTACATCCACGAATATAAAAAAAATCCTAAAACAGTAAATAAATAAAATACACAATTTGTTAATTACAGTAACTAATAATGGGTCCAGGAGGTGGCCATTAATGACCCCCAACCATACATCAACTTCAAAAATTACTACTTTTACCTAGATCAAGCATTTCAACATATTTTTATAGGTATTTATTTAGAAAACAAATGCTTTACCTTGAAATGATACTGATGGCTAATCTTGTGAAACTCACTGGGATTCTCGTGAGCCCATGCGTTTTTGTTGTGGTAATTAAAAATTCTATCCCTCATAAATAAGATGTACATAGTCCTGTAAAAATGCGTTCAAATGCGTGATCTAGGTAAAAATAATAATTTTTGAGGTTAATGTATGGTTGGGGTCCCTTAATGGCCGCCCCCTGGACCCAGTATAAGTTACCTGAATTAATAAATTCAAAATAAATGTGTATTTTATTCATTTACTGTTTTAGAAATTTTTTTATATTCGTGGAAGTAATTTTTTTTATTGTTTTAAGTAAATATTTACTTAATATTTATGTAAACAATTTTAAAAATTAATATTTCTCTTCAGCTTTTTGAATAAACTGAAGAAGAAAATATAATTTTCTTTTCACAGATCCATGTTTTTTTTTAAACTTTTGTTCTTAAATCGTTCAAATACTTCAATAACACAGGGTTGTGATACATGAATGGAAAGCTCGTTAAATGAAGAAGTTTTTCTAAAACACGGAAATCTCAGATCCTGCCCATTGCGGACTAACGCTGGAAAGAAATATCAATAAAATATCAGGAAATTTAGAATAGCTTTCTTTTGGTAAGATATACATACATACATTTATTTATTTTTACGTTTATTCCCAACTAGTCTTATAGTAAATTTACTCAGCTTTCGATTGATTTCACTCCCTTTCTAGTAGTACCACCTGGGACGGAGCTACAAAGATTATTCTCTTAAAAACCACGTTTGTCTCGAAAAATCGACAAAACGACGTTTTCTCCCTTATGGGCGAGAATTCGGGAAATCGTCATAGAACATTGTTTGTTCCCCTAAGGGTCCTCTATCACCCCTCACAATATGACTAGACATTTACGGGGCACCCTGTATATATGCATGTATATGTATATGAATTTTAAAGGGGGTAATTTTCGGTGTCTGCTAGGTAGGATTGATAAAGATTTGAAGAAATTTTTAAAAAATTCCGTCATGAGTGCAACCTCAATAGCTACTTTCCTTCGAAGGGACTTCAGGGCGGTGAGGACCTAGATGTTTTCTGCCCTTAAACACCCAATCCATCCATCCATCCTTCGAAGGAAAGTGCTAAAAAGAAAACTCTTAAATTTTGCAGAGCAGGTCTAGCCATCCACGGTTCTTTAGCACCTGTAACCCCAGGATACTTCTATTTTGTGTCCTATTTTTGTGATGGTCAGAAGGTCATGTGGCCAAGTCGGAGTATTTAAATTGGTTTCCGCTGATCAAGGAAGTTAAGCAGAGTCGGGTGTGGCCAGTCGGATGGGTGACCGTTAGAGAAACCACGTGCCATTGACATTATCAAGGGGTGACAACCTATTAGTCTACTATATTAATCTGAAAGGTTTCATTCATAGTTGTTAATATAAATCTTTACCACGATGGAGTTGATCGGGAATCGGTCATAATAGTGGAATTATATAGAACAAAATGAGTTTGTTTATTTGTCAACTGATTAATTTTTAAGCTTTCATTAGGTTTACTATATAAGATAAAAACTTTAGGGTGCATCCAGGTTTTGAAGCCCAATACATGTGTCGAATACGGTCTCAGTCTTGGCCGGTCCGAGAATATGTGATTTTATACAGGGTCTAACAGAAAAGAGTGGCAACGTTTCAAGAGGTCTAAGTAAAGATTAAGAACGACAAAAACGTTTATATACACATATAAACGTTTATGTAGATTTTCGGATAGGACTGTGACGAGCACTGATAAAGGATAAATAATCACCGCCCTAATTGATAACACCTCTATGGATAGCGACTATTTGGGGCTGCTACCTTCTAGAGAGGTTTGGATTGCTTTGGATTACTTTTTTGTCTATAGTCTGTTAACTGGTCACGAGGCCAATGTCTCTTGAGCCTTCTAGGCGGGTTTTGTGGGTGGGATTGGGAGGAAAGTGTTTGTGCTCTGGGATTGGGATGGAAAGACAATTTGGAATGAAAGATTAGGAAACGGGACTTTGCTAGTTCTTGAACGAAAGGGATTTTTAGGTCATTATGAAGAGTTTTATTGGAAACGTAAAAAGGAGCGTTGAATATTTTGCGAAGGACTTAGGATTGGAAAGCCTGTATTCTCTGTATGTTAGAAGTTTTAGTTGTTCCCCAGAGTTCAAGTCCGTAAGTCCAAATAGGTCGGATAATGGTTTTGTATACAATAAGTTTGTTGTGTATTGTCAGTTTTGATGAAGATCCCAGTAGTCGTCGTAAGAGTCCGTATCTCCTGTTCAGTTCCTGTCTTTTCAGTCGGGTGTGTGGGTTCCAAGTGAGTCTACTGTCTAGTAATAATCCCAGGTAGCGCACCTCGTAGGATATGGGGAGTTCTTGGCTGAATATGACGACTGGAGGGCAGGCTCGCTTGTTGAGGGTGAATGTGATTTGGCAGCATTTCTGAGGATTCACCTTAATTTTCCATTTGTTGCACCAGTGCTCGACAGACTCCAGGTTCTCTTGTAGATAACAGGAAGCAGTTACAGGATCAGAAGAGGCGGAAAATATAGCTGTATCGTCAGCATAAGTGGTTAAGTGAGTGCTGGGATGGGTAGGGATGTCTGCGGTGTACAAATGGTAAAGGAGGGGACCAAGAATACTTCCCTGCGGTACTCCGGAGGATATAGTATGGGAACTAGATAATGCGGAGCCAGATTCTACTTGAAAGGAGCGGCTTGATAGGTAGGATTGCAGGATTAGGAAATATGTGTGAGGGAGTAAGCGCTTTACTTTGTATAACAACCCCGGGTGCCAAACACGATCGAACGCTTGGGCGTCGTCGAGAAAGGCACTAGTGCAGTAGTTTCTACTTTCAAGCGCGTGGGATATGGTGTCAACAACGCTGAAGCATTGTTGGATGGTTGAGTGCTGAGGACGAAAACCAAACTGGTGATCTGGTAAGGAATTGTGAGGGATCGTGGACAGAATTCTTTTGAGGGAAGTTTTTCAAATATTTTGGACATGATTGGAAGCAAACTGATAGGACGATAGGAAGATGGATTCTTGGGAGGTTTCTGGGGTTTAGGTATAAGGATTATTATCGAATGTTTCCATGGATTTGGAAAGTGGGTAGTTCGTAGGATCGAATTGAATATGTATGCTTGGAAAATAAATGCTTTGTGAGGTAGATTTTTTAAGATGAGGGCTGTTATAAGGTCATAACCAGGAGATTTTCTGGGAAGGTGTCTGATAATGTATTTAACTTCTGCAGGATGGAATTCTTTCGGCGGAAGGGAGAGTGGAAGAGGGCTATTGAGGAAATCGAGTATTTCTTGGTCTTGGGAAGAGTTGGTTTCCGAATGAGGAGAAAAAGTAGATTCAAGATGGGAAGCGAATAGTTCGGCTTTGTCTTTATCACTTCTAGCCCAATTTCCGTCACTGCGTTGAAGAGGTAGAGGAACGGAATGAAATTTTAGGATTTTACGGGTGGCTTGCCAGAGAGAGTTGTCTTCGGTGGTGAGTGATTGGAGGTAATCATTGAAGGATTCAGATCGGAATTTCGTTAAGGCTCTTTTTAGGAGACGAGTAACTCGGTTGAAGGAAGTGTGGTCAGATGGGTAACGGGTCCTCTGCCAGCGAGCCCTTGCTTGACCTTTAGCTGACAAGAGATTAAGGATGTGATCTGGGAGTTGAGGCTTTGGGCTTTGGATGGAAAGGAAGACGAGTTCTTGGCCTGCTAGAGCTCAGAGCACTGTATGGCTTTTGTGAACATCAAAACAGCTTCGTCCACGTCGGATGAGGTTTTCAGAGGAACATTGAGGTATATGAGTTAAGAAAGTTGTTGACGGAACAACTCCCAGTTCATAGGCCCTGGGGTAAGAGTGGGATTGCTGGAGTGTGGTAAAGGAGAGGTATTCAGGACGAGTAGGATGGCTGAGTGATCGGATGAGAGTTCAAGCAGTGACTGAACTGAGTATGATATTCCTCGTAGGCCAGAAAGTGAGCCAAAGAACTTTTCACCATAACAGCAGCTCCATGCCGGGAATCGGAGGGATGATCTACCCTGTAGCACACATATCCTGGGATTGAGAAGTAGTTTGTGGTAAGTTGGTGTGTTTCTGTAATCAGTGCGATGTCAATGTTCTTTTCTGTGAGTAGGAGTTCGAGCTCGAGTCGTCGTGAGATAATTCCGTTAGCATTCCATAGGATTATGGTGAGGGAATTGGGGTTGGGGGATATCATTTAAGGAGTTTTGGAAGGATATCGATTATTAGGGAAGTCATAAGGGAGATGAGAAGAGTTAATAACGCTTCCAATTTATTTAGGAACGGTGGTTGGTGGTTTTTGTAATACTTTTGGATCGGGCTGAGGATTAACTTGTACATTCTTTTGCTTTGAGGAGAGAAGGGAGGCGTATGAGACATTTGGCCTCCGAGGTGAAGTAGCTTACGTGGATGGCTGCTGTGGCTGAATGCGTGTGCCATTCTTGCTTGGGAAGCGCTGCTCGTTCTCTGCCTTTGAGTCCGGAGAGTCCTGAGAGCCTTGTAGACATCGCATCCTTTGTAATTAGCTGGATGATTCTCTCCACAGTTGGCGCAGGTTGCTGGTACTTCTTTAGGTTTCGCACAATCTTCAGACTTGTACTCCTCACCAAATTTCACGCACTTAGGTGTGTGGTTGCAGTAGCCTTTGGTATGATTGTACTCCTGGCACTTGTGACATTGCATTAGGTCTCGTCGACGTTGGGGTTCTTCAACAGATATTTTAGTGTAGAGAAGATATTGCTCCTTGAAGATTTCTCTGTTTTTTTTTCTGTCTTTTCCAAGTCCACGAAAAATAGAGGAACTTTTGTTGTCGGGTGGAGAATATTTATTATTCTCTTAACAGTGTAGCCAAGATCCTTTAGGGCATTTGCTATGTCTTCAGGGGGGGGGGGTGATGAAGATTGCGTATTACCACTCTGTATGCTTTCTCCTCCGGCAACTGATAACAGTGGTAGTCAGCTTCCATCTGGTTTAGACTTTTAATAATTGCCCTGTAGGCATCGCTGCTTAATGCGCTGATGGCTATGTCATTGAACCTGGCTCGACAGGAGAATGATTTTTCACCCGCAGCATGGACGAGACGTGTGTAAAGTTTTTTATGTTTCTAACATAAATATTATTAGGCTTCTGATTTTCATTTAATATTGACCGGACAATATTATTAACTTGAGAACAATTTTGATTTTCAGGTATTTTTGCTTCTTTTAGCGCGGTTCCTCCCTCCCCCATAGGGAGGAACCCCGCTTATAAGGTTGATACAATGAAACAATCCGGAAGTGCCGACAAGAAAATTTCGCGTTTCAGAACCCCTAGAGACCGAAAATAACGGTGGTCCAAATTTATATATATATATATATATATATATATATATATATATATATATATATATATATATATGTATATGTATATATTTATTTATATATATATATAATAAATATATAATATATATATAATAAATATATAATAATATAATATATATATAATAAATATATAATATATATATGTATATATATATATATATATATATATATATTTGTCTGTTCGCTCATTTCTGCCTTCCCTGATGGTCCGATTTCAATGCGATAGCTTCAACCGTTTTCGAGAAAATTGGAAAAATAGTTTTTGAATACCGTTTTTGGTTTGGTTACTTAGAATCACGGGATTCAGTTGAAACATTATCTGCATGTTCTACGTTCATTAAAACTAATATGTTGAAAGTTATGTTACGTTTGGAGTTAAGGAAGGGTTAGAATAAAATATTTTATGAACAGACATGAAAAGTTTTGGGAACTTCGTATACTTTCATTAATATCTCGAACACGGTTGGGAAATCGTGGTAAGTGGATAGAAACTATTTGAAAGCTTACTAAATTCTCTACAAAAATGATTCTAAAACTATTTTGATTAGGTTATGTCAATCGGAGAAATAAGTGCTTAAAACTTTAAATACGTCTGTTTTGTTCTTATGAACGGGTTTTTGTCGTTCTTTTTGTAATTTTTGTCTCTTTCCCTTGGTTTTTTATTGCTTTTTATTTTTGTAATTTCTTATGTTAGGAAAATGTATTTGTTTGTAAAACAGGATAGGAAAAATGAGACTCTATTTTTTATTTTAATTTTATTGATCAACAGGTCTTTGCATATATTTAAAAACTCTGTTGATATAACCTCTATATCGTTTTTGTTTGATTCAATAATAAGAAATCCTTTTTTTCAATGATTTTATGTTTTTAGGCCAATCTATAATTCCTGTGGGTTAATATGTTTTTTTAAATTGAAGCTTTAAAGCCTTATAACAGGAATATTTGTGTAATCACCCTTCACAGTTAATTTATTAGAATCATGAGTGACCGTTTTTGTGTTACAACTAACAATCTTTGAACACGAAGTTTGACTATCCTTGTTATTGTTATTTTCCTTCTGTTTGGCCGAGATTTTCTATTCAAGATCTAATTCTCCTTGAATTTTTTGCCTAGACCAAGAACCTATTTTAAGAACTCTTAAATTCCTTAATTTAATTCAGGAAGTTTATCAAGCTTGATATAATCACTTTTGGGTTAATACGGGTGGTCTATACCGAGTCCTTTGTTTGTAAACACAAAGAGCTTTCTGAGTAACGGTAAAGGGCAGTAAAAGTATATGACTTTACCTGGAACCAAACCCTGCATATTACAATACGAGACCTTCTCATTCTTTCCATCACCAGCTACCGTGTAACACCTTAGATCTGTTTATATTGTTAGCGCGGTTCCTCCCTCCCTTCATAGGGAGGAACCCCGCTTATAAAATTGATCTCATGAAACAATCCGGAAATGCCGACTAGAAAATTTCGCGTTTCAGAACCCCTAGAGACCGAAAATAACGGTGGTTCAAATTTGTATATCTATATATATATATATATATATATATATATATATATTTGTCTGTTACCTCATTTCTGGCTTCCCTGATGGTCCGATTTTGATGAAATTAAGTACAAAAATCAGTCCAATTTGAAAGGTCAAGTTCGTTAACCAGCAAAATCCGCACACTGGAAGATGGCGTTTGGGGCGAAATTCGCGCAGAAAAAATCGTAACGCTTACGTTTTTGAGTTCATAAGCTTGTAAGTACTCTTTTTGTAGGCTTCTTGGCCTAGGAAAACGAATGGAACCCTTTTTAAGGCGACAGCTTTAACCGTTTTCGAGAAAATTGGGAACATAGTTGCTGAATAACGTTTTTGGTTTTGGTATATAAAATCATGGGATTCAGTTGAAACATGTTTTGCATGTTCAAATTTTATCAAAACTAATATCTTAAACTTTTGGTTAGGTTTGGAGTTAAGGAAGGGTTAGAATAAAATATTTTATGAACAGACATGAAAAGTTTTTGGGGGGGGGTATATTTTCATTAATATCTCGAACACGGTTGGGAAATTTTCATAAGTGGATAGAAACTATTTGAAAGCTTTCTAAATTCTCTACAGAAAAGATTCTGAAACAAGTTTTGTTTAGGTGATGTCAGTCGAAGAAATAAGTGCTTAAAACTTCAAATACGTCTGTTTAGTTCTTATGAACGGGTGTTTGTCGTTCATTTTGTAATTTTTGTCTCTTTCCCTTAGTTTTTTATTGATTTTTATTTTTGTAATTTCTTATGTTAGGAAAATGTATTTGTGTGTAAAACAGAATAGGTAAAATGAGACCAATTTTCTATTGCTTGAAATAATGAAAAGTTTTGGGAACTTCGTATAATTTCTTAATATCTCGAAAACGGTTGAAAATCTTGGGAAGCGAAAGGTTACCATTCGAAAGCTTACTAAATGCTCAACAAAGAATGTTCTGACGAAAGTTTTAATTAGGCGATGTCAATCGGAGAAATAAGTGCTTAAAACATTAAAGTAATTGATTTCGTTTATTCGAACGTTTTTTTTTTGTCTGTTTTTATTCCTTGTTATTTCTTAATTGCTTATAGTTAGATAATGTATTTTACAATAAAACTGGTTTAGTAAAATAACAAAACAATTTATTGTTAAAAATATAGATTTCCTAGATTCCAAGACCTTGTAACTAGCGGGACCCTTTCTAGTGTTGACCGACCCTTCCAGGTAAGATCGTAAATCAAGACCATTCAAGACTGGTGGAACCAAAATAATAACTGCTTCTATTTTAATCTTCAGGCGATTCGCCAAAGTTGCGAAGCCTTATCAATAAATAAATATTTTAATCTTTCCAAATTAGACTAGGGATAAGAACGGAACCGCGCTAAGATGATGCAGTTCCTGCGAGTCGGACATTTTTGTTGTTTGGCTTTGGGCGACATGTTGGTGGATGTTCTCTTGCGAAGACGTTTCCTTCTCCCCTGGGTAAGATTTTTGCCTTCGTGCGTCGAAGTATACTCCCAAACAGTAACGTGTTGTTCACTCTCCATAGTCGTAGTCATTTCAGCGAAAATTGGAGACAAAAAAAATATATCGTTTTGTGTGTGAAGCTGGCGTCTCATTTCGTGGAAACTCAAAATTTTTTGAGAGTTCTGGCTTTATTTTGAATAGTTCTAGAGTTCTTGATAAGTTAAATTAATAGTTCCGGCCTTTAAAGCACAAAAAATGGCATAACAAATGATTTGCCAAGTTCACACAGAAAATCATTTTGTTTTTCGACATTTTCCTTATCAACAATTGTCAGAATTCAAAAAATCATAGATTTTTAAGAGTTCTGAGGATAGTTCTACATTTTAGAAGAAAAAAAAACGATTAAAAAAGAAAAAGATTTACCAAAATTATCCCGATATATACACGGTTTGAGATCTAAAGCCAATCAATATCTAATTGTTTTGATTATTCTAAACGAGTTCTAATATAGTTAAAGTCATGTACAATGATTTTCCGAACAGTTCTGATACAAGGATTAATCGGAAGTATTTAAAAAAAATTATTATACTTGTAAAATACGTACATATTTGTAAAAAAAAAAAAAATCGACGCCGCCCGAAATTTGACAGTTCTGATTATTCCAAAAGAGTTCAGATATAGTTAAAGACATGACTTATGATTTTCCCAAGAGTTCTGGTACGAGAAATGATGAGAAGTATTTTTCAACAATTATTATACTTGAAAAATGCATGTGGTAAATTTGAAATTGCAACCACGGCCTATAAGAAGGAGTTCTGATTATTCCGAAAGAGTTCTGATATAGTTAAAGACATGACTTAAGATTTTCCCAAGAGTTCTGGTACGAGAACTTACCAGAAGTATTTTTCAACAATTATTATACTTGCAAAATGCATGTGGTAAATTTGAAATTGCAACCACGGCCTATAAGAAGGAGTTCTGATTATTCCAAAAGAGTTCTGATATAGTTAAAGACATGACTAATGATTTTCCCAAGAGTTCTGGTACATGAAATGATGAGAAGTATTTTTCAACAATTATTATACTTGAAAACTACATGTGGTAAATTTGAACTTGCAACCACAGTCTATAAGAAGGAGTTCTGATTATTCCAAAAGAGTTCTGATATAGCTAAACGAATGACTAATGATTTTCCCAAGAGTTCTGGTACAAGAAATGATGAGAAGTATTTTTCAACAATTATTATACTTGAAAACTGCATGTGGTAAATTTGAAATTGCAACCACAGTCTATAAGAAGGAGTTCTGATTATTCCAAAAGAGTTCTGATATAGTTAAAGACATGACTAATGATTTTCCCAAGAGTTCTGGTACATGAAATGATGAGAAGTATTTTTCAACAATTATTATACTTGAAAAATGCATATGGTAAATTTGAAATTGCAACCACGGCCTATAAGAAGGAGTTCTGATTATTCCAAAAGAGTTCTGATATAGTTAATGACATGAATTATGATTTTCCCAAGAGTTCTGGTACGAGAACTTACCAGAAGTATTTTTCAACAATTATTATACTTGCAAAATGCATGTGGTAAATTTGAAATTGCAACCACGGTCTATAAGAAGAAGTTCTGATTATTCCAAAAGAGTTCTG
Organism: Gonocerus acuteangulatus; assembly: GCA_946811695.1. Classification (NCBI taxonomy): domain Eukaryota; kingdom Metazoa; phylum Arthropoda; class Insecta; order Hemiptera; family Coreidae; genus Gonocerus; species Gonocerus acuteangulatus. The sequence continues at coordinate 72,224,337 of OX328125.1, forward strand.
ATATAGTTAAAGACATGACTTATGATTTTCTCAAGAGTTCTGGTACGAGAACATACCAGAAGTATTTTTCAACTATTATTATACTTGCAAAATGCATGTGGTAAATTTGAAATTGCAACCACGGTCTATAGGAAGGAGTTCTGATTATTCCAAAAGAGTTCTGATATAGTTAAAGACATGACTAATGATTTTCCCAAGAGTTCTGGTGCATGAAATGATGAGAAGTATTTTTCAACAATTATTATACTTGAAAAATGCATGTGGTAAATTTGAAATTGCAACCACGGCCTATAAGAAGGAGTTCTGATTATTCCGAAAGAGTTCTGATATAGTTAAAGACATGACTTATGATTTTCCCAAGAGTTCTGGTACGAGAACTTACCAGAAGTATTTTTCAACAATTATTATACTTGCAAAATGCATGTGGTAAATTTGAAATTGCAACCACGGTCTATTAGAAGGAGTTCTGATTATTCCAAAAGAGTTCTGATATAGTTAAAGACATGACTAATGATTTTCCCAAGAGTTCTGGTACGAGAAATGATGTGAAGTATTTTTCAACAATTATTATACTTGAGAACTGCATGTGGTAAGTTTGAAATTGCAACCACGGCTTATAAGAAGGAGTTCTGATTATTCCAAAAGAGTTCTGATATAGCTAAACGAATGACTAATGATTTTCCCAAGAGTTCTGGTACAAGAAATGATGAGAAGTATTTTTCAACAATTATTATACTTGAAAACTGCATGTGGTAAATTTGAAATTGCAACCACAGTCTATAAGAAGGAGTTCTGATTATTCCAAAAGAGTTCTGATATAGTTAAAGACATGACTAATGATTTTCCCAAGAGTTCTGGTACATGAAATGATGAGAAGTATTTTTCAACAATTATTATACTTGAAAAATGCATATGGTAAATTTGAAATGGCAACCACGGCCTATAAGAAGGAGTTCTGATTATTCCAAAAGAGTTCTGATATAGTTAATGACATGAATTATGATTTTCCCAAGAGTTCTGGTACGAGAACTTACCAGAAGTATTTTTCAACAATTATTATACTTGCAAAATGCATGTGGTAAATTTGAAATTGCAACCACGGTCTATAAGAAGAAGTTCTGATTATTCCAAAAGAGTTCTGATATAGTTAAAGACATGACTTATGATTTTCTCAAGAGTTCTGGTACGAGAACATACCAGAAGTATTTTTCAACTATTATTATACTTGCAAAATGCATGTGGTAAATTTGAAATTGCAACCACGGTCTATAGGAAGGAGTTCTGATTATTCCAAAAGAGTTCTGATATAGTTAAAGACATGACTAATGATTTTCCCAAGAGTTCTGGTGCATGAAATGATGAGAAGTATTTTTCAACAATTATTATACTTGAAAAATGCATGTGGTAAATTTGAAATTGCAACCACGGCCTATAAGAAGGAGTTCTGATTATTCCGAAAGAGTTCTGATATAGTTAAAGACATGACTTATGATTTTCCCAAGAGTTCTGGTACGAGAACTTACCAGAAGTATTTTTCAACAATTATTATACTTGCAAAATGCATGTGGTAAATTTGAAATTGCAACCACGGTCTATAAGAAGGAGTTCTGATTATTCCAAAAGAGTTCTGATATAGTTAAAGACATGACTAATGATTTTCCCAAGAGTTCTGGTACGAGAAATGATGTGAAGTATTTTTCAACAATTATTATACTTGAGAACTGCATGTGGTAAATTTGAAATTGCAACCACGGCTTATAAGAAGGAGTTCTGATTATTCCAAAAGAGTCCTAATATAGTTAAAGACATGACTAATGATTTTCCCAAGAGTTCTGGTACATGAAATGATGAGAAGTATTTTTCAACAATTATTATACTTGAAAACTGCATGTGGTAAATTTGAAATTGCAACCACGGCCTATAAGAAGGAGTTCTGATTATTCCAAAAGAGTTCTGATATAGTTAAAGACATGACTAATGATTTTCCCAAGAGTTCTGGTACGAGAAATGATGTGAAGTATTTTTCAACAATTATTATACTTGAGAACTGCATGTGGTAAATTTGAAATTGCAACCACGGCTTATAAGAAGGAGTTCTGATTATTCCAAAAGAGTCCTAATATAGTTAAAGACATGACTAATGATTTTCCCAAGAGTTCTGGTACATGAAATGATGAGAAGTATTTTTCAACAATTATTATACTTGAAAACTGCATGTGGTAAATTTGAAATTGCAACCACGGTCTATAAGAAGGAGTTCTGATTTTCCGAAGAGTTCTGGTACGAGAACTCTTTTGGAATAATCAGAACTCCTTCTTATAGACCGTGGTTGCAATTTCAAATTTACCACATGCAGTTTTCAAGTATAATAATTGTTGAAAAATACTTCTCATCATTTCATGTACCAGAACTCTTGGGAAAATCATTAGTCATGTCTTTAACTATATCAGAACTCTTTTGGAATAATCAGAACTCCTTCTTATAGGCCGTGGTTCAATTTCAAATTTACCACATGCATTTTTCAAGTATAATAATTCTTGAAAAATACTTCTCATCATTTCTCGTACCAGAACTCTTGGGAAAATCATAAGTCATGTCTTTAACTATATCTGAACACTTTTGGAATAATCAGAACTGTCAAATTTCGGGCGGCGTCGATTTTTTTATTTTTACGAATATGTACGTATTTTACAAGTATAATAATTTTTTTTAAATACTTCCGATTAATCCTTGTATCAGAACTGTTCGGAAAATCTTTGTACATGACTTTAACTATATTAGAACTCGTTTAGAATAATCAAAACAATTAGATATTGATTGGCTTTAGATCTCAAACCGTGTATATATCGGGATAATTTTGGTAAATCTTTTTCTTTTAGCGCGGTTCCTCCCTCCCCCATAGGGAGGAACCCCGCTTATAGGGTTGATACAATGAAACAATCCGGAAGTGCCGACTAGAAAATTTCGCGTTTCAGAACCCCTAGAGACCGAAAATAACGGTGGTTCAAATTTGTATATATATATATATATATGTATATATTTATTTATATATATATATATATATATATATATATATATATATATATATATATATATATATTTGTCTGTTCGCTCTCTAGATAGAAGACGAATGGTCCGATTTTGATGAAATTTGGTACAAAAATCCTTCGTCCAATTTGAAAGGTCAAGTTCGTTAACCAGCAAAATCCGCCTACTGGAAGATGGCGTTTGGGGCGAAATTCGCGCAAAAAAATCGTAACGCTTACGTTTTTGAGTTCATAAGCTTGTAAGTACTCGTTTTATATGATTCATGGGCTAGGAAAACGAATGAAACCATTTTGAAGGCGATCGCTTTAACCGTTTTCGAGAAAATTGGAAAAATAGTTTTTGAATACCGTTTTTGGTTTGGGTACTTAGAATTACGGGATTCAGTTGAAACTTTATCTGCATGTTCTACATTCATTAAAACTAATATGTTGAAAGTTTTGTTACGTTTGGAGTTAAGGAAGGGTTAGAATAAAATATTTTATGAACAGACATGAAAAGTTTTGGGAAGTTCGTATACTTTCATTAATATCTCGAACACGGTTGGGAAATCGTGGTAAGTGGATAGAAACTATTTGAAAGCTTACTAAATTCTCTACAAAAAAGATTCTAAAACTATTTTTGATTAGGTTATGTCAATCGGAGAAATAAGTGCTTAAAACTTCAAATACGTCTGTTTTGTTCTTATGAACGGGTTTTTGTCGTTCTTGTTGTAATTTTTGTCTCTTTCCCTTCGTTTTTTATTGCTTTTTATTTTTGTAATTTCTCATGTTGCGAAAAGTTTGTGTGTAAAACAGGATATGAAAAATGAGACCAATTTTCTGTTGCTAGAAATAATATAAATTTTGGGAACTTTCATTAATATCTCGAAAACTGTTGAGCATTTTGGTAAACGGAAGAATACCATTAGAAAGCTTATTAAATGCTCTACATAAAAGGTTCTAATGAAAGTTTTGATTAGGCGATGTCAATCGGAGAAATAAGAGCTTAAAGCTTTAAAGTAATTGATTTCGTTTATTCGAACTGTTCTTTTTGTCTGTTTTTTATTCCTTGTTTTTTTTAGCGCGGTTCCTCCCTCCCCCATAGGGAGGAACCCCGCTTATAAGGTTGATACAATGAAACAATCCGGAAGTGCCGACAAGAAAATTTCGCCTTTCAGAACCCCTAGAGACCGAAAATAACGGTGGTTCAAATTTGTATATATATATATATATATATATATATGTATATATTTATTTATATATATATATATGTATATATTTATTTATATATATATATATATATATATATATATATATATATATATATATATATATATATAATTTGTCTGTTCGCTCATTTCTGGCTTCCCTGATGGTCCGATTTTGATGAAATTTGGTACAAAAATCTGTCGTCCAATTTGAAAGGTCAAGTTCGTTAACCAGCAAAATCCGCCCACTGGAAGATGGCGTTTGGGGCGAAATTCGCGCAAAAAAATCGTAACGCTTACGTTTTTGAGTTCATAAGCTTGTAAGTACTCGTTTTATAGGCTTCTTGGGCTAGGAAAACGAATGAAACCATTTTCAAGGCGATAGCTTTAACCGTTTTCGAGAAAACTGAAAAAATAATTTTTGAATGCCGTTTTTGGTTTGGGTACTTAGAATCATGGGATTCAGTTGAAACATTTACTGCATCTTCTACTTTCATTAAGACAAATATGTTGAAATGTTGGTTGCGTTTGGAGTTAAGAAAGGGTTAGAATAAAATATTTTATTAACAGACATAAAAAAGTTTTGGTAACTTTGTATACTTTCCTTAATATCTCGAAAAAGGTTAAGAATCTTGGGAAACGCAAGAATACCATTGGAAAGCTTACTAAATGCTCTACAAAAAAGGTTCTAATAAAAGTTTTGATTAGGCGATGTCAATCGGAGAAATAAGGGCTTAAAACTTTAAAGTAATTGATTTCGCGTATTCGAACTGTTCTTTTTGTCTTTGATTTTGATACTTAAAATTATGGGATTCAGTTGAAACATTTTCTGCATGTTTGAATTTCATCAACACTAATATGTTAAAATTTCGGTTACGTTTGGAGCTAAGGAAGGATTAGAATAAAATATTTTATTAACAGACATGAAATGTTTTGGGAACTTCGTATACATTCCCTGATATCTCGAAGACGGTTAGGAATATTGGTAAACGGAGGGTTACCATGCGAAAGCTTACTAAATGTTCTACAAAAAAGATTCTGAAACAATTTTTGATTAGGCTATGTCAATCGGAGAAATAAGTGCTTAAACTTTGAAGTAATTGATTTCGTTTATTCGAACGGTTCTTCTTGTTTGTTTTTATTCCTTGTTGTCTTTTCATTGGTTATAGTAGGATAATGTATTTGACAATAAAACAGATTAATTAAAATAAGAAAAGCAATTCATTGTTAAAAATATATCAGGCTGTACCGTATGAAATGTCAGTTTTGGATTTGTCGATTTCCTTCAAATGTCTTGAAACTGTCGAGGCTCCTATTCCGAGTTCTTTGGCATATTCCCTAGTGTTTTTAATTGCTTATAGTAGTCAAATGTATTTGTCAATAAAACAGGATACGTATAATTAGAATCAATATTTTGTTTGTTAGAATTCGAAGATGCCGTATGAATATCTAGATTACAGTACTGGTGTTGATTTCGTTCTTTAGAATTATTCTTGGTATTCCCTATTTTCATCTGTTACCCATAGTTTTTTATTGTTAGTAGGTTTTTCTTATTGATTATAGAATATAAATCTATTTGGCTATAAAACAGGATACGTAAAATAAGTGACAATATTTCGGAGATTTCTGAGCGAAATACTTTTAAGATTTTCTACCACCACGAACGGCTTTTTTCCTCTATTTTTATCCACTAGATAGGCTTTATTTTGCATATTATTCTATATAAGTTTTATTCAGCAGGGGATTCTGATGAAATGTCGTGTTTTTGCTGTGGATTTTAAATACGATGTATCTAAGATTGGATAACATTAGCGAGTCTACATAGTTAAGAACCGACGACGGAGGATTACTTCTTGCTATGTTTTAGTCTACATATGTATATTAAGTCCTAAATCCAAAAAATAAACTTCACAACGGTTAGATACTATGAGCGAATATGGCGGTTCAATGCCCGTAGAAGCAGAAGGTCCGCAGGAAATTTACCTGCTAAGAGTTAATCCTCAAGAGCTGTAAATATACCCCAGGTATCTGCCGACACAAATACAAAGCCTAGGCGGAGAGCACTCCAAAAACACAGATCCAAACATAGGTTATATACTAAATATCCATAAAGACTACTTAGTTGTAAACCGATTCATCAGTTAGCAATCAATAGTTTTCAACAAAGGTTATATACTAAATATTGATAAAAAGTATTTAATTAGAAAAAAAACAATATTCCACAAGACTTGTTTTTGGTCCATTTGTATCTACTCCATGGACTTAATTAGGTATATTATTCTATTGTAGTTGGGCAACTAAACTTTGTTTTATTTTGTTAAATAAAGTTTTTTTTCTTGACTTGTTATTCGTCAAGACTTTTATTTGTCCTTGTGTATTAACTAGATAGGTTTTATTCGGCATATTATTCTATATAGGCTATATTAGGCAGGGTATTCTACTCAATCTTGTGTACTTTTTCTTGATCCTTCTGTACATGGGCGTATATAAAAACAATTTGGGGGGGGCTGAGACCATTTCCAGGGTATGGAATACTAAATATTTAGAGCTTGGAATAGTTTTAGGCAACTAAAACGCTATTACACGTAAAATAAAATATGTTTTATGAACTAAGTGATCTTATTTAATTTATTTTTAAGGGTTTTACGAGAAGTTTTTTTATCAATTCAAAATTTCGGGAGGGGCTGCAGCCCCCTCAGCCCCCTCCCTCATATACGCCAATGCTTCTGTATCCACTAGAAAGGCTCTATTAGGCATATTTTGTATTGATTTATAGAGCTTTGCTTTAGAATGAGAGCCAGATTCTGTAATTTCCGCTTCTGTGTAAAAGTTAGCTACTGTCGGTGTCCCTGACGCCTTAATATCACTTATATTCGAGATGTTCGAGAGTATTTTGACAATTTTCACGAGATACATAAAAAAAATAAGTTTATTTCTTTTCTAAGCTTATCAAATGGCACTAGGGACATGAACGGAACCGCGCTAAGATGCTGCAGTTCCTGCGAGTCGGACTTTTTTAATTTCTTATAGTTGGATAATGTATTCGAAAATAAAACAGGTTAAGTAAAATAACAAAAACAATTTATTGTTAGAAATATAGAGTTCCAAGATTCCAAGACCTTGTAACTAGCGGGACAGTTTCTAGTGTTGCCGACCCTTCCAGGTAAGATTGTAAATCCTACCTTTCAAGACTGGTGGAACCAAAATATAACTGTCAGGGTTCAGTCACTGCGACTTAATAAAACTACATTTTATCGTAAAAATGGTTTTATTGTGCCGACGTTTCGGCTTGAACTTCAAGCCTTCATCAGGGCTGTAAATACAAGTAGGACATATTTAACACTAATATATGCACATATCTATGTAAATATACCTAACATATATATATATATGTATATATATATATATATATACATATATAATATATATATATATATATTTACATATATGCATATACACATACACATATACACGCAAACATATGTACATATATATGCCCACATACATACACATATGGGGTATGTATTATTAAGTAGCAGTGACCTAACCCGGACAATCCCTACCTTGCATCATCAACGGTCAACGATCTCCTCTCAACAAAATAATAACTGCTTCTATTTTAATCTTTCGAAATTAGACTAGGGATAAGAACGGAACCGCGCTAAGATGAGGCAGTTCCTGCGAGTCGGACTTTTTTTAATCGTTTTTTTTTTCTTCTAAAATGTAGAACTATCCTCAGAACTCTTAAAAATCTATGTTTTTTTGAATTCTGACAATTGTTGATAAGGAAAATTTCGAAAAACAAAATGATTTTCTGTGTGAACTTGGCAAATCATTTGTTATGTCATTTTTTGTGCTTTAAAGGCCGGAACTATTAATTTAACTTATCAAGAACTCTAGAACTATTCAAAATAAAGCCAGAACTCTCAAAAAATTTTGAGTTTCCACGAAATGAGACGCCAGCTTCACACACACAAAATCGTGGGGTCGAACCACTGTCCTTTAGCCGAGAGCCGAGAACGAAGTGACCAAGCGTTATTTATTTATTTATCTATCTTATTGCTAGTCGAATGAAATGAATTGCTTTTGGCGTGGTTCTTCCCTCCCTTCATAGGGAGGAACCCCGCTTATAAGGTTGATCGCATGAAACAATCCGGAAGTGCCGACTAGAAAATTTCGCGTTTCAGAACCCCTAGAGACCGAAAATAACGGTGGTTTAAATTTGTTTATATATATATATATATATATATATATATATATATATATATATATATATATTTATATATATAAATATATATATATATATATATATATATATATTTGTCTGTTCGCGGATTTCTGGCGACCCTGATGGTCCGATTATGGTGAAATTTGGTACAACAATCCGTCGTCCAATTTTAAAGGTCAAGTTCGTTAACCAGCAAAATCCGCCCACTGGAAGATGGCGTTTGGGGCGAAATTCGCGCAAAAAAAGCGTAACGGTTACGTTTTTGAGTTCATATGCTTGTAAGTACTCGGTTTATAGGTTTCTTGGGCTATTAAAACGAATGAAACCATTTTTAAGGCGATAGCTTTAACCATTTGTGAGAAAATCGTAAAAAAAGTTGTTAAATCAAGTTTTTGATTTGGTTACTTAGAATCATGGGATTCAGTTAAAACATTTTTGGCATGAATTTCATCAAAATTAACATGTTAAACTTTTGGTTACGTTTGGAGTTAAGGGGGAAAAGTATTTTCGTATAATTTCATTAATATCTCAAACACGGTTGGGAAATTCTCATAAGTGGATAGAAACTATTCGAAAGCTTTATAAATTCTCTACAAAAAAAGATTCTGAAACAATTTTTGATTAGGTGATGTCAATCGGAGAAATAAGTGCTTAAACTTTGAAGTAATTGATTTCGTTTATTCGAACGGTTCTTTTTGTCTGTTTTTATTCCTTGTTATTTTTTTAATTGCTTATAGTTGGATAATGTATTTGACAATAAAACTGATTAGGTAATCAAAGTAATAAGAAAAACAATTCATTGTTAGAAATATAGCTTGCCAAGAGAAAGAGATTCGATGGCGTCTTTTGAATATTTTCAATTGCCTTCATGCTGTTGGTTTTTTTATATTATTTTTTAAACGACTTTATTTGTAGAATTATTACTATAGTAAAAGAACACAGGAATATGTGAAAAAATTTGATATTTTCCAATTCATTGAAACGTATGAAATGAAGTATTCATTCATTCATTCATTCAGTAGAAGAGGATTCTAGGGTCTGGCGGACCCGACCAGGTGAAGCCTAAAACCCTTTGAACAAAGGCCGAGGAAAATATTATCTGTTACTATTCTAAGCTTTTCAAATGACAATAGGGATATGAACAGGAACCGCGCTAAGATGATGCAGTTCCTGCGAGTCGGACTTTTTTACTATTATTATTATTTGCACTTAAGGTTTCTATGATTTTGGTATGTTTAAATAAATGCATGTTAAGTAAATATTCATTGAGTGAAACCTTCTACCCGGCGTTTATAGCCATTGCCAAAGAGGCTAAAGGACCATTACGGGTTTTTGTGATTCAACATCATAATAGATTCGGGCCGACTTAAAATGTATACAGGTTTGTGTTATAACGAAATATGGAAAATCACATTATATCGGTGGAAAAGGAATTAATATTTAATTATTAAAAAAAAACATTAAATGCCAGGCTAAAGAACATATTGATGAAATGAGTTTCGCTGTCGAAAGTTCCTCTATTATTAACTGCAAACCTCCCATTTATCAATATTACTGGACGACTCATCATTACTTAATAATGAAGTATTATTACTGGCATATGTTAGTTTGGATATGAAAAAAGAAATCTTTGAAGAACCGCTCTTTTCGAGAACTTTGACAACAATCACTGGAACCGCATAAATATTAAATATGTTTAGAGATTTCGTGGAAAAGGCTATTATTTTTTTTTTAATATGATGTCAACGGTCCGAGACGATGATGCGGCCATTTTGGAGAACTATCGGATTAACATGCCGCTTAATACGTAGTAAGGTCCATAAGTTTCCGGCCTGCCCTGCTTCCCCTCCTTCAAACGTGCCGGGACCTGCACGCCTATGAAGGTCCAATGCCTGCTCACTCCATACCCATCGCACGCACTTCCTCAGTCTTGTCAGTGAGTGTCCAGCCTTGAAGGAAACTCCCCATTTTTACAATGTTCAAACTCGAGTACCGTGCGGTAATTAAATTATTTTGTAAAGAGGGTCTTACTCCTGCGCAAATTAAAGAGAGCTTGGATTGTGTATACGGACAGTCCTCCCCCTCGTATTCCACAGTGAAAGAATGGGCAAAAATATTTAAGTTAGGGAGAGAAAGTCTAGAAGATGACCCACGTCCCGGTCGCCCATTGGAAGCTGTCACTTCTGAAACAATCCAACTTGTGGAATCTGAATTGCTGTCTGACCGGCGACTAAAAACCAAGGAAATAGCAGCGAGGTTAGGGCTTTCAAAAACAAGTGTTTTGAGTATCATCAAAGAACATTTGCATATGAATAAGGTTAGTGCAAGATGGGTTCCAAAAATTCTTTCAGCTGCTCAAAAACAGGAACGAGTTCACTGCTGCAATGAATTTTTACGCGAGTATAATGCCGACCCAAGGAATTTTTTGGACTCAATAGTAACTGGGGATGAGACAATGGTTCTATATTATGACCTACTCAGCAAAAGAGAGTCCATGGAATGGAGAAGACCAGGAGAAGCGCATCCTTTAAATGCAAAAGTCACGCAGTCAACAAAAAAGGTAATGGCCACAATTTTTTGGGACTGTAAAGGAATACTACTGATAGATTTTAAAGAAAGAAATACCACAATGAATGGTGAGTATTATGCAGCCGTACTTCACCGGTTACGAGACGCCATTTAAGAGAAGAGGCGAGGGAAGTTAAGCAGAGGTGTCCGCCTCCTTCACGACAATGCCTCTGTCCACACAGCATTGATTTCCAAGGCCGCTGTGAAGGACTGTGGATTCCAAGAAATCCCTCATCCACCCTACAGCCCAGACGGCCCCTAGCGATTTCTACCTTTTCTCAAAGTTAACCCTCTAATGCCCATGACTATTCTATTTATTTTTCTAATTTTTTTTCCGCATGAATGGGTTAATATGAAGTCAATTGAAGTAACTTTTAAGAAATTTTAGTTATAAAACTGTCAATGTGTAAAATAACATATGTCCCCTAGAGGGGACCTTGGGCACTGGCTTTACAAGTATCTAAATCTGGCGTCTTTTAAAAATTCACTACATTTCATGAACAGATCTTTATTTTTCTGCAAGTAAATAGTAATAAAATGCATAAGTACATGATTAGTTGGCTATGATAAATATTGGTTTTAGAAAAAATTATTTATTCTGTGAAAATCGAAATAACAATGCGAATAAAGCCCTATATTGCAGCAGTCACTCATGAGTCTTACAATTCTTACAATGTGATTTTCTCGAATAGTTTCGGGGCAGCCAGTGTTTGGTATATATAATTTTTGAAACAGGTCTATGGTACTAAAAAATTGTCCACATAAAGGCTGTAAGGCCCAAATCTTTGGGGTAACCGGGAAGACAACTCAAGTGCTACAGATCCACCGAAGCCGTAACTATTCTGCAGGGGATTGTAGCCGCTCTGATAAGACAAAATTTTATAAACAAACCTTATGGGCTTGCCATGGCGAGATGCTGCTTACTTTTTAGTTGGAACTTATACTTATCTTATACACCAAAGTGTTATTATATACCAATCTGTCGGATTCAAAATGTTCCCAGAACATTCTTATATTTTTGGCCGTTGTAGCCTGTCTAAAGTAGTCCATTTAATAAATGAATACTTTTTTTCGCCTGAAGTAACATTAAATTCATGATTTCTGGAAATTGAGTATGATTAGGAGTTTTCATCCATAATATTTATACTTTCTTCTCCAAACATCCTTTCAAACATATTCAATTGAAGATAAGTTACTGCAATTTCTGAATAATCTGTCTGTATAACCTTCATTCCCAGCTCTATTTGAAAATTTACATTCCTCTCCAAGCCATTCAATTCTGCATTTATAAGATTTTTTGTGCCTTTAGTTACTCTAGATTTATTAGACATGGTTTTTTTTTTTTTTTTTTTTTTTTTACAGGCCGTTATTTCTTTGTTGTCAGCGTTTTTTATTCCTTCTTTATTTATATCAGTTTTATTTTTTATGTATTTATTTATTTATATAATTTAAAATTTGTAATAATGATAATTATTTTGAGAAACTGACGTTATCTCATTTTATTTTGTGAAATAAAAACAATTATTTCAAATATTTGAAGGTAGATATTTTATTGCCACCAATAAGCAAATCAGAATTGATGAAGCCCCAGTGCCCAAGGTCCCCTAAGGGGGACCACTGAATTCAAAGAATACTTATGAACAGGGATTTAATCAAATTCTCTCAAACTTTATTTGATTTGATAAAAAAAATGTTCAGTAAATGATTTATACAGAAAGAAGTATAAAACTTAACCATTTTTTAGCCATAACAATTGAAAATGCAATGATGACTCTAAACGGTTGTTATTTTGATTGATGCAGTAACTTCAAATCCAATTATCTTTGTTAGCTGTATCACTGGAATGCTATAAATTTTCAGTAATGTAAATCAATCCCTTATTTAACAATAGAAGTACAAATCCTAAGCCCCAACTTCTTGGAAAACTTTTTAACTAATTTGAAAAAGTGGTCCCCTGTAGGGGACCTTGGGCGTTGGAGGGTTAAAATCTGACCTTCGTGGAAGGCGATTTAACGCCGACGAAGAGCTCCAAGCAGCAGTGGAAGAACATTTTTTTAACAAAGAAGAAAATTATTTTTTCATGGTATAGAAATGTTGCCAAAGCGTTGTATTAAGTGTGTTGAAATTAGAGAATTTATTGAAAAACAGTAAAACCAGTTTTTATTTTGTTTTTTTTTTCACCTTTCCTTCTATCCCAGGCCGGAAACTTTTGGACCTTACCTCGTAGAAAATAAATGACACTGTACCTTCCATAAGCAGCATTTAATTGCTCAGATTAAGCAGAAAAGAAAGAAAAGAAAAATCGAAATGACACCTTGAATACTGTGTTGATTGCGCAGCTGAGAACTTTCATCAATTGCTTCCCCAGTCACGTCTCTTTACGCTGAAGTACGCTGGCTGTCAAAAGATAGACAGGATTATTGTTCACTTAAACCGTTTTAAGTGTTTTGATATGATAGGAGTCTAATGTAAACCAAATAAGTAATTTACTAGAAATGAAATACTCTTATTTAACGATACGTTTTCATAACTGCATAATGTCATCTGGACGGTCAGAAGATATTAGATGAGGACCTAGTTTATTCATTTCTGTTGGTTTGTTTTTTTAATAAGAATAAAACTAATGAAGGAAAATATTGGTCGTCATGAATGTGGTGGAGTTCAATTTCCCACGTGAATTTGGTATTGCCCAATTTGTTGGAAATTAAAAAAGGACAAACTGACAATTTCTATAGCAAGATGGTGAACCTATAAATTACATTATAATTTTATCCTGACAAAACTTCAAGACACATTTCAAACACACTATTTTTTACTAACTATTTAGTTATTGTGCTCTCCATGTTTTACATCTACATGAGCCTCTCCAGGAGCACTTAATTACAGTAAGAGTTGGCATTCAAGTAAATGAGTACCGCCATATTTATTTCCAGTCCAGGGACCGTGCCATCTAAAAGCGTTTCCAATCTTAACCCTAGTGACATTTGTTAAAAAATAGAAACAGTTGTTAGTTTGTTTTGATGTTTTGTGAAAAAGTACAAATACGTTTCTTATTTTGTCATCTTGTTTTCCTGAATTCTCATTTTACTGTTAAATGCAATTTTTAAAAAACAATTAATTAAAAAGTGACGTAAGCAGAGAGAAAAAAAGGTTAAAATAACGAATCTGACAGGATTATATTAGTAGAAAATACTCACAAGGCAACTTCGAATTTCACTCGGAAAGCTTTAATACAAACAACAAAACATTGTTGCTCATTTTACGTATCCTGTTTTACTGACAAATACATTTTCCTACAATTCGAAATGACAAAATAACAAGTAATAAAAAAGTAAGTGTAACAGGCAAAAAAAGAACCGTTTAACTAAACGAAACCATGAACTTCAAAGCACTTATTTTTACGAATGTGACCGTGCCATCAACAATTACTTCAGAGACATTTTTGTAGAACATTTATTAACTATTCGAATGGTTACTGGTAACTTACCAGGACTTCCCAACCGTTTTCCAGATATTCAGGAAAATATGCGAAAACCTTAAAACTGCTCATGTCTTTTAATACAATTTTATTTTTCTCGAACAGTGGCATAACTCAAAATTTAATTATCTTAGTTTGGATGAATTTCAAGCATGTGAAATATATATCAACCGAAACCAATAATTCTAAGTACCCAAACCGAAAATTAGAAAAACTACTTCTATCCCCTTTTTTCAAAAACCCTTACTGATATCGTAAAATGGTTTCATTCGTTTCCCTACGTCAGAGAACCTTCAAAAAGTGTATCTGGAAGCCCAGAAACGAAACCTGTAAACGCAAAGATGTCTTTTCGCGCGGATTCCCCCTTTAAAACAGTGTTCCGGTTGGTGGATTCGCAGCAAATGCGAAGATGAAAGTGTAGTGAAAAGAACGCAGTCGCAAATAAACATCTTACGGGAACGTGTTCCGAGAAATTTATTTATCACTTGATGTTTTGCATTTCCTCATTTCGAGACGATGTTTTCTAACAAGATTGTAACTATTTACAATTCGGTCGAGCCGGCCATTAAACATTAAACACCCGGAAATAAAACGTTTTGTTTATAGAGAGTTCATGCAGGTTAGTGCACCGAGGTACTCCAGTTGGACAATCATGGTCCGGAGGTCTAGAAGATTGCCACCAATACCTCACAGTTTGTAGGAGAAATTATTTCAAATAAAAATTTGATGTAAAATTCATGTTTTCCACACAAAGAACTTAATATTGTACAGTCTTATTACTTGTTAAAAACATTTTTATGAATGAAGTTAGAAAAAAAAGTTTTTAACTTTCAATTTTTTTTTCTGTCAAACTCTGACAGACTTTTTGTATTCTTACTGAGTACATATACGCTATCAATTTATATATACGGGTTAGAGTTCCGACAATTTGCGAAAAGCCGTATTGTCCACGAGATTTTTCATATTCGATAGTTTGACATGGTAGGGACAATATGTGTGTGTGAAGTATATTGTAATTATTTATTTATTATATTGTACTACGCTTTCTGTTATAAGTAACTAGCGGCATGCCCGTGCTTCGTCACGGCAGATAAGTATTTATTTTATTGCGGTAAGTAATGTATCATCAAAATTAATGCCACTATATAATTTTTTGCAGTTTATTATAGCACGGTTGCCTTCATATTATAAGTTATTCATCAATTGATAAGTAATCAAAGTAGAATGTTTCTTGACATTGGGGCGCGCCGGACCAGGGTCAACAAACAGATAACCCAGAGATAACCCGTTATCTATAGGTTATCAGTAACAGGAGGTATATCAGTACAGGTTAAATTTCGTTGTCAATAATAAAAGTACGTTAAAATTTAAAATTTATGTTTCTCAGATGTCATTTTGAAACACCCATTATATTTGCGAGCATTACCAAGAAGTGTTGTGACTGGGGATGCTGATGGATGAGGAGGCTGTGCAAGGGTTCGGGATATTATTACCTCGGATGGACCATCACCGGGTATAGCGTAAACCCTTTGGGGAACACGTTGAAATGAACCGCAATTAAAATGGTGATTTTGTCCCTCATAGCGGAAACTCTATGAGGGACAGTTTATTTCTAGTAATACAAGGACTGCCATCATAGTTGAAATTAACCGAAATTAAAAATAATACTATGAAATAGATACAGTACGGTAACAGCTGTCCTGTTAGCGTCCTAGCAACGCATTCTGCCTATTAAAACTAATAATTCAAGCCCTTCTAAAAATATTTCAAAATTTGAATATCAAAAAAAAAACTTTCTTAGCGAATGTTTACATCCAATGGGAGTGTCCATGCAAAATTTCAAATGTTTCTGACAAGTGCTTTTAGCTGGTCGCTGATAGGTCAGTGAGTGAGTGGAATTTGACAAATATACAGTAGATAACTGAATATACACCATGTGATCCCAAATGCCACCGTTCAACATTTATTGCTGAATACCTGTTAGTTCCTTACATACACCTATTTATTGTATACTTGTTACTATTCCATCCATCACGTTTCTTGGAGTTCGTGCTTCAGCTAACTCCCGGTGTGTGTAAATACCGGGATGCGAGAAGCAAAACATCTGGCAAAGGTATGAGGCAGTGAATGGAGGTGAAAAGAGAAGTTTTATACAGATTTTAAATGCATATTATTTATTTTATAATTTATTATTTTTCTGTTATAATGTTTTAAAAACATTAGACTTTATCAAACGTATTACTTATCTATAGGGATTATTTCATGATGCTTCAAGTACTAAAAAGTAATATCGAGTTAAACTGTGATAACTAATGCATAATAATAGAATTAGTTCTCAGTTCTTCCTTTTAGCTTTGTTATAATAATAACAACAATGATATGAATGGGAGCATAGCTGATTTCAGCTTGGCCGCTACATTAAGAAGCCGAGGGTTGCGAAATAACTATCTATTTGTAACAAGTAATTTTAACACGATCCTAAGGACGAGACGTTCTAAATGATATTATTATAAATAAAGATTATGTAACAAGGAGTATTATTCGATTCAACTTCGTAAAAATTCAGCATAAGCTGTGAAATTGTAGCGGGATCAGATTGCTTTGAGAAACACAACTATATTACCAAGCCGTACCGTATTATCGCTCTCTACCAAAAAGATTTCTAGAGGCAGATAGCATAAGAATGAACTGGGCCGAAGGTAAGAAAACTGAAAATACACCGGATATTCTCTTCAATGGAGAAACAAATCATGAATGCTGATATCGCAATGAAAAACATCCAGAAAGTATAAGCTGAGAAGCTGCGTAAAAATCAAACCTGCGTAAAAGTCAAACCAGCTGAGTAATTACAGTTATCATCTCTACCAATGTTTTCATATAGATTTCAACAGTCAATGCCACCAAATACCCCAAACTAAGGATATTATTGCAGCAAGAAGTTCTGCAGGAATTGTTAGAATATTTTTAAGTGTCCTTAAAAAAAAATTTACAATCGTTTTCATAGGTTCGCAGTATCCCCTAGTAAGGTTCCCTGGCCACCTCTAAGTTCCGAAATATCCCTTTGAGCTAAGATACTCATGACTTGTTTGCAAGGTTAGTCAAAGAAAAATGTTCAGAAATTGATTAGCGTCTTGCTCCATTCTCCTTACAGCCCCCACGACGCGTCGCGACTCGCCGTCTGATTATGGTCTTTCAGACGAATGGCGCATTTATTGAAAGGTCGGGGCTTCGAAAACTTTATCCCCCCCCCTAAAAAAAAACTAACTTTGAAAAAACAGGCCTTGTTCTAGGCCTCTCCCAAAATCAGTTTGCCTATGAAAGTTATACCATAGTATTGGGCCAAGGTTTAGATCCTGAATACCTTGTCAAGAACATAATAATACCCTCATAGAACCACCATCGTTTTATGTCGTCAGAGAGTTTATAATAATCCTGAATCGTTACACAAAGGGCCTGGAGCTTCAGACAATAACTCCTTCAGACAATCATTTACTCCGGACCCAAATCACTTATTTGCCAATACTAGCGGTATTTAATTTTATATTTCAACGAAACTCCGTATTCATTCTAGTCATCTAAAGAGAAACACTTGTTGTAAAAATAAGCTAAATCGGTCAGTCGGAAGGGGAGGGGGGTTCACTTTGTACTCCCTGACTTAGTTCTGATGTTTAAATAAAATGAAACCACCAAACGTAGGTTAGCAAGCTACCACTAGGGGCCTGATTTTGTAAGGGTTGTTTTGTTTTTAAATTTTGACAGTTATTAATTTATCAAGAACAATAAACAAAAATGTGAAGTTTTTGTGTAGTAATTAAGTAGTGTAGTACCTCGCATACACTATGCTCCTGATGATACTCAGGAAGGAAATTAATTTTTAAAAATCATAATTGAAACAGCTGCTTATTACAAATGTAATGAGGAAAACTATTCATGTTTTTGTTGTATTTATTTAGGTTTTTTTGAAGCAAATTAGTCAGTCTACACTACCCAAATTCTCAGGACTGTCCTAAGTGCTACAGCTCCTCCGTGATGGACTTTTAAACATTTACTAGAGTATAAGTGAAGCCCAAATTTCACTACATGAAGTTGCAACTAAACATTGAATACCTACTTATTAACAAAATGTCATCTTTGAAAGTGAATATTTTTTTCTTATTCCTTCAATACCTTTTGTTTTTCTTTTTTACAGCGGGCCTTTTGGCATGAAAAAATAAATATTTCACTTAGGATATGGCAATATGGGAATAAGCCAATAGGTTTTGGGATTAGTCAGGTTTAATATAATATTAGATTGTGTTTGGAGACATAACATTTATTGAATAAATTAAATAAATAAATATATACAAAGAGATGTTAGACTGGATACGAGCTAGATCAGTAGAGGTGAGTCTGACAAGGGCTTGAAGAGAGGGCGGGGCCGATGGAACCTGATATTGCGGTGCCTAAAGGGCCTAGGATGGACCCTCCTAGGCAGCCGCAGCCTATCTGCCCCGATATTGCAGGCCCCAGAGGGCTGCAGATTGAGCCCGCGAAGCTGAGGGGGCCCCCCAGACCTAGGGGAGCCCCGACGGAGTTTAAAGAACCAGTCTCGATGTGTCTCAGGGGGCTACGATGGTACGACTGGAGAGGACTGCTGTACCCCCTCCCGTAGGGCAGTTTTTCGGCGTATGAGAGTACCGGCGGCGATGGGTCCCCGTAGATATAGCTGCCTGGAGTGCCTAGGCCGTAATAGCTGTCATCAGCTGGATAGAGAGGCGAGGATCGGTGTCTTCTGATGGCAGATGCCAAGGAGAGGAGAGAGGCGAGAGCCAAGAACAGCTGGACGAAGCGAGCCATGCTACTGAGTACGGAGTCTCAACACTGTCACAGGCATTTATACGACGCCAAGCAGTCTCCGGGCACGTCCGGCTCGGATAACAACTCCAAGACTTCATGTTGTCTAGCGAAAATATACCTTATTACAAAACAAACATTCGATTTCTTTCAAATATCATAAAAGAGCGGTGTTTCATTATTTATTATGAAATATAAGTATCCAACATTCTTGAAGCAGAATAAAATCTGCCCCAGAAAATCCACATATTCTAATCTACACATGCACGTATAGTCACATTAACTTCCATAATACACGTATAAATATACTATACGTACAAAGATTGATTTGAGCAAAATAATGCCAAACAGGGACTTGTCATCTAAACATAATTTATGAGCAAATAAAAATATGTCCGTCAAGCAAGAGTTAGAAAGTATATAAAAGATAAACAGTTTTGCTGTTTTATATTTTTAATGTACATCTGTCTTAATTATTAATTCATAATTTTATTTAAATTTTAACAACGCGAATGGCCTAGATCTTGATGGGCAGGAAAACAAAAAAAATATTTAACGTCCACTTCAACATAGCAGAGATTTTTGGGACGGCGTTTCTACAGGTTAGCACCACTTTCTAGCCAGGATACTGGAGATGCATTTTCATTTTCTAATTAAAAACTACCACCCCTAGAGGAGATCGAATTCTCGCACCTTAGCAGTCACGGCCACCGGGCCAATTTATAAATTTTTGCTGGAGTAATCACCTGTTTCTCATAAAGCGGTTTTGTTGTTGTTGTTTTGTTGTTTTTTGTTTTTTTTGGTGGCATGATATCCACCTACTTTTGGTCAAAGGAAGTAAAATTTAATAATTGACTAATCCAAAAATTGCATTTGAATTTTTAGCGCGGTTCCTCCCTCCCTCATAGGGAGGAACCCCGCTTATAGGGTTGATACAATGAAACAATCCGGAAGTGCCGGCTAGAAAATTTTGCGTTTCAGAACCTCTGGAAACCGAAAATGATGGTAGTTCAAATTTGTATATATATATATATATATATATATATATATATATATATATATATATATATATGTATATTTATATATATATATATGTATTTATATATATATATATATATATATATATATATATATATATATATATATATATATATATGTATATATATATATATATATATATATATATATATATATATATATTTGTCTGTTCGCTCATTTCTGGCTTCCCTGATGGTCCGATTTTGATGAAATTTGGTACAAAAAAAGGTAAAGTTCGTTAACCAGCAAAATCCGCCCACTGGAAGATGGCATTTGGCATAAGAACGGAACCGCGCTAAGATGAGGCAGTTCCTGCGAGTCGGACTTTTTTTTATTTTATTAATCTGGTCTTCATCTTCTTTCTTCTCTATAACTCATTTCGAACTCCTTACATCTTCAGCCTATAAATTACCCCAATTTCCGAATGGATGATAAGCACACTGTGTATCTAGCATCCCAATTTAATTGGGCAGCCCATTTTATTTATTTATTAAATTTATTAAGGTGGCCGTGAGTGCGTGTGTGCTACGAGGCGTGTGTACTACGAGGCGTGTGTACTACGAACTTAAGGTCGTGGGTTCGATTATCACAATGGGTGATGGCTTTTCTTTAAAAAAAAAAAAAAAAAAAAAAAAAAAAAAAAGAACAAGAAAAGTCATCAGTCCTATCCTTGCTAGGAAAGGGTGGTACTCTAAGCACGCTACGCAGATGAGTACTCATAACTTAGTACATCATAACTTAGTTCCCTCTACTTTGACATGGACATTGTAGGGCAAGGTTCGGCACAAGGTCAATACATTAAGCGATTTGGGTTGCTGCTTCTCTTATTCTCCACTTGGCTGTCACATGTTAAGATCTCCTCGCAAAGAGCAAGTGAAAAAACAAACTTGTTGAAATCATAATCTTAAATCATTCTTACGCATCCGCCATTCCTTATATCTCCCAATCCAAGATGAAGTGCCAATGTCCTCTCAGCAGAATTTGATGTTTTTCTGTCACTTTCGTAAATAGCCTCTAAGCCCAAATGTACAATGAATTTATTTTAAACCGTTCCTACAACTTGACTTTTATCGGATATTTATAAGAGCCTCTCACTCTAAATTAGCTTGGATCCACTCCAACCTTTACATACCAAAGGTCATTGTTCTCCTAGCAAATTCTTGTTACGGAAGGAGCATGCGGGGGTATTTATATATGCACGAGACTGTTTGTATGTATGTATATGAGGGTACATTCTTCCTTTTGATGTATATTTTATCCTTTTTAGCGTGGTTCCTCCCTCCCCCATAGGGAAGAACCCCGCTTATAGGGCTGACCTCATGCACAATCCGGAACTGCCGACTAGAAAATATTACGTTTCAGAACGAACGAAAATAACGGTAGTTCAAATTTGTATATATATTTGTCAGTTCGCTCTCTTAGCTCACAGACGAATGGTCTGATTTAGATGAAATTTGGTATAAAAAACTTTCGTCTAACTTGAAAGGTCAAGTTCGTAAACCAGCAGAATCCGTCCACCGGGACATCGTTTTTGGAGCGAAAATCGCGAGAAAAAAATATTTACGTTTACCTCATACGCTTGTAAGTACTCGTTTTAAAGGCTTCTTGGACTAGTAAAACGAATGAAACCATTTTTAAGGCGATAGCTTTAACCGTTTCCGAGAAAGTGGTAAAATAGTTGTTAAATCACGTTTTTTGATTGGTTACTTAGAATCATTGGATTCGGTTAAAATATTTTCTGCATGTTTGAAATTCATATACACAAAGATCTTTAAGTGTTGGTTACGTTTGGAGTTAAGGAAGGATTATAATAAAATATTTTACTAAGAGACATGAAAAGTTATGTTACGTTTGGAGTTAAGGAAGGGTTAGAATAAAATATTTTATGAACAGACATGAAAAGTTTTGGGAACTTCGTATACTTTCATTAATATCTCGAACACAGTTGGGAAATCGTGGTAAGTGGATAGAGACTATTTGAAAGCTTACTAAATTCTCTACAAAAATGATTCTAAAACTATTTTTGATTAGGTTATGTCAATCGGAGAAATAAGTGCTTAAAACTTCAAATACGTCTGTTTTGTTCTTATGAACGGGTTTTTGTCGTTCTTTTTGTAATTTTTGTCTCTTTCCCTTGGTTTTTTATTGCTTTTTATTTTTGTAATTTATTATGTTAGGAAAATGTATTTGTTTGCAAAACAGGATAGCAAAAATGAGACCAATTTTCTGTAGCTAGAAATAATGAAAATTTTGGGAACTTCGTATGCTTTCATTAATATCTCGAAAACGGTTGAAAATCTTGGGAAGCGAAAGGTTACCATTCGAAAGCTTACTAAATGGTCTACAAAAAATGTTCTGACGAAAGTTTTAACTAGGCGATGTCAATCGGAGAAATAAGTGCTTAAACCATTAAAGTAATTGATTTCGTTTATTCGAACGGTTTTTTATCCGTTTTTATTCCTATTTTTTCATTTCTTATAGTTGGATAATGTATTTGACAATAAAATAGATTAATTAAAATAAGAAAAACAATTCGAACAGGTAGATATAGAAAAAAGCTGTGCTTCAAATTAGAATCTATTGTTGAGTAATTATATGAATCTTTGGATAATAATTCCAATAGTTAAAATTATAACTAAATTGGAAAATATGTATTTAATAGAACTCATTAAACCTTTTACAGAGAACTCTATTTTTTATTTTTATTTTATTGATCAACAGGTCTTTGCATATATTTAAAAACTCTGTTGATATCCTCTATATCGTTTTTTGTTTTTAGCCCAATCTATAATTCCTTTGGGTTAATATGTTTTTTAAATTGAAGCTTTAAAGCCTCAACAGGAATATTTGTGTAATCACCCGTCACAGTTAATTTATTAGAATCATGAGTGACCGTTTTTGTGTTACAACTAACAATCTTTGAAAACGAAGTTTGACTATCCTTGTTATTGTTATTTTCCTTCTGTTTGGCCAAGATTTTCTATTCATGATCTAATTCTCCTTGCATTTTTTGACTAGATCAAGAACCTAATTTAAGCACTCTTAAATTCCTTAATTTAATTGAGGAAGTTTATCAAGCTTGATATAATCACTTTTGGGTTAATACGGGTGGTCTATACCGAGTCCTTTGTTTGTAAACACAAAGAGCCTTCTGAGTAACGGTAAAGGGCAGTAAAAGTATATGACTTTACCTGGAAGCAGACCCTGCATACAGAGAATTACAATACGAGACCTCATTCTTTCTTTCACCAGCTCCCGTGTAACACCTTAGATCTGTTTATATTGTTAGCTCGGTTCCTCCCTCCCTTCATAGGGAGGAACCCCGCTTATAAAATTGATCTCATGAAACAATCCGGAAGTGCCGACTAGAAAATTTCGCGTTTCAGAACCCCTAGAGACCGAAAATAACAGTGGTTCAAATTTGTGTGTATATATATATATATATATATATATATATATATATATATATATATATTTGTCTGTTATTTGAAAGGTCAAGTTCGTTAACCAGCAAAATCCGCCCACTGGAAGATGGCGTTTGGGGCGAAATTCGCGCAAATAAAATCGCAACGCTTACATTTTTGAGTTCATATGCTTGTAAGTGCTCGTTTTGTAGGCTTCTTGGCCTAGGAAAACGAATGAAACCGTTTTTAAGGCGATAGCTTTAACCGTTTTCGAGAAAATTGGGAACATAGTTGCTGAATAACGTTTTTGGTTTTGGTACATAAAATCATGGGATTCAGTTGAAACATTTTTTGCATGTTCAAATTTTATCAAAACTAATAGCTTAAACTTTTGGTTACGTTTGGAGTTAAGGAAGGGTTAGAATAAAATATTTTATGAACAGACATGAAAAGTTTTGGGAACTTCGTATATTTTCATTAATATCTCGAACACGGTTGGGAAATTTTCATAAGTGGATAGAAACTATTTGAAAGCTTTCTAAATTCTCTACAGAAAAGATTCTGAAACAAGTTTTGATTAGGTGATGTCAGTCGAAGAAATAAGTGCTTAAAACTTCAAATACGTCTGTTTAGTTCTTATGAACGGGTGTTTGTCGTTCTTTTTGTAATTTTTGTCTCTTTCCCTTAGTTTTTTATTGATTTTTATTTTTGTAATTTCTTATGTTAAGAAAAAGTATTTGTGTGTAAAACAGGATAGGTAAAATGAGACCAATTTTCTATTGCTAGAAATAATGAAAAGTTTTGGGAACTTCGTATAATTTCTTAATATCTCGAAAACGGTTGAAAATCTTGGGAAGCGAAAGGTTACCATTCGAAAGCTTACTAAATGCTCTACAAAAAATGTTCTGACGAAAGTTTTAATTAGGCGATGTCAATCGGAGAAATAAGTGCTTAAACCATTAAAGTAATTGATTTCGTTTATTCGAACGGTTTTTTTGTCTGTTTTCATTCCTTGTTATTTCTTAATTGCTTATAGTTGGATAATGTATTTTACAATAAAACTAGGTAAGTAAAATAACAAAACAATTTATTGTTAGAAATATAGATTTCCTAGATTCCTAGACCTAGACCTTGTAACTAGCGGGACCCTTTCAAGTGTTGACCGACCCTTCCAGGTAAGATCGTAAATCAAGACCTTTCAAGACTGGTGGAACCAAAATAATAACTGCTTCTATTTTAATCTTAAGGCGATTCGCCAAAGTTGCGAAGCCTTATCAATAAATAAATATTTTAATCTTTCCAAATTAGACTAGGGATAAGAAAGGAACCGCGCTAAGATGATGCAGTTCCTGCGAGTCGGACTTTTTTTCCTAGCCGAGTCCCAACCATCCTTTCACTTCGCGTCATCTCAATGGTGGACTATCTTCATGTCATTTAGTATTTCTGTTCGCTCTCTAGCTGGCTAAAAATGGGCAGATTATAATGAAATTATTCCTTTACTAATGACACTCGGGAACCGCGCTAAGATGACGCAGTTCCTGAGAGTCGGACTTTTATCTTATGAAATGCTCACTAAAAAATAAGTTTGATTTAATAAAATATTTTGATGCAAACGTTACAGCCTCCTACAGATTTAGAGCAATGGATCTTCTGTTACACACAATAAAATAATAATAATAATAAACATCTCGCAGAAATGAACCTCAATGGTTAGGACAATCATATCAAAAGTAAATCTACTTCAACCTTCATCTCCTTCCTATGCTCCGTTTAACATGGAACGTTCTGACAACTTATTCCATTTGAATTTCCAAGGCATTCGTGATCGTTTTAGGCAGATCTACAATGTAAACAGACATGTTGTCCATACCATGTCAAGTTTGACCAGTGTGGCCTAGCATATTTTCGTTTGAATATGGGAAAACTCGTTTTTCAGATTCGATACTTTACTCTTGGAGTGTGGAGCAAACGGTTTGTCGTAAATTGTCACCCCTTTAAAGTCGCCTTTAATGCCTTAAATAAAGTATCTAATAAGACCATTTTTCAATATATTAATTCGACAATATGTTCGTCCTCTAGTTTGCTCCAATTTGCATATTCGATAATTTGACACAGTAGGGACGATATATTTAGCCTGTTGGCCTAAAATATGTTTTAGGTTAAGGATACATAGTAAATATTGAATTAAATTGGTTACAATCTGGAAAATGCTCAAGTTCCTTACAGATCGCAATAAAAACATTCTCCACTTTCTAAAAATTGTAATACTAGGGGGGGCGAAAGACATTCTGGCTTTACAGCAAAGGGTAAGCTTTCCAATGGTTGTAACTGTATTCTCTTCCTGCCTGTAACTAATCTATTTCTTAAATAATTACTATATTTCTCCACCTCAAAGCTACTGAAAAGCAGACTTGTTTGCTGTACTACCAAGTTTTTACTTTATTACCCGTAATTACATACGGTGGAGGAACATAGACCCTGAACAAAAAAAAAAATGTATCACAACGTGCTGACAGGGTTGAAAGCACGGGCGTAATTAATGAAAATAATTTCGGTGGGGAGCTGAGAACATTTGGGGGGTATGGAATACTAACAATCTAGAACTTGGAATAGTTAGCCAATTAAAACGCTATTTCACCCAAAAAAAACTATTTTTTCTGAACTAAGTGATCTTATTTAATTTATTTTTAAGGCTTTTCTAATACATTTTTACCGATTTCGTTGGGGGAGCTGCTGCCCCCTCAGCCCCCGCCAAAACATGGTAGGCAAAAGGAGGGTTTTCGGCATCTGAGGCCTGTTGCAAGTTACCCATGCAAGAAACACAGAGAAATGTCTGGCATATTTATAAATAAGTATACACAACTGAAAAAAATGTATAGCACCTTCTCAACTGGAAAGATTTTGCCAACAAATTTGTTTGTTTAAAACAAACATTTTGTTTTCTTTTGTTGGCAAACAAGGATTTGGTTTCGAAAGAGAACTATTAGTCTAAGCTTTCCAAATTATACCATGGAGAAGGAACGTTTTAAGCTGATTCAGTTCCTGCAGCTCGGGATTTCCCGATTTGGCTCACTTTATGTGGAAGCGGAAGTGAGAATGAATCTCATCGGCCTTTCTGAATTTAATATTTAGGTGCGGTGAAATCCGGCAGAGTCAGAATGTTTATTGTTTTTCCCTCGATGGAGCTGAGAGATGAGTAAACAGTTCATTACATAAGCAGCTTCAAGCACGACCTCAGCAGAATCGTTCATAGAAGCAAACCTCAACGTCGCATGTGAACCAAGTCGTCAAAAACAGCGTTTTGACTTGCTGATATTTTTTGTTTCCAATTGTTTGTATTATAATTTGACGGATAGAGTTATTTTATTTTTTACAGTTTTTGTCCACTGCACAGTAACTCTGAGATATTATCAATCTACATTTCTAGTCCACATATTGCATGTATTTTTTTTTTTTTTTATTTTTTTTTTATTTATTTATTTTTTTTTTATTTATTTACTTAGCACGTAGTGTTAAGTGCTCATGTCTAAAAATGGCAAAAAGTTAGTTCCTTAATCTCCCTCAATTTATGCAGCGCTTTACATTTGAGAACTGCAAAAAAGGGCTTATTCATAAAAATAATTTTAAAAAGTCCGACTCGCAGGAACTGGATTATCTTAGCGCTGGTCCGTTCTTATCACTAGTGTCATTTGGAAATCATATGAACAGTCAATGTTTGTCTTCATCTTTCGTGAAAAATGTAAGCCATGTAAAAATAAATCTCAAAGCGAAGCATCTTGGACACCACAACAGGAAACTGACTGTATCTTAAGTGGATATTAATCCATTCAAGCATCGATTTCTACGAATGAGGCCGCTCTATCAAAAATGACAGAAGAAACCTATTTGTAGAGAAGTTAAAAAGCATTCGAAGCTCTAAATTTTTACGATTTCCCAACCGGTTTTGTGTAGGAATATACCCGAAAATCTCAAGAAAACTGTATTTTTTTCAATTTTTCTCGACAACGGTTCTAGATATGGCCTTCGAACCGGTTTCTTTAGTTTCCCCACGTCCCATTACTTTTAAAACGAGTACTTGGAAGCGTAGTAACGCAAGAACTTAAGCGTAACGATTTTTTACACGCGAATTTGTTCACGTCAAATACCAGGTTTCGGTGGACGGATTCTAGTACTGGTTTACAAACTTGACAAATTCTATTAAAATTGGTCCATTTTTTAGCCATCTCGAGAGCGAAAAGACAAATATATATAGACAAGCGTACAATTTCTACCAACTTTTTTTTTCGTATTCTATAAGATCTGAAACGTATATATTTCTCCTCAGCACCTCCCGATAGCGTCATGAGGCGGACGTCCTAAATAGGTTTCTACCCTGTGGACGGTGGGAGGAAGTGCGCTAAAAAGTTGATACAATTGATAGGTCTCGAATATTTACCAAGCAAACAACACTCTCAATATTTCAATGTTAAATTGGTTTAATTGGTGTGATCAATTCCTCAGACCAATTCCAGATCACACCAATTTAACCTTGAAATAAGACTGACCTCAGAATTTTTTCCTTTTTTTGGGAGAAAAAAAAAAAAAAAAAAAAAAAAAAAAAAAAAAAAAAAAAAAAAAAAAAAAAAAACTACACCCTCAATAATCTCATCTATGAATCGTTGTCCTAGATTTTAGGTATGATTTCGTTTTCTAGGAGAACAAGCGACCTTCAAGAAATTAAAAACGAGAAGAACTTGCAAGCTGCACTCGTGGCCGTGGAATTCCTAAAAAAAAGTAAGACATATTTCTACTGCTGTAGCTCTAATTTGAAAGGAGAATGAACTGATCAAAATGTAGATCCAATATTTTCTACTGTATCAACAGAGAGATGAAAGTAACTCATGGGCCCTAATATAGATATGAGGCGTTCCTGACCAGAAGGACAAACTCCCCAGTTGATGGTATTTACAGTTTGTTGAGTTTGTCTTTGAATTCCAGAATTCCCAAAAGAAAAACCGAAAAAAAAATTAAGTATTATTTACTCCGCTCCAAAACACTTCACTGCCACAGAAGATTTCGGGACCACTTTCTATTAAGACGTCTTGTTGGAGAGGAAGGATGATTGGTGCTGGATAAAGGATTTGGCTGTAGGATTAGGATGATTCATTAATTTACTAAGGAAAGATGAGAAACGGCTACAGATTGTATCTTGGATAAAAGAGATATTAAGGTCATAATGGAGTGTGTGATTCTTGACAGAATAAGGAGCATTGTCCAAGATATGTACTATTAAAGATTAAAATGTTTGGAGACATTCTAAATCGAAAACAAAATTTCAACGTAGATTAAATTAAGCATCTTCGATCAAATCACATGCGTGTGGCTATTAGAGTACCCATACATGGTGCAGAATATCTCAAGATTTGTACTGCACAGACGTGTATGGACAAGAGGATATTTGCTTCACATTCAGAGTGTCTACTTTAACTGGACTGTGCAGTCCTGGCCCTGAGGTTTATTAACATATCGTGTGCTAGACCCGTACAATCCAAACCTTGAGGGCAAACTGTGCAGTCCCGGCCTTGAGATTTGAACTGGACGTGTATGGCTACCTTAATGTTTCCTCAATGGATTTTTAACAATGAAATTTGAATGACATCATTTTTTAAATTATAGAAGAATAACCAACAAATGCTCGCAATGAACATGGAAAAGTTTAAAATCATGATTATATTCCGAAATTGTATTCAGACAATCTATGACTTAGAGCTGAAATATTTCAATATGCTAGATTCTGCAAGGGAAACGACCTCGACCAATTGTCTCATCCCA
The DNA here is from genome assembly GCA_946811695.1 of Gonocerus acuteangulatus. Taxonomy (NCBI): domain Eukaryota; kingdom Metazoa; phylum Arthropoda; class Insecta; order Hemiptera; family Coreidae; genus Gonocerus; species Gonocerus acuteangulatus. The sequence continues at coordinate 72,253,931 of OX328125.1, forward strand.
AAAACAACAATTGTGGAATACACATACTTGTAAACCAGATATCAGACAAATGCTACTCCCAAAAAAGAAAATAATTAATATATTGCCCATGAAACTAAGAAGAACAATCCCGTAATAAAGAATAAAAAAACTCACTGTAGAGGTTTCTGTCTTGATGTTACAGCTTTCTAGGGAGATAGTGTGGTCAGTTCGGCTGATTCCCAGCTGGGTGAGGGTTGGCTTAGGGATGGGCCTGGGACATTGGTTCCGACCCTCGAATAAGAACACAAAAAGATAAAATCAGTAAGCCCCCAATTTCGAACTCAGGTCCTCTAGAACATTATTCAAGTACTATACTACTTTTTCTTCCCCAAACATTAGCAAACAAATCTTTGCTTACCTCAAAATTTAATTAAATTAATTAAAGATTGCAGAGAGGTTGGAATATTTCGATATCCTGGGCGTGGAACATTAAGAAGACAGATAACTGAAATGTTGAAGAATGGTGAGAGGGAAGAATTAGGAGATTTTCTGATGAGTGGCATGGAAATGGAAACCTCTGCTGCTCTCTATACATTCATTAAAACTTTGAAAACTCCGCTCTTTCCTGAGAGAGTTCAGGATTTAGTTTCTGGTAAATATTTGGATAAATAATTCAATTTATATTTTAAATGTTATTGAACAAGGATGATGTTTTAATTTATTATTACAAAGGTGTGTCGGCTGCCAAAGTCATAAGCACCAGATCTAGCGAACAAATTGTCATAAGCCTGTGATATTTTGTCTGGATGTAAGAGTGGGGTTCTGGATGTAAAAGATTAAAAATGAAAAATTAAAAACAAAAAAATCTTTGGGTAGATATGGAAAGTTCCAAACAGGGATCAAAACAGTTATTTTTATCAAAAAAGTTAAAATATAACTGTTTAAAAAAAAAAAACTTTTATTTTATAAGTTAAAAAAAACTTTTATTTTAAAGTTAAGGAACTTGTTAAGAGATGTAAAAAATCATTGCATCTTTTAAGAATTCTAAGTAATACAAAATGGGGCGCTGACAGGAAAGTAATGCTAGCTGTCTATCGGAGTTTCACCAGGTCACTACTGGACTATGGATGTGTAGCATACTCGTCTGCCAAGCCCAGTACACTGAACATACTCAATCCCATACATAATACAGGACTGCGATTGGCACTAGGTGCGTTCAGGTCTAGCCCTGTGTATAGTCTATATGCTGAAGCAAATGAACCACCACTGACCATTAGGAGAGCTATATTGTCAGCAAGTTATTTTTATAAAATGCTAACGCTATCATGTTCTGTAAATAAAAAAGAAGCAACTAATGCAGATTTGTATGAACAAAGAAGAAATCACGCCCGACCTTTTTCTGTGAGATTCAAAGAAATAAAAGAGCTATTCGGATTTTTACACTTGGACAGTAAACCTCACAGACTCATATCGATAACACCTTGGACAGTAACAAACTTTGACATTAACCTAACATTCACAACACACAAAAAGACGGAACCATCATCAACTCTTTTTTATGACCGATATTTCAAAGAAATTTTAACAAAACACGAACACTACCTCAAAATTTACACTGATGGATCGAAAACAGATAATGGTGTAGGAGCTGCAGCGATTGTAGATGGCAATTCTATTTCTCAAAAATTACCTCCAAGTTGCAGCATATATGAAGCGGAATTACATGCCATACTCCTTGCACTAAAGAATATCCCATCAACACAACATTCACACATAATCCTTTTCACAGACTCACTGAGTGCACTCCAGTCACTACAAAACATGTACACGTTACACCCTACTTGCACAGAAATCAAAGAACACATTTATTACTTACACTCACTAGGAAAACATATATCTTTATGGTGGCTCCCAGGACATGAAAACCTTGGACTGAGTACGACTGCTGACTGGCATGCCAAACTTGCGACCCAGGAAGACACATACCCACCTTATGAACTTTACTACAAAGACATAACGACAATTAACCGAAATACCATACATCAGAAGTGGCAACATGATTGGAATAATATGACTGAAAACAAATTGAGACAAATCAAACACATACTTACTGACTGGCCATCCGCTTACCGAAATTCCCGAAGGGAAGAAATAGTTCTAGCAAGGCTGCGAATAGGCCACACACGCATGACTCACGAATACTTAATGAATAATACTGAAATACCAAAATGTCGGATTTGCAATACGGAACTAACAGTTAAACATATATTACTCGACTGCCTTCTTATAACGAACTTGGACATACCACGGGACATTACTGACCTACTTACTGACAGTAGCCACCATATTGACGACATACTTACACATTTAAAAAACGTAAACCTGTACGACAAAATATAAAAATCCGATAATTCTTTTATTTAAAAATTAAATAATTTTATCATTTATCTCATATTTCAATTGTTGAATTATTATTTTTTTCTATTTATTATATTTTTTTTTATTACATGTAAATAATATGTAAATAGTAATACAGTATACTTAACTGGCGTAGGATAACAACATATCTATGAACAGCATCTAGCTACAAAGTTACTCGATGCAATTCACCTCAAAGTGGTGCATCGTTAAACTAAATAAATAAATAAAATAAAATATTTTAAAGTTTTAAGAGTAAAAATTATTTAGGAACTCTTAAAATAAAGTACATGAAAATAAAAGTTAAAGTAAACAAACATTTTGAGTATTTTAATCAAGAATTTCAGGTTTTCCCTGAAAAAAATAAGTGAAATGTTCTTTGTTTAAAAATTTATTTTTGTTTATTTACTGAAATATATTTGTTGATACAAAACAAAAAATAAACATTAACTGCTTTAATTTATTCCTTTAAACTTTTTTCTATTAAGTATTTTAATAACAATTACTTTAAAAATTTTATTTTTTAAGTTAACTTTCTTAAAAAAAGTTTAAACCCAAAAAATTATTTTTGTGCTTTTCCTTTTTAAAAATGGAAATAAAAGTAAAAGTTTGAAAAATAATTTTTTAAAATAAAAGTCAACGATTATTTTCGACCAATGGCGGCTAAAGGAGGGGGGCTTAGCCCCCCCCCCAATATGAAAATCACAATATTTTTCGATTACGTTAGAAAAATAAATTGTTTAGGCAAATTAATAGTAATGAGTTCTAATTAATGTATGTTCTAAGTTTATCAAATACTTCCTTAAGGATTTCTAGGTGCCTGTTTATAAATATTTCATTCTACACCACCAGGCACAGCGATAAGCCCCTACTAAATTAGCTCCCCAGAAATGTTTGTGTAGATCCGCCTATGTCTTACGCCCTCGATGATGATGACGGTTCCAGATCATTTGGTGCATACAAATGTAGTATTCCAGATATCCATGGAAGTAGAAACACTTAGAGTATTCTATGGCCTATATATGTTAAGCGTAGAGCTCCATTGTAATTATATAATACACATTTCAGTCAGTCTTTAATCCCACAATATTTCTTCCATTTATTTATCTTTCTTCAGTGTGAAATATCTACTCGTTAGTATATTTTAGGAGGCTATCCCTTTCTTCATGAAGTATATCGTCCAGGTAATTTATATTTGCAACAGCTAAGAATGAAGTTGGTGATGACCGGGTTGCCATGGATGCTCTGGGCTTGCTCTACCAAGAGCTCTCTGGATATCACCTACTCCTAGTGATAAAAATCTTAGAGCTCCTTTACCTCCTCAGCAGTTATAGCAACAGGGCTGAACTCTCTACTATCAGTTTAGCAGTAAATCTTCTTCCAGCCTTCTTCAAGCACCAGGTATGGGAGTACGAAAATATTTTACACTTTTAAATTATTATGCTCTTAACGATGTTTACTAAAATATATCTTTTAAACGAATTCCCTTTTGTAACTGTATTATCATAATTTATTTTCACTTTCTAAGTACTTGAGCGAACGCTAAGTGGGACCAATTTGATATGAGTACGGTCTATAAGTAAAGGATTACTTTTCCTGCAGAGTGCTGACGTAAAATGTTTCAGAAAACCCCTTTTGCCATTGTTTTCTTTTTATAACATGTCTAATAATGTTCCAAATCCAAATCTTTTAAATTATTAAAGGTATGAGAGTGTAGTGGCTTAGTTTTCACTGGCATTCATGTCACGGTTGCCAGATAGAGGACAAAAAACTAAAAACTATAATTATTGTAGTTGTTAATTCAGTAACTCTTCTGCGTATTCTCTGTAATATTGAATTATTTGGTTTATATTATTCTGCATATATACTATATTTAACAATATATGTCATTGCAGATGTTGAACATATAATTTTTGTAAGAATATTCTAGTACCATTATTCGTGATTTTAACTGTATTTATTCATTACGAATTATTCATAACAAGTTTGTCAACATTTGGAGGCCCAATGACCCTATAAAAGTTAAAATCCTCAGTAGGGCAAGAGTGAGAGAGAATTCAGCAAAATTGCATCACTGAGCTCAGGTCTATATTAAATTCATTTCAGTCAATAATTTATAATTGTCAAAAACTTATTTTCCAATTTTAGATTATTTTCTGAAATTTTCACATTTCCTATTAAAAAAAATCATCCCAGTTAAAAACTAATAAATACAGTTTTATTATCTCGGTAACAAAACAAAACAATTAAAAACTGAGGAAAACACAAAAAAATAGTTCAAAAGAACGAAATTAACAATTTCGACTTTTAAGCTCAGATTGCTCCTTGTTGTAGTCGGAAATTAAATAAGCTTTCGAGTGGTTACCTTCCACTTATACTGAAATATGTTTCGGAAGGTTACCTTCACAACAGTTTTCGAAATATTTAAGAAAACATACATCTTCCCCCCCCCCCCCCATTTTTGGCTTTGAAAATGGTTTCATTCGATTTCCCACATCAAATTACTTATAAATATTTTACCTGAAAGCCTTTAAACACAAAACCATAAGTATTGCGATTGATTTCGCGAAAATATCGTTGAAAAAAGTTTTCTGGTAGGCAAATATATACGTATACATGCATGACCTCGAAGAAGTATTACGCGCCCCTGTCCAATTCAATATTTTCCAAATAGCTTCACTGGCCCCTTAACCTCCCTCCTTCATTAAGGGTACCAAAAAATATTAATGGAATTATATTCGTTGTTAATAATATTGGGCGTTAAAATTTAAATAAATAATGTAATTATTTAAAACTTACATTTCTTTGAAAAAGTTGTTTTGTTTTTGTTGTTTTGGTGAAGGGGAGTGTAGTTTGTTTTGAATTTTTATCTTGATTCTGATATCAACTGTTCTTTATCAGAAATGCTGTCTGTTTACTTATTTTTTCCGTTAAGCGGTGAATGAAGGAGCATAGCTGATTTTGCTGAAAAGAAAAAAAAATTCAGATCTCTAACAGAATATATGTGGAATTTAGATAACAATTTTGTTTAAGAGGATAATTTCTTATTTCAGGACAGATGGACTAAGAAGTCTGGAGATATTGCAATGATTTTCCATGAGATGATTCTGAAATCCCAGGAATGGAAGAAGCAGAAGAAAGGGTCGCTTTAAATGGAGCCTATTGCTCTTAGCACGATTTAATATTTTCCAATTAATTCAAAGAATAAATGGATTTTTTTTTGTTATTATGAATATGTAGTATAAATATTGCCCAACACAAAGAAACATGTTTTGTTACTTGCCGTAAGAGCAAATGTTTGGTCATTGAAGACAAGTTGAGACAAGATCATTGAGAACTGGCTAAGTGGTATAAGTCAATCTTTCAACAACTTAACACAAAAGAGAGGGAACAATTAAAGCTGAACCCGAATAAATTACCAGCAAAAGGTTGTGTATTCAAAAATAGATACTGCCGGAGATTCGGGTCTTGAATCAGGAAAAATGAAGGCAAAGCGGAATGGATTAAAAAAAAAAAAAAAAAAAAAAAAAAACTGGAGGGAAAACATGTTTTATCCAACTGATCAATTGAAGAGTTTGGACAAATAACAGTCCATTATATCTTTAGAATGAGAGGAAGCAGTGGAGTCTCTAATTTCAGCCTTGGCTACTGTCAGTTTTCTGTGCAGCTTGGTGTCTAAAATGTTGTTTTTTTTTTTTTTGTTTTTTTTTTCGAAATATCATTAGAGAAAGTGTTTACATTTTTCACAAAACATTTAACTGTTTCCGTTAAAAACTTTCCAAAAGGAATAGGAACCTTATGGAAATGCTAAGATGACACAATTTCTGCAAGTTCTTTTTCTTATTACTTTCGGATTGAAAAAATAACAATTGGGACTACCATGAAAAATTCAATGCGTACAAGAGTATTTACTGTTTTGAATATTTAATGTGTTGAGAAAGAAAACACAGGAATTGAACCATATAAAAATATATTCATTTAAAAAAAAATAACAATAATTCCAAATAATTATGTTATTTAAAAAAAAATAACATAATGAGTCCATTAACACATTTCAGGAAAGATCTTCTTTGAAAGACTCCTGGTGAAGGCTAGAAAAAAAAGAAAAAAAAAATCAGGAAGAAAAATAATACTTCATCTCAATGGGTCTCCCCATGGTCTAGTGACTAACACCTTAGATTCTCATGCGGTAGATGGTGGGTTTAAGTCCCACCAGCGGCAGGATTTTCTCATCTCCCGGCTTGTTGAGAAAATTCCTCGCTGTACCAGGATGTCGGTGCTAATGCCCAAGAATTCGATGCGGTCTAAAAAAAAAAAACTTCATCTCTATTATTTCCGTAAACATTAAAGTTCCCGATCTAATTTAACATTATTATTTCCCACATGTCTTCTACTCTTTTAGTTAGGGCAATAACAGACAAATATATCATTCAAAAACTTACATGAAAACTTCTCCATGAGAAGATGAAGACAATTTTAATTATGACTATTTAGTCATAATTAAAATTGTCTTCTTTAAATAATATTTTTCATAAAATTTTGTATTTTCTTTAACCTCTTTCTCATTAATTTATTTATTTTTTTTTTAATTTACTTGTTAATGTATTTTTATACTAGCTTCTTAGTTTCTGTTAGATTACTTTCTGAAGACAGGGAACTGTCGAATACAGTGTCTTCTTCCATTGTTCCACCTAGAAGCTATCTCCAGTAGAACCTTGCATTAATGCAGAAAAGCTAGTTTAAAAACTCCGTCTTTAGAGTCCTGAACAACAGTCTCCTCTCCCAAGAACCATCGGACTGAGTGATATAGTGCCTTGGGTGTCTTTTGGTAAACTTTCACCACTCTAGAGAAGGTAGAAATAGAATAAATATAAGGCCTTTTCTGTAATTTATGAGTGAAAAGGTGATTAGAGTACTATGTTTCCCTTATAGTCTAAGAGCTGGCAACGTTTTTGAAAGAGAATTTAAATAAATAAGTAAGTAAACTGGTTTAACGGATGAATTATTGTTAGGCAAATTAATTATATATACTTTTAATACTTAAATATCACCATGTATAAATTTTAGTCATACTAAACTATTTTGAATAAACAAAAATAAAATTAAAATTAGCATCTGGTACATTGTAAAGAACAATAATAATATCTGGCAATAATATATCTAATTTTCTGAAAATTTATAGTGATTTAATGAAGAAAAAAAAAACCTCGAAGTGATTAAAAAACTATTATTTTACCTGTACAGATACAATGCGCTACAATGACTACTAGTGGAAGACTTGTACACTCAGAAAAAGCTGAAGAGGCATTCAGCAAAATATGATACACAAAAAATATTATTACATATTTAAGACAGCCTAAGTTCTGCAGTGTACATTTGGTTACATTACAAACTTGCTTTATAAAGAAGAGATATCCAGTTAATTTTTGTACTCACCATTAACAATCTTCCATAAAAGGAGTTTAAATATGTATTTCTGACATAATATTTCTGTACGACAACTGGTCATCAAGCATTTTCAAAAACACTTTGTACTTTAGTTCATGATATCTGTAAAAATAAAATTAAGAAACTTTTTGAACAATTGCAAAACACTATGATTGTTTTGATTATTTGACCATAAATCAAAACTTCGACTAAAAAACAAAATATGAATAATTCTATAGGATTGCAAATTGGATTTAGCCTAGCTAGTTGCCCAGTTTCCATGGATTTAGGCTTTGAATGTATCTTCTGAAATTGTTCACTATGCTTTCTACCAACTTTCTTTGTGTTATGTTTGAGAATGAAAATTTTACCATCTAACAGTCAAAAAATTATTTTGAAAAATTAGTCAAAACTTTGTCTTCTTTATACTCTAAATCTTTAAATTCTCTATTTATTGGAGTTTAAATATTATTTAACCCATGGTGTACATAAAGTGTCTGACAGACAAAAGGAAAATGTCAGTGAAGTATGTTGGCAGTGGTGACTAGATCCTCACTGCTGCCAATATACTTCCTAAAATTTCCCTCGTGTCTGTCAGACCCTTTATACACACCAGGGGTGAATATAACATAATGTCCTGCATTAAATTTTATATACAGGGCCAACTTCCAATTAAAAGAAGTGTGAATTTGCCAAGCTACACATATATATATATATATATATATATATATATATATATATTTATATGTATGTATGTATGTATACTTAAATGTAAATGAAATATGAAGGGAACTTAAGTTTCTTGTCAGAACCTTGTCTATTTCAACCTGCAATTAAAACCAGACTGAACAATGATGGAGGCATTATTTTTAACAGCAACGATGCTTATAAATATTTCTAATTATAATCACCCAACAAAATATAAAACATGAAAAAATCACTTACCGTTTGAGATTTAAATCTGGGGAAACAATGTGCGAAGGGCCTGCCATGTTGTCTATAGCACTTAGGACGGATTTGTACACGCCTGATGCTGTGGCTCCAAGAATCGCTGCTCCGAGGAGCACAGACTCTGCTTCATAAGGAATCAACACAGGTACTGTGCATACAGTCGCTAATGTACGGATAAATAGCTTGTTCTTGCTCAGCCCTCCACAGATCAGGATAGCGCTGAATTCTCCATGTCCTTCTCTTGATAGAACTTCCATTATATGTTTTGTCCCATACTGAAATAAGATTTTAAATTAAACTTAGACGCTATGTAGCTGACAACAAAAATACTTGATAATCAGTTTTCTTTATACTTCATATTTAGGCATGTTTGTTCAATAGAAACCATAGATCTCCTTTTTAAAAACAAAGTATCTCTTTGAATTACTGAATTAATTTTCAAGGCAAATTGAGATGTCATTAAATAATCCACTTATGTTTTCTTACCAAAAATATCGATCCCTCATCACTCATTAAATATTTTATTTATTTGAAATATTCGGAGCAACATAGTACTTTTTTGTTAAATGTATATGTACAATGAAATGCGAATAAAGCCACAATTTTCATTTTATATTACTTTTATTCAGTTATCAACTTGATTTTTTTTTTTTTTTTCAAATTTTTTAGAGTATACTTATTAATTATATTTTAAATGCACATTGAGTTTTTAAGTTCTTTGCTTTTAATAGATTTTCCTAATTTTGCTTGCACTACAGGTTTAATAGAGCAAGTCACCCATAAAAATCAAATAAATTAAGTGAAGAATATAATTTTGCTACAAAAGCCATTTTATCCTCATGGAGAGTTAGGTGACAAGCCCCTATGCTCCCTCTGGAACTGGTGTGCCCAACCTGACCTTTGGTTGGTGGGCCATATAAAAATTTACTTAACTGATGAGGGCTGCTCATATGTATCAAAATAAAAGAACAAAGTATTCAAAATATGTAATTATCGTAAAACATTCTAAGTATTTTATTATCTTACAATTAATGTAACACTTGTTTTTCTATTTTACATGAGATTTTTTTAATATCAATAGGTAATTTATTCAACACACATTTTTGTTTCAACCCTCTATAGTCCACATGTCTAAAATAACATAGTCAATTAGAAACTTCAATTGGGTCATGGGTTTGGTACGGCTGCTCTAGAACCTAAGTTTGAAATAAGGACCCTTATTTTGAATGAGGGAGACGGGGGGAAAATTCTGTTCTTGTTAAAAAGGTCAAACAGTAAATATTTGTGATCAAACCAAACCCGATAGGAATCTATTTCATTATGAATGAATTAGAAGACCAGAAGAATAAGAGATTTTTTTTAAACCACTCTTACCCCTAAAGCTTGAACAGTTGCCAAGTATAAAACTGCAAGATTTTCTTCATTTGCACTCAAGTCCAGGCCACTTACCTAAACAATCAGAGGAGGTATTACAATAAAAATGATTAAAGTTAATAGCATACCTTTATACATACTCTAAGTTTGGAGATAGTTCCACAAACAGAAACCTGTGGTCAAGCCATGAAAAGTTTTGTCTTTGTTAGCAGTTTACAACATTGGGGACATTATTATAATTATTTATTTGGTGTTTTCCAGTTCATTGGCGATCAACAGAAAGAACAGTATCCTCTGAACTATATATTCTAAGAAATCCGGTTGGCTAATGTAGTTGTATAACATTTTAACTGGAAAAGACTTTGTGTGAAGAATTTACCGATAAATTGTACTTATTACTTATGGACACTGTCGTAGTACTTCGATTTGTCTTGACTGTAGCTTAAACGTACCTAGCATACTTTCGTCAAGATCCTCGCCTTTAATGTGTTAATCCATTGTTTGGTGGTTTGAATGGCTTGACTGTAAAGACATGGTTCTGGAGCCTTATCCTGGGAGTCATTGAATAAGGACTCCTTAATACGACTTTGAATTTATAAAACTGCTACTAAAAATTCAAAAAAAAATCACCACATGTAAACTCTAATAATTAATTTTTGTAAAACAACTTATTTCTCAAAGAATTAAAAATATGTCATTCAACAATTTTATTTCAGTATTTTTATAAACTAAATTATTTCTATTTTTAATTAAGAATGTGAATGTGTCCTTTATATTACATTTTGCAGTCAGTAGCCTCCTTGAAATAAATAGGCAAGTAGCCAAACATTAAAGAAATCGAATGACCACCTAGATGGATATTACCATGCCTTTCAATGTAGGATCAGCCTGGGGAGAACGGTTTCCATGATAATCAGGCCAGACATGGATGTCGTGAGTGAGTGTGTCCACAGCAACTTGTTTTTCCTCAGCAAGCCTTTGTAAAATTGCATTGAGATATTCTACAATGTGTTTCCCTGCAAAGATTTAGGACAAAATTTTTAAGGGAAATTTGACTTGCCACTATTGAAAAACAACCTGGTTCTATCCAGGGTAGTATTGCATTATATCGTAAACGTTTAGGAAATAAGAAATGAATTATAGACCCAACTGAATGGTAAAGATACTGACCTGGTTTTAGACAAATATCCTTGCGAGCAGGGTGAGTGGAAATGATGTGGTCTAGAAGGCTGCCAGTGGCGCTCTGCCCTGCTTCACTGAGCCATAGTCCTGGTACCATGGCACTCCAATAGGGCCCCCAAACCCCTGGCACAAACACTGCTCTCTCACTCACTGCCATGTGACATGTCGATGTACCACAGATCAAGGCTACACAGAAAGAACGTTTTGACAGAACATTATATGCTAGCCTTAAACAAGTGAATGAATGATCCACCATTCATTTCTACTTCAATCATGCACTACTCATGGGATACTACTGATTTCTCACCGATCAATTCCATACAATTCAATTATTTTCATTCATTTATTTAGGCCTTGCAAATTTTGTAATTTCCAGCCAAATTAGCTCTGACAATTTTTTCTCAAAAATTAATTCTTGAAAATTTACAAAATTCTCCTTCAAATTTATAATTGTTGAGTTATCGAATGAGAAATGATATATTAATTTCAATGAACCTGGCTTTTATTTCAGTTTGTTTGAAAATCCAAACTTCATGTAAATAAACAAGTTTCCCCCCCCCCCTTTTTTCTTTAAGTGTTGGGAAAACAAATTCTCTGCTCTACCATTGTTTTTCTCCGTTTATTTCTCCTTGTTTATACATTTCAATGCCTTATATAACAATATTTTTTTAAATAAAGATTTTTTTACTTAAATCAGATTACTGGGAATCATTAGGATTATTGATAACGTTTGAGCAGACTAAAATAAATAAGCTACTAGATTTGAGAATATCTTTCTCCTTTTAAAGCTGCATACTCTTTAATTTAATGGGTATTTTAAAAATAAATGAGTAAAACTAATTAAATGGATTGACAAATTTATTTTCTGTACTTATTTATTCTTTTTATTATTATTTTCATACAGAAAAGAAGAACGTCCAAACAGGATATTCTATAGCTTTTAGCTATTTTTAGCTGATATTGTGCCTTTAATGTGGTTCAAATTATTTATATTTGCATGAATTGAATCCTTTTTTTTTTTCTTTTATTGAATTGAAATGATAAAATATTATGTAAACATTACATAAAAACAACACTATTTCTTTAATAGTGAAGAATATTAATATTATTATTATTTATCTTTAATAGTGTCAACAAATAATATCAGAATATATGAACTCTTTCTCATTTAGTGTAGACTTTCTTCCTACAATATTTTTTACTCGAGTTAGTATTTATTAGAGCAGATAATAAAATTTTTTTTAAAAAAAAGTAAAATATGTTGAAAATCAGCAAATAAGTTTTTCTTTAGCGAATGTTCTGGAAGAAAACAAGGGAATGTGCAATGGTGCTACTATTAGAGAAAATACACCCAATTCACGTCAATGTTTTTTTTTTGTTCCTTAACCATTTGTAAAAAATATGATATGTATTGGTTCAAATAAATATTGATTGATTGACATCAATGTTTTGAATAGTCACTCACAGTTCATTATTTTAGAGAGGCTTACTTGTCTAGAAGGAAGAATGCCATATTTGCCCTTCTATTGGCTTCAAATTTAATTTATATAATTTTAACATGCTATAATTGTAATTTTTGGATCCCACAATAAAAGCTACATTTCATCCTCATTAATTGATAAGCTGTTTTTAAACTCATTAAATGATCCAAGTACAGAGAGCTATGTAGACATTTCAAGTTGGATTTTCCTCTACACAGTTGTTATCATTACACAAAAAGTGCTGTCCCATAAAACTAAAAAGTTGCCAACTTCTATGATTGTTTGCAAATTACTCAAAGTATAAAAGATCTTACACAATCTGGATGTTATTTCTCGAGGAACAGAGAGAGATTGGGACCCGATCAAACCTAGCCCTCCTGCATGAGCATCAATGATGGAAGTGCTGACAGCCGTTCCTATGAGGAGACCCAGCGCACTTGCTCCTTCCGCATTAAGTCCATCGCCCACAGCTTCACCTGGCTCTTTGATCAAACTCCCTGTCAACAATTCAAACTGTCCTATTAGAATAACAGTAAAAGAAAGAAGAAGCAATATCAGGGTCTCCCTGTGGTCTAGTGGTTAACACTTTGGCTCTCATGAGGTAAATGGTGGCTCCGATTCCCACCTACAGCAGGGATTTTTCTCATGTCGGGCCTATTGAGAAAGTTATCAGCTTTACCTTGGATGTCTATGGCTAATGGCCCAGTTGTCCATTATAAAAAAATAATTGTTTTTATTATGGCCCAGTTGTGGCCATAAAAAAAAGAAAAAAAAAACAATATAGTACCTATAGATAGAAGGGTTTCATCTATAAGACATTTCTATTAAAATAACTATAAAAGCCAGAACTCTCCAAAAAGATGTGTTTGTTTTACAGACATTCAAAAAAATTGTCCCATCTTCAACAAAATCAGATGACATTGGAGCACTGAAGATGAGTGTTCTTTATAAAGCTTATATATAATTGAATACATTTCTTGTATGTACTTCATGTTCCGAAAAAGAAAAGAAGGATAATAATATATGTAATATTTAAATCATCACAGCAAAGTACAAATAATTGACCTACAGGTTAATATTTGGATTCTAACACACATTCTTTGATATATTTTTAAAGAAAAAATACAGATCAATTATTTATTCAAATATTAAGAACAGCCAATCTACAGCCATCTCCTACCTTAGCAGCGATGCATGTCCCCCGAGACATCAAAGGCGTCTTCTACCAGTGCGAGAGGAATTCCAAGTGTGTGTCCTTCCAATGCAGGGAATTTTTTTTGGGGGGGGGGATGCCATAATTAACATTATAATAATTTTTTTATTATGCCATAAATGTGTATTAGGGCTTGAATATTTTGGCTTAATACTTTTGAGAACATGCTCTGGCCAATTCAAATCAACCTCTGTGTCGTACATGTGTCCAAAGACAAGTACTCTTAATCCGAGTATTAGGATGTAAATTTTGTGGTTGGGTGGAAAGGCACAGCTGTTGCCAATTCTTTGCTAATTTACAACCAACTATCTAGCAATAAATTTTGGACTTTTAATTCAGTATCAGAGAATATCTTCCTCTCCCAGTGAGTGAGTGCAAATGGAAAAGACGGCACAAACTGATGACTACAGCTCATGGAAGGAAGAAATGGTGATTATGTCGAGGCTGCTAGTATGAGTAACAAAAAACTATGTCGAGTTGAAAGGCTGACAAGCTAAGCATGTCACCAGAGTCTGTAGCAGATGTGAGACAATCATTGTATTGCTTCAATTGTTTTAATAGAATGCATGATTAAATTCTAATAAGTTTGTTCTATTGTTCTGTTCATAATTTGGAAAGTAATTTTGAAAAAAAAATAAATATTCATAATGCTTGTAACTTAACTGATTTGTAATTAATTTTTGACATCATGCTTTTCTATACATATTACATTTTTAATTTTTTTTTTATATGTCTGTTTGAGCAGAAATGTTATTAATAATGCCAACATAATTTTTACTTGATGCTTTCTTAGTGTTGTAGATAATGTAAAATTTTTAGGAAATGTGATATTTTTTTGTTTAAATATACGTTTTGGTTGTGTCCATTTTTTTTCTGAGACGTTATATCCCCCTCCTGCTTCAGTGAAAACATCACCAATTACTCCACAAATGATCCTGAAAAAATTAAAGATGTAGGAGGATTCCCTAGATCAGAGAGGATTTTATTATAATGTCAGAACATTTTCAGAATACATGCCACCGAGAACATGCATCATGAGACAACATCATGACATATTCAAATCTTATTCGCAGCTAATGCGTTAAGGAACTGACAAAGCAAATCTTTGAATTATTGGCCCATTTCAGTTTCTTGCTGAAGAAATTACTTTCTCCATTTCATTCTTAGTATAGCTAACCTCGATTAGTTGCTCCCCATGATAATTACCAATTTTCTTAGCATTCTCTTCCAGAAGACATTCCAAACCAACTAGTTTCATAAATTCATGATTCCATTGTTTCTGGCCATTGGAAGACACGTCATACATCCATTTGCATACCACCGAGCATAGAGACCTATAAAAATAAGTAAAAATTAGAATGCTAATAATTAACCTAGTAAAGCTTAAAAAAAAAAGAAAAAAAAAAGTTCTCTACTGAGCCTTTGATTACTTTTGTTATACTGTATTTTTCTAGAGTTCCTCTTTCTTTAACTTTTAATAATTAAATTTGTAAACTTGCGTAGTGCCTATGCTATATGTCTTTTGGAACACAGTAGTCATCCTGCTCTCTAATGCAGGAAAGATTTATTTTAGAAAAGTCTTATTGTTAATCTGCTCCATGTGGTAGATATATTCCAAAACTGTGCAAACAGCAAATGAGGAAAGGGGAGGCTGCTAAAATTAGTATCCCTTTGGTATGGAAAACACTAGAAGGGAGGCCAGTTACATGAACCTGTGTGCATGTACTGTATAGAAATCAAATGTGCACTAATATCCTCATAGAAGCTAATGGTTTGAATGTAAAAGACTTCAGTTATTTTTGTCAGTAACCATCTCCCCTGCATAGCTGGTGAACATATAACATATAATGTTAAATGAAAAATTAAAAAATATATTTATTACTGTATTAATAATATTACATTTATTTTTAAGTATATTTGTTCAACACTATGTTCTTGAAAATAATGGTAAGATCATTTTTATTAAAATTATATAGTCTTTCTTAGATCATAAGAATGTGCTTCTGGTTCTACTAAAAGGTATCATTTTAATTGGGAGGAGATCGTTGACTGTTGGGATTGCGAACGTATATATAGTCAGGGTTGGGCCTTAATAAAATTATATTTTTAATTTTAAAAATGTGTTTTATTTTTGCCGATGTTTTGGCTTGAAATTCAAGCTTTCAACAGGGCGATGAGAAGAAAAAGTATGTCTCACAGATATACTCATTGAAGAAGTCTTGAATTTAAGGCTGAAACATCGGCAAAAATAAAATACATTTTCCGAAGAAAAAAAATTAGTTTTATTGAGATACTAAATCCCCTGACTATATCTACCTGCACTATCATACTAATTTTCAAACTAATATAATTACTAGCTCAAAGTTATATAATTTATATTTAAAGTTTTCTTTTTTTTTTTTTTTTTTTTTTTTTTAATGAAGATACCTTGAATCACAACCTGTTGCTTTCCAAGTCAGGAAGTCTGGCAAATCAAAATATTTATCAGCAACATCCCAGCACTGAGCGGTAAGATTTTCTTTCAACCAAAGAATTTTTGGAATTTCCATTTCTAAAGATATTTTTCCGCCAACATTTCTTAGAATGTGGTGTTTGAAAGAGTTGATATGATTGGCTTGAGTTTTAGCTCTGTGATCCATCCACAAAATTATATTTTGCTCAACTTCACCTGGGAAATAAATGAACATATTTATAGTTAAGAAGCCGAATCAATTCACCTAGATCGAAGTACACAGCATAACTCACCATCTGGACTTACTGAAACTGGCTTTCCATTTTTGTCAACAACAACTAATGAGCAGGTAGCATCAAACCCTATGCCCTTAATTTGTTCCCTAGGAATGTCACCTCTAGCTTTCTGTAAATAATATTTCTTTGTTTTTAGATAATTTTACTAAAAGATATATCAGATATGAATTTACTGCTGACATATGTTCATTGTGATTTGCTCAGCCTATAATGGAGAAATAATTCAATTAAGTCATTCAGTGTTGCCTCAAGTCAGGATTCTCTTATCAACACCTGCATTTTCAAGGAGTGTTTTCTATTAAATTATTATAAAATTTAGCACGTTTATTTCCAGATTATTATTTAATATTTTTAAACAATTTTTTAAACAACAAAGAATAAATATTCCAATTCCACTAAACATATCTATGTTTGCTAATTTTGCAAACATGTATATCTAATTTTGCTTTTAGATTTGAATAATATTTCTTATTAATGTACTAATAAGAAATTGTTTCTTTGTTAGAAGTTCCTCGTACTGTTTCGTAGGAGCAAAACCAGCAACAAAGTAGGAATAAACATTATATTTTTATTGAAAATGAACATTCTAATTGTAAGAGAAGATAGCTTTTTCACCTTGACAACAGTACAGCAACTTCTCCATATCTCATCTGAAGACTGCTGGTAGAAGTCAGGCTTTGGTTTCCATGTAGTAATTGGTTCAGTTGCAACTCGAAGAATTTTTCCAGACTTATCCACAAGTGCCCCTCTCACACTCCCTGTACCAACGTCCACTCCAATGAAATATATGTCTATTCTACTGTCAATACTCATTTTTGACATCAATTGAATTTTGATTTCTGATAATCACTTCACCATTAATTGTAAAAATGTCTAAGTTTAAAGAATGAAGTTCTACCAAGTGTCAGAAAAAGAAGGTGTTCATGTTTTGATAAGAGCTGGGGTTATCATTACCCCCCCCCCCCCCTCTCACTCTCCTCTGCAGGTCAAGGTCAGTCACCATTCTTATCAGGGTCCTGTTGTAGTTCCATGCTCTCTGGAAGAGGAGCATCAAGCTATTTGTGGAAACATTTATTTATATAAACAAAAAATGATTTTCTCAAATAATAATCAAAATACATTTATGACATAAAAAGATATTCTCAGAGGCACAAGGTGAAAATTAATATTTCCAAATTACATATATTAATTTTAATTTTTTTATGAGATACTACCTGTTAATTTATAGTTATTATTTAATAATTACAGAAAAGATAAACTGCAACAAACCTTTGTGTACGGTTGAATTTCATATATTTGTTAAAAGAAAAGAATGTTCTTAAAAAATCACAAATATATACCCCAAGCATAAATTATAAAAAATAAACATTTATATGGTGGAGATAAGATTTTTCTATTCTTAACAACCTGATGTCATACAATTCAAAGATTATTCTGTAGACATAATATGTTTTAACAATCAATTTCACTTGTAATAAAAACAAAACTAAAAAAGTATGAATATACAGGAAAACAAAATAATTACATATTCAATACAGATATTTATTTTTACAATGAAATCAACCTATAATTTTTAATTATCTTTGACTGTTCACCAATTTATCAGGACTACTTACTGCAGCATATTCACCATGGTACCTTCTCTCTCTATATATATATATATATATATATATATATATATATATATATATATATATATATATATATAGGGAGAGAGAAGGTACCATGGTGGCAGGTGTTGTACCTTTGACCATATTGTACCTTTGACCACCGAGACTGTGGCGCCATGTAGCAACATTTTATAAATTTTCGTGTAATTAGTGTTTAGCTCTTTCACTAGAGAACTTGTGTAATCTACTTTGGATTATTCAAGTCAAAGAGAATTCTTGCAAAAAATACTTATCCATTTCTATCATACAAATTGTAAGTTATTTATTGATGACGTTTTGTCTCATATGTTTTGTATTATGTCTTTTTAGATAGAAATCATTTGACAAAGTAGCTATTACAATAACAAACATGGCGTAGCTTCTGAAATTGATTTATCTCAACCCTACAATTTTTAGCAGGCTTTTTAATTTGCACTACCAGGGTGTTGTACCTTTGACCACGACTAGTTTTTGTTCCTTTGACCAGGTCAAAGGTACAACACACCTGAGTAATTTTTTCATAATTCGACTTTTATGTTCTTCTGCTACAAGTTTTTAAAAAATAATTAATATTGGTTGCTTCAATAGTTCAAAGAATTTTAAAAATAATAAATGAAATAAGTTCAAACTGACTTTATCAATCCAATTAAGATCCAATATTTGAAAAAACAAACTTTAAGTGACAAGTTTACGAGGGAAGGTGAAAATTTGTATAATATTAATGTTGAAGACATTGTGGCGAAACTTCCATACCCTACTATTGCTAGTGGTTCTGCTAAACGGTTAAAACGTTTATCGATTGGACAGGATTTTTCAGCATATTAAGAATAACATAATAATAATAATATCAAGTTTTTTATTATACTTACATCTTTGTCCTGTATTTATTAAACTTACAATTAATTAAAATATTACTGAATACAATTTTTTTTCTGCACTGCTGTGTTGTTTTTACATGGTCAGAGGTACAACACCCTATGGTCAAAGGTACAACTACATGTTGTACCTTTGACCACTGTACGATTATTTTTTTAAAAATTACTAAAAAATATTAAATGTAAAGCTAGAACCTTGAAAAAATTATATATGATACACAATAGAATATTAATTACAATGAAATAAAAAAAATGAATTTAGCCTTAATATTCAAGCTAAAAAAAATTCAATTGTGCTAAGTGGTCAAAGGTACAACACCTTCCCCTATATATAAATTCTGAAATTAGGCTAAGGTCGAAAAAGAAAATATTAAAAATAATACCAATTTTGAAGATTTTAATAGAATAAATGAAAATATGATGACTACACAAATTATTTATTAAACTTTAATGTCCATTTATTATTAACTAAAAATTTGAGGACGGGTTATCTATAGGTTACCACCCTTTGCTAGCCAGGATAGGGCTGATGCCTTTTCTTTTTTCTAAAGAAAAGCCACCACCCCTAGTGGGAATCGAACCAAACCTTTGACATGGAGTGTTAAGTGCTCACGACCACTGGGCCTCCACAAATTATTTAAATAACTTTTTTTTTTTCTTTTTCATCATTTGCCTCATAAGAGCTCTCTCAGCCAGCTTTGTTTTTAGCTCCCATACATGGCCCTGATGGTGGAATCCTATTCTTATTAAGGCAATGCTCGTGATGAGGCAGTAAAGGTGAACATTTAGTAGAGCTGTGATTAATAAATCATATTTCTTAATTTATGTCTATTTTTTTACCTTTAGCCTGCTGCACTCATATAAGTAAATTGGTAATTTTTCAACAAAAATATTTTAAAATATAACATGCATCCCAAAGAATAAGTACTGCTCTGCAGGTAGAAGGCCTTGGGTTTGTGAGTGTGGCTTCCTACCCTCCTGTGCGTGCGATACCTGGTGCTCGGCCGCATTGCATTTTTTCAATTGTAATTTTTTGTAGGTAATTTTCCATAAAGTTTTCAAAATTATAAACAAATGGTTGTTTATATTTTATTATGGTTTCATTTATAATAACTTTCTCAGCCCTGGTAATTTACGAATAATAAAAAAAAAAATAATAATTTAATAAAAAACGCTTTACTTTGATCATCCCCTCAAACTCAAAATTTCATCTCCCTAAGCATAACACTTTAGATTTTAGGCCATTTTCAAGCAACAAGCTGAAAAATAAAGTAAGAATTAACTTCCCATTAAACCCTCTTATTCTATAATTTATATTAATGTAATTACCCAATGTCAATATTTACATATAATTTAAAAACTAATATGATATTATATATCCCCTCCCCCAGAGTCTGAAACGTTATGTTTAGGGAGATGAAATAAATAAATGAAATTTTGGGTAACAGGTTATGAACAAAATAACACATTTTTTAATTAAGCTTAGACCTCAGAATTCTTTTCAGAGAAACGAAAGATATCATAAGAAAAATAATAGCATTATATTGTTTTTATTTCGCAATTAAAAATGCATATTTTGACCCGCCGGAGTCATACCTTCATCCCCGAGTAATATGACAACAAAACGAGCACCAAATGTAATATGCCGGTACTAAAAGTGGTTTTCTTATGAATCAATAAATACTTCTCTACTGAGCCATTATTGTTTTCTGACACATTTAGATGGAATAAGATCAAAGCCACAATAGTGGCTTGGCCCACTTAAAGGGTTAATAAGAATAAGTAGAATAAGTGTAGAGTTAGTTTACTTCTTGGATGCTAAAAAACATTGCCCCTGAGGAGAAAGTAATTACACATTCCACATGAATACAAAGTAGACAAACGAATAATAGAAAAAAATGTTTATTTAAATATTAGACATCAAAATATAAACATTTAGGATAACAATGTACAAAATATATTCAATTTATATTACAAAGAATATAGAAGGCACATAAATTCACAATTGTTGATAGATTGTTAAAGTTTGTACTCTAATGAAGACTTTTACGTAATACTATATAAAGAAAATATTTCTGCATAAGTTTATTTGTGAATATGAAAGTGAGCCAACCAAGGATTACCACTTGAAAATGGATTGAGTTCATAGATTATTCAAGGGTCTGATCAATTATTAAGTATGATAAATAAATACTTTGAATTAAGTGTAACTTAATCCAAAAACAAATTTTAAGAACTAAGAGATAGAAACCATTTAACAATAAATAGAAATAAGCAAGTCTACTGACACCATGGCATTTTTTTACAAGCACAAAACATATATATTTGTCTTTTGGCAACATAATAGACTAATATATAAGACTAGGAATGACTAATTTTGGAACTTTGCCTCCTAATGCTAGTCGCCAATTCTCCAGTAGGGTAATAATATAGGCAGGGAAAGAATACTGCACGCATTATAACATCTACTTCGAAGTGAGATCACACAATGGTTCAATTCTATCAAAGGCTGAGATTTAGACGAGGATAAATCAATAGGAACGATTGATATTAGACTGCGTCAGGGAAGTTACAAACCATTTAATACAAAAGAACATCAAACTAATTCTGACATCATACAACTCATTGGACATTAAAGATTTTGCAGACAAGGTAAGAAAATATATCAGAATAACGCACTGACTTGTAAATCTCTAGGAGCTTTAAACTTGCTCCTAAAAGAGATCAATTTTTGATACCCGATTTCTCAAAATTGGGTTTAGAATAATTAATCACAAACGCCTAAAGAAGATCAAAAGAAAGCAAGTTATTGAAAAAGCAAATAGAATGTGAATTTCATTCTAGTTCCACAAATTATTATTATATTTTAAATCATACAGTGGTTCTATGCAGGAATACATTACCGCTCTATATATCTGAGGTGAGTGACATCTTTGGAAGAGAGCAAAAAGCATCAGTCAAATGACATTTCCTATATAACATCTGAAAAGATGTCATTCCCAATTCGTCTCAACATTTATCGTCAGAATATATCGTCAAAATAGTAGAGTTTCAAAAACAATTACATCAGGGCTTCACCTTATAGTATAATATTTAAATAAGTAGTTAGTAATACTAATAATTTGACAAATATGTTATTCTTAATATTCACTTTAATCTACTATGAACTAATAAATATTGTATGGATTAATTTTCTTTCAATCATAGAAAGACTAGTGACAAGTAAATTATCCTCATTTGAGAGATAACTTTGAGATATTTAAATCAGATTAAATTCATATAGTAGAACTAGAAAAACAATTTCATAATCTGTTTTGAAGAATTCATTCCATTAGATCAGCCTCAATGATACAATTTAAAAATAAAAGAATTTGAAACAGTGTAATGGGTTTCGAGAATTTTAAACATGTACAGACATTATCTACTAACACATCAAACAAATAGACCAAAACATATAACAATTTTGTAAACAGACATAGATCAGGTAAGGACTTAAAATTAAAAAAAAGAAAAGTTTACTAAGAATTTCTTTTAACTAAAATAATATAGTAAATACTTCAGTTCTAAGCTGATTAAAATATCAATTATTTTCCAACTAATAATAATGACAAGTTTTTTTCTTTTCTTTTTCACTTCGTTATTTTGTTATTAAGTAATTCAAAAGAGAAATAGAGGGGGACAAGATAATGGTAAGTCAATATATCATGACTCATGGTGAATGAGTAATAGAAAGCGTTTTTCAAGCACTTAAAATCAAATCCTTGATTAAATATTACCTCAAAAAAATCATAGATCATCATAAATAGTTATAAAATAATCATTCTATAAATACTAAAATACATTTCAAAATGTATAACACAATATATAAATTAGCATCATAATGAATGAATATATATGAAATATATTTCACGCAAAGTTTTTAAAGTGTTTTTCTTTAAAATTGCACAAATTGTTTCATTAATAGCTTCTTTTGCACGCTGTGTATAATTAATAATGTAAATATTATAAATATGACACCTTAGGGAACAAGCTCATAATTAATTTGTGAGAAAGAGTTTTTTAAAATTGTTAGTGAAAAATGTATTTTTTAGATGTTGTGTTGAACTAGTTTATTAAATTCATTACTGGGAAAAAATCAATATGTAATTTAAATTTTTAAGTTATGAAAAATAAGTGACTGAAATACTGACAAATAATACTGGGATATGAGCACAGAATTATCATTTTTACACTTGGGTGCTTAGCCAAAATGCTACTGAGCTTCATCACAAGGAGAGTTAATTCATCTCAAAGAGCCCAAATTATATTCAAAACTTTATGTTAAGAACCAGTTTCACGTCTCTTTTAGCTTCTTTTCATATTTTTCTGTTTTTTTTTTTTTTTTTTTTTGTTTTTTTTTTTTTTTTTTCATTTAAATAAATATATAACCATCTATATAATATATTTGCACAAATTCCCTAACCACAGCTTAAGTATGAATTTTGAGAAAAATTAATAAGAAGTGTGACAAAAGATATTTTGTGTCATGTTATTTAGGAGATGTTTATGCCAATTCAAAGAACTAAAAGTCTACCAGGATAGGTAAAATTGTAAGCCTGTGCCTGCTAGATCATCAGCTGATTCATTGATATTTTGGCAAAACTGGGACAATAAGTGACGCTCAATTCTGATCAAAAACCTCGAAAAGAGCTATTTCTGAGAGAAACCACATAAAAGTTTCACATCTTAAAGTACAAATACTAGCATAAATCCACTATTAACATGCATGCATATTAAGAATATTTTCAGCAAATTCATTTTTTTTTTTTTTTTTTTTTTTCTTTTTTTAATGAATGAGTGCACTAAAATCTGGTAAAAATAAATAAAAATTTAGAAAATATCAATTCTAAAATATATATAAAAGGAATTAAATACGTGAGAGGTAATAACAATTGAAATGATAATATATATATATATAGGTATATACTTTTAGAAATGCAATAAAATAAATAATACACAAACATAACAAGAACTATTGCTATTTTGGAGGTTTTGTAATCAACTTCTAATGAGCTCTTTACGGTTATTCAATAAAAATCTTGGAAGAGAAATTATTGTAAATATTAACACACAGGACATTTACATTTCTAATCTAACATCAATATTTCACTTTTAAACAAAAATATTATATTTTTATAACAAATAAATCTCGGAACAAGAGTTATGCAGTTCGAAATCGTATCCAAATAATATTTTTAAGCAAATTAGAACTTACATGAATTCCATTTTATTTTTCAAAACCATATTGAAAACTGATATAATTTCTAAGAATTATTTTATCCTTAAAAGTAACGATTAAAATTTACATATAATACTTTATTAAAATAACACAATTTAAAATTATTATTTTTAATTGCTTCCAATATAAAATATTCTCTCTCTCAAACTCACCCAACACACATAAACCTAAATCAATGGTAGTTATCAGAAATAGTTACATATTTGTACAAACTGGAAGTTGATTTTATAGTGACTTGAGGGACCCCTCCTCCTCATTGACTTATAAAAACATATTTAGATTTTGAAAAAAAAACAAAAAAACATTCTTGCACTTTATCGTAGGGAGCTGCATGTTTTTTAAAACCCACTATAAATACCTCAGTAGGTGTGTGTGTCGTTGAGTGTGTTAATATACAAACACATATTTAAACTTTTTTTTTTTTTTAGGGAAATGAAAAGAAGACATATTTTTTTTCCATTTCCCATATTATCTTACTTATAATCTATTCACAATTATATATTCATAATAGATTCATTATAATACATTATTTATTTATAATATATTGTGAACAGATTATAATGTAATAAATTATAATACTTTAACTCCAAAGGAACTCATTAAAATTTCATTAATAAATAAAAATTGAATGTTTTATAAATAGAACTTAATTAAAATTAAATAAATTCTTTAAAAATGTCAGTCCTCCAAAATAGCACATAAAAATGTACATTATTAAAATAACATGGTCACATTTTCTCCAATCACAATTTAGATTTTAAAAGGACAGTGTGAGCAGTTAAAGGTGAACTCTCACTGTCTGGGAGATTGAATGCACCAACCAGCCTCTCGTAGACCTGTAACAATAATAGAACACCAAATACAATGAAAGTTCTAAACTTAAATTCAAGTTTTGTCCTCCAGCCATTTTTAATTTCTTTTATTGAGCACTTATGAGCATAGAGAAAAAATAATTGTCAGTTTGTTCCAATAATGGAGCCCATGGCATCTATAGCCTGTTTAGTTAAATGGAATAGTTCTAATCTCGCATGCCCGAAATTCTGAGGTAAATATTCTCGATGGTTAAGCCATTTGCATTTCCATTACAATGAACAACAGGTTTCTTTAAGCTCAATGAAAACTTATTATGTCTCGTTTAGGACCAGGGAAGTCTTTGACAGCTCAGGCAAGGGAGATAGTGTTTAATATTTATTAATACTGAGCCAAAGCTAAGGTTTAAAACAATTTAAGCTATAGTCTGTTCAAACAGATGGTTTAGTTGGAGGGAAAAGGGCGTGGCATTTATTCCACATGCAAGAAATTGACGGTAAAAATTCTTTCTGTAATAACCTTATCACTAGGAGGTTTAAATCCTTTTTAGACTTAGCTTTGGCTCAGTATTGATAAATATTAAACACTATTTCCTTTGCCTGACCTCTCAAAGCGTGGAACCATCGGAAATATTTCCCTCCAAATTTTAGGCATACGGAATTGAACTTTTCCAACTATCTGAACAGGCTTTAACTAATACCTAAAAAAGTCTTACATGCAGGAACTCTGAAATCGTAGAGAATATAATGCTTATACCTGGTGTAATTTGGAAGACTTAGAATAGAAACTCTTGACATTTCGGCAAAAATGGAATAAAACAATATTTCAAAAAATTCAAACACCATTTTTTTCTGAGATGCTGATATCAAAATATTTTCATGAATTTATTTTTTAAGAAATTTATCAGGCTTTCGAGTCACCACCATCCATGTAACTGTTTTTGATATATTTAAGAAGATATACTTTAAGGCGAAAGCTGATCATGTCTGAAATTTTTTTATTTATTTTTTCTTTAATGAAACGTAATCAAAATGTTAAGGTAGAATTTAGAATCTTAATAACTACATTTTTTAACATAAAATGAGTTTTCATTATTTGTCGACTTTTTGGCTTGTAGCACAGTTCTCTTTCTTCTCATCACCCTGATGAAGGCAAGAATTTCAAGCCAAAATATCGGCAAAGAATAAAACTAATTTTATTTTAAAAAATGAAGTTTCATTAAGATACTTCGACTGAACCCTGATAAATTCTACCTTTGCATCACCAGTGGTCAACGATCTCCTCTCAACAAAAAAGTAATCAAAATGAGTATACTTCATATGAGCAGAATGTAAAAACATAAACAAATTTTTAGCTCAACCTGTAGTTTGGGAGTCACCAAAATCGAAAATCTAGTGCTTTTTCCTTTTTTCAAAAATGGTCACCATGAAAGTAGTTTCATCATATTTCCCACATCAAAATACCTTTAGTTATTTGTGAATTTTGCCCAAAAAAAAATAATGCTCAAGTAAGATGATTGATTCTGTGGATACAAACTTGATCAATTGTCTATCTAGCTCTATGTCATCGGGTCGACTTACTAAGCGATTTTTCTCCCTTTAAGAAGAGAGAAAAGATACTACAAATTGGTATTTTGAGGAGGGAAAAACATTTTTTGAATACACATGCTTATTAAGTTCTTTTATTGCTTAAAGTTCTTATTTTTGTATGAGCTTTAAAATGTATTTTTTGTAACTTTTGGCATGCTTAATATTCCACATTATTATATTTAATTGTAACTGTAAAATTTGCAACTAAAAGGGTTCAAATGGAGCAGTGCTCCAAAAGTACAAGAAATATAAATAATGTGGGAGGAATTGTATTTCCTTTATTTACTAACACATATAAATAATATTTATTTTAAATACCTTTCCATCAGAATATCCCAAGACAGAGTTGAGGACGAAATCGGGTGGAGCAACTGCATCTACAAGAGTGACAGCCTCTGTCTTGAGACTTGTGCAAAGCTGGAGCATCGCTTCGGAAATAGACTCAGCTAGAGATGGGTCTCTGCAGTATCCTCCTGGAACAAGAATTCAATTAACAAAACTACAGCTAGTAAATGAACATTAGCCCAGCTCACCAAGGATGTAGAATATGAATCAGTAGAGAGATAAAATAGAAAAAGTTTGACTTAAGGCTAGTACACACTGGGATACAATGTTGCACGACATTGTTGCAGAGCTGAATTTCGTTTGAATCTGGATTGTTGCGATTCTGGCGCGCAACATGTCCCCGTGTCTACATGATACAAGAATCTGAGTCCCGCTGTTTTGGGACTCACTGATACATTGTTGCGCAACATTAGGAGTGTGGACGTGTTCCGGAGCAGCGCTCCGGTCAACAGTCAGCCCCCGACAGCTCCTGCCTACAGACTTTTAGCTAAATTTCTTTCAATATGTAGACGAATGAATTGACAATAAAGTTAAAAGAAGACTTACAAATGCGCTCATGTTGCTCTGATTATAATTTAATATCACATGTAACCAACTTTAAATCAACATAATATATATTTTAGTTATTAATAAAAAAGAAAATAAATACAACGCTAAAAATATATTTTTATTTGTACCTATTATCATGGGTGTATATAAGGGGAGCTGAGAGGGCTGTCATAAAAACCTTAAAAATAAATTAAATAAGATCACCTAGCTTAGAAAAAAATAATGTTTATTGGGTGTAATAGCATTTTAGTTGGTTAACTATTTCATGTTCTAGATTGTTCGTATTCCATACCTCCTAAATGCTCCCAGCCACCTCCAAAATTATTTCCTATATACGCCCGTGACTACTATGTTAATAAACAATAAGTTTTCATTACTTTAATGTATCTTTTTAAAACAATGATTATTGCCTCTTCTGGAATAAATGCAGATAAACTTTGCTAGGAAATTCTTAAAGTATACATAAGACTTGTAAACAATTCTTCACTTGCAAGAAACCTTAGAGTAGTAAGGTAGGGAGTAGGGTTCAAGTTTTACGGTAGGAAAAATTGAATTTCTGAAGTTTGTATCTTTTTTAAACACCCTTGGTCCAACCATTTGCAAAAGATCTTGAGGCCTAATTCTTATAAAGTTGACAAATCCCATTCCATCTTCAAGTCTCAATGTGTTTGTACGCTTTTTTATTGGTTTGAACAATTTTCAACACCACCACCTTCTTGCTTTGTTCGTATTTTGATTTCTAATTACCAGTAACAACGATAGAGAAACACCTGCGAGGCCAGCTCCTGAGAAATGTTCGAGGGAACTGGCTATCCAGTGTGGACGCAATTCTTTGTTGCGGGGCAGCTCCGCAACTGACAAGCAACAATGTCCTGCAACTTTGAGTCTCAGTGTGTACTAGCCTTTACAGGAACTGTGTCATCTTAGCATGTTTCTGATAAAACCGGTCAACATTCGAACTAAAAAACACTTGGAGCAGCATGGTCCTTATAGGGTTTTTGGGGTTTGCTGACTCGGACGCATGAATTTTTTCAAATTTTTTTTTTTTATGGTTTGTTCTGTATTTGACCTTCAAATGACCTTAAATCTGATGTGATGAAGGTTAACCAACCCACTCATTGTAATCAGTGACCCCAAAAACCCCTTAACGATTATACCACACTGAGTGTTTTTTTTTTTTACATCAAATGTTGATCGGTGTAACGCTTATAACTGGTGTTTTTTGGAAATCTTAGAATAAAAACTCTTAATATTTTACATTAAATTTTTTTGCTTTTTCTGGAAACTTCTTGAACTCATTTACCTGTTGAAGTAATTATAACACTTGGTGTATGCAATCTTATAAAAATCAATATATTTGGTGCTAAAATATCCCCAACTGTGTCAATTGTAGGTAGACGGAAATTTTCAAGCGCAAGGAACTAGTAAAGCAGAAAAAATGCCAAACTCTTTCTTATTATTGATGCCTTGTTATGTTTACAAACTCTTTTAAATGCTAAAAGCATTTTAAAAAAGTCCGACTTGCAGGAACTGCATCATCTTAGGGTGGTTCTGTTCATATCCTTAGTGTCATTAGCAAAGACGTAGAAGCAGTTTTTGGTAGGTTTTGATCTTTCGTGAAAAATATAAAATGAAATCTCAAAGGGAAGGAAGATTTAAGGCTTCTGCTGGACCTTTCAAATTAGACAACAAAGTTTTTTACCTAATTTCATCAAAATTGGACCATTTTTGAACCGTCAGGACCACAGACAAATATAAATATATTCAGGGTGTCGCAGTAAATGTGTCCACCCCCTTTTCCTGCTAGAGTTGTTGGAATTTTGAAATGAAACTTGGTAGGTCTTAGTTATGTTGCATGAGGTTACTTTTGAAGGTTTAGTTGACTTTGTAACATTCTCCAGTTTTTCTCCAGCGCATCTAACTCTTGATTTTCCAATGGCGGCAGTTATTTTTTATGACGAATTCTGATAGAAAATTTAATTGTAAGACTAATTTACTCCGAAACATCTTTTGATCCGACGCACCGTTTGCGCGTAAAACGCAAAAAAATGAAAAATATCGCCCTTTTGTAGACAAATTCCTATTTATCACTGAAACCAAGCCTTGTACGTAAAAACACCTCAATGTAAACGTTGTAGCCTATTAATTTTCCTTTTAGATGATACCAAGATCAAAGTTGTAGATTAAATATTTAACGGGGTATTATGAATGAAAACAAAGGCAAAATTTTTTTTTAGTTTTATGATATAATAATTTCATATGGAAAACTAAATTTATTCTGTTCTGTTTTATAATAATTTTTATATACTTTTTTCATAAAGTAAATAAGTACTTTTTTTTTATTGTTTATGTCAGCTACTTTTTTTTCTATTCATATCGATTTTCTGAATTGTTACTTTTTAAAACTTTTAAGTTATATTTTTCCTTCATAATATCCCGTTAAATATTAAACCTACAGCTTTGATCTTGGTATTCACCTGAAAGGAAAATTAATAGGCTACAACGTTTCTATCGAGGTGTTTTTACGTAAAAGGCTTGGTTTCAGTGATAAATAGGAATTTGTCTACAAAAGGGCGATATTTTTCAGTTTTTTGCGTTTTACACGCAAACGGTGCGTCGGATCAAAAGATGTCTCGGAATAAATTAGTCTTAAAATTAAATTTTCTATCAGAATTCGTCATAAAAAATACCTGCCGCCCTTAGAAAATCAAGAGTTAGATGCGCTGGAGAAAAACTGGAGAATGTTACAAAGTCAACTAAACCTTTAAAAGAAACCTCATGCAACATAACTAAGACCTACCTATCTAGGAGGAAAAGGGGGTGGACACATATACTGGGACACCCTGTATATATATATATATATATATATATAGAGAGAGAGAGAGAGAGAGAGAGAGAGAGAGAAATTTGAACCACCATCATATTATTGATCTATGGGATCTGAAACATGAAATTTCCATGTCGGCACTTCCGGATTGCGTCATGAGGTCAACCTCATAAGCGGGTTTCCTCCCTATGGAGAGAGGGGGGAACCGCGCTAACACACTGAAAAATGATCTAAAACACTTGCAATGGCGCAATATTAACACATCCAAAACTTCAAGCATTGCTTTATCTGACTGGGGTGGTCCTAACGAAATTTATGTCTTAAAACTTTTTTTTTCTTTTTTTTTTTTTTGTGCCGCATCGCCAAATGTTGGTATCAATCGACAAAATATTTTTGTTGGAAATTTACTAAGCTTTACATCCCACTTACCACGATTTTACAACCATTTTCAAGATATTTAAGTAATTTGCAGAAGGAAACTAATGGAGAGATGAAAAATCAAATCAAAAGGTAATTGAAGCAGCTATGACTGCCAATGTTTTATCAACTAAGGATTTTTAGCAATTAGAATAACATGTACAAAAAAAAAAAAATCTTATAAAGTAATATTGTTTTTTTCAAAATATCTGTCTTGCTGGTTTTATCTGTTCTAACTAAATATAAATGTGGATTTTCTAAAAAAAATTATTGGTTTTAGACTCTGGTTTTCTCAATTTATCCGCTAATGGAATATCAATATGGACAGACATATTTTTATAGCTAAACTAATGGAGAGATGAAAAATCAAATCAAAAGGTAATTGAAGCAGCTATGACTGCCAATGTTTTATCAACTAAGGATTTTTAGCAATTAGAATAACATGTACAAAAAAAAAAAAAAATCTTATAAAGTAATATTGTTTTTTTCAAAATATCTGTCTTGCTGGTTTTATCTGTTCTAACTAAATATAAATGTGGATTTTCTAAAAAAAATTATTGGTTTTAGACTCTGGTTTTCTCAATTTATCCGCTAATGGAATATCAATATGGACAGACATATTTTTATAGCTAAACTAATGGAGAGATGAAAAATCAAATCAAAAGGTAATTGAAGCAGCTATGACTGCCAATGTTTTATCAACTAAGGATTTTTAGCAATTAGAATAACATGTACAAAAAAAAAAAAAAAATCTTATAAAGTAATATTGTTTTTTTCAAAATATCTGTCTTGCTGGTTTTATCTGTTCTAACTAAATATAAATGTGGATTTTCTAAAAAAAATTATTGGTTTTCTCAATTTATCCGCTAATGGAATATCAATATGGACAGACATATTTTTATAGCTGATATTTTTCCTAGTTTTATCCTGTGGATTTATAACATTTCTGGCATTTGTTATTAACATTAGAATCTATGTCCTACGAAAAAAGAAACATAAAAATTTGTGATAAAAATTGTAAAATCTCTGCTGGAATCATGTTATTTGTAAAATTGACCACTCATTCAGTGCGGTCTGATATCTGTGGTTATAATTGTACATCCTAAAAAATATTTTTCAAGTTTCTTCGACTAATAATTGGATTCATATTTTTAGATCCTGTTGCCAAAAAGCTTTATATATATTTAAAATGTCTTGAACTGAGATTTTTTGTAAACCACTCCTACTCCTGATAACTAGGACCAAACAATGGACTGTAAAGGTAAATGATGCATTTATCTCAAATTCGCTTGTAACTTTTTTCATGGAAATTTACAACCTATACTGTGTACAACATGTAAATAGTGAAATATTGGTTGATAACTCATGGATACATAGGAGGGGAAGCGCTTGTAGGTAAGTAAGTAAATCAAACAAATGACAGGTAATTACCCACTGTCTACCAAGAATTATAGTTGGCATAGTTACCAAAATTATATAACTAGAATAAATATAAGGATTCTCACCTTGATAAAGAATAGGAATGTGCTTATAAAGGGACCATGTTGCGTAAAGGTAGAAAACCTTCTCTAGGACAGGTTTCAATTGATCATCACTTGACTTCACTTTCTTAAGGAAATAGGACAGCATCATGAACTGAAAATTAGATTTAAGATTTGAAATTTATTTTAATCGTATATGCATATGTATGTATATATATCTGTTGCTTGGTTCTAGAAGGGCCAATGTAAATTTTTTTAATAATTTGTGTTTTTTATTTACTTCCCTTAAAATACTTTCATAAAACCAAATATACATGTATATATATTTATAGATCTATATGAGTATTATCCAAATATATATATATATATATATATATATATATATATATATATATATAATGTATATATAAATTTGGTTTTATGCAAATATTGTAAGGGAAGTAGATATAAACACAAAATATGGAAAAATTGACATTGGCCCTTTTAGAACCAAGCCACAGATATATATATAAACTGAGCATTGTGTATATGTAGCATGGAAGATAGATGGTAAATAAATAGATAAGTACCATACTCTCTGGGTAGGTAGACATGTTAAAAAAATGTCTGTAACAACTGCTTTCATCAGCCCCCTGGTGAGAGGCTACGTACCATATGCTCTACCTACACAGTCAGTACGGTACTGATTCATTTGTTTGCCATCTGTCTTCCAAATATCCAATACATATATATTCATATACTATAATATAGTATGATTATTAATTTACCTCGGCAAAAGCAAGAGCCAATGTTCTAGCCTTAAAAACTTGACAGAGATTCTTGATAATAAATTTATCATCAAAAGTAGCCTTCAATGAACGAACTCGCTGGATTGTTGCTGTAGCTAACCAGCAAATCAGCCACTGATAAGTTTCCAAAATGACTGAAAAATAATAAAGCAATATTATCTTTAAAAAAAAAGATAGATAGAAGATAGGGATTTATGGATCATTTTAATACCACAGTTTTCTTTCGTTTTTTCTTTTTCTTTTTTTTTTTTTTTTGTAAGGTGCACCGACCTCCATGGCGCAGCAGGGAATATTCTCAGCTGGCCCTGAAATGAGAAAATCCTGCCGAAGTTAGGACTCGAACCCCCATCACCCGCATGAGAATCCAAGTCCAAGCCACTAGACCACGGGGGGAAACCCCAAAACCACTTGTTGAAATCAACATGTAAAGCTTGGATTCTACAAAAAGCTTATAAAGCCTCAATGTACAGTTAAAAAAAAAAAAAACATTTTATTTTTTCAAAATCTGATGATGTCTTTGTAGGTAAATGTGGCATGTCTAAAACCATTTTATAGAGATGAGCTAGCCATTAGACCACAGGAGACCCCCAAGATGAGCTACTAAATCAACTTTTATTTCGTACAGGAAGTGGACTATTTAGACCCGATGTTGGTATTTAATCTGTTTATTTGTGCGTTGACTTAGAAATCACATTTATAAAAGAAAATCGTGTCTGTTTGAGTGATATGATATCCTTCATTTCCATCCTCATCAAAAGCATGAAGACTAGAAGTAAAGCGAGAATTCACATTTCTATTACCATTAATTCACCGGCCTATATAAAAATGAAAGACAGTGTCACTTGAATCAAACGTTTTTCACATTAATTTTCAACATGAAATCCGATTTAAAAGTCAACACAAAATTTGAGCCGTTTCGTAAGTGAATTGGAGGTCTAGAATAATATTTTATTATAAAACTTTTCAAAAAAAATTTTTATATTTTTTCACATAAAATTTGATCTGTAAAAAAAAAAAAAATAATGTTCCATTTGGCAAAATGAATATCCGGTCTGACTAGCCCACTTCGGGTGACATAAATTAACATAAATTTAATTGATGGCTAATTGTTAGAACATTACTACATATCATCATGTTTTGAAAAAAAAATTGGCACTTACGGGGTGAATATATATGTATTAAAATGAAACTTAGTGGATCTTAAGGTGTCCTCACACTGGCAAAAATGTTGCTCAAAATTTTGTAGAAGTCGGTTTTGTGCAAAAATATTGCGAGAGTGAGGAGAAATATTGTGCAAAAAAAGGGGTATTCAATATTTTGTGGGGTTTTCAATATTTTCAATATTTTGTAGCATGAAAGTGCAGTGTGAGGGGACTGACAAAATATTGCGCAATTGTGTGTGTGTCATTTAGCGTGTGTGTGTTTACAATACATTTTTAAGTATTTTATATCCTTGTTTCATCTTTATCTTATCATGTCTATTAAAAATATATTGATTTGATTACATATTTTGATGCAAATAATACATTCTTCTTAATTTGTGTGTCAATACATATATACATAGAAAACAATGACCCAAGTGGTTAAACTGCCTTAAAAACAATAACGGCCGTTGTACAATTATAAAAATGTGTGCAATATTTTTGTGCAGTGTGAGGGGTCCATGACCATTCAATATTTTGTACAAAAATAAGCTCAATATTTGTGCTCAAAATTTTGAGAAACATTTTTGCCAGTGTGAGGGCCCCTTTAGTTATGGTACAGGAGGTTTCTTTTGGTAATGCAGTCATCTTTCAAACCCCCTCTAGTTCTTTTCCATCATACATAACTCTGGAATATCCAATGGAAAAGGGTATAATACAAATGACCAATGACTTGTGGGGTTAGAACAATGACTACTTTATACAATCAATCATTTTTCTAAAAAACACAGTCACAAAACCCCTGATTTTTTTAGTAAAAGGCAATCACTTAGTTAGTAAAAAAGGATGTTACAATTTAAATTAAATAAAAACATTCAAGCATATTGCCAATCATGCTTCATATCACAAGTCAACACTTCATATCATGGAAAGTTATAAAATTGTCTGGCTTTAGATAAATATAACATCTGTTTATCTGAAATTAGCCACATACGGCATATACTGTCCTGTGGGTAATACAATGGTTTAATAAATATGTTGTACATGTATTTTAGAAAATATTTTAATATATTTAATTATTTCAAATAAATCCATTCTTCTATAATGATCTTTTATTTGAAGGGAGGTTTTATTTCCTTAAATATGGAGAAATACCATCAACCATCTTATAAAAACAATAATAATAATAACATACATTTCTCAGAAAGAACTTGATTCACAGCGCAGTTTTTCATAGACTGTTTTAAAATAGTCTGATGCCTCTTGATGAAGGAAACTTCTGATGCAGGATATACAAAGAAATTAGTATCCTCGACCATAAAGAGACGCAGCAACCAGTTGGAAGTCTGCTGAAGAAGGACAGTATTATCACCTTCAAACGTAACTCGAGGATCATGATTACTCCGCAGATCTCCCAATGCAGCAGCTACCAAATAATAAACATATTCTAAAGAAATTTTAATAATTCAAAGTTTTTAATACATGGTGTCTACTACTTTTGTGAAAGCCAATTTCGGGACTTTTTTGTGACATTTTAATGATTTGAAAAGCAAATTTCATTAAAAAGAAAATAATTTCAATTAAAATGAAAAAGCCTTAACTATTGGCTTAAAATAGGCCCTTTGTATAGAATTTTGATATTTAAGTCTGCATATATTTAAAAAATGAATAATTGATTAGTAAATGCATACAAAAACGGCGACAATTACGAATGCGCCGAAGTACCGGGATTATGTTTCACTCCGGTATGAAATTTCGTGACTTGGTTTCTAAATTCATGACTTTTTCGTGATTTCCGTGCCCTATTTTCAATTTTGTGACATTTTCATGACTTTCGTGACTTTTTCACGCAATAGACACTCTGTAATAGCAAGTATCTGTTTAGTATATATTAATATATTATAGAGAATAATTCACTTATCAATTTAGTAAAAAGCATAAATTATTTAATATTTTAGAGATGGATGGATTTATACAATGAAAACTCTACTTATTTATTTTTATTTTTCTCAAAAATGGTTAGACATATTGTCTAGAAAGTGGTTTTATTCTATTTCAATATTTTGACCATGCTAAAATTCTCATGAAGAATGTACTTGTACCCCTATTAAAACAAACTATACAATAGTTGCCTGAGAGCCTGCCTCATGTAGCCTTTAATGCCTTAAATAAAGTATGGAATAAGACCATGTTTCCATATATTACTTCCTTAATGGATAGAAAATGTCCGTTCCTATTTTGCTCTGAATTGCATATTCAATAGTTTGACATGGTAGGGACGATATCTCTACAACTACACGATCTTCCAAGAAATATTAGAAAGTTTAAAATCTATTAAATCCAATGGGACTTTTAACGTCTTAATGGGCATCTAAAGATTGAAAACTGTGGATTATTAAGCATATTCGAAGAAATGGAACACAGCCTAGTGAGTTCTAGGCCACACTTGCATTGAATGTACAAAAAATGTCTTAATAAAAAGGTTTCTTTGATAACATCCCAGGAAATAATGGAGCCTTCTTATTCAAGCTTTGTTTGACCTCCATCCTTAGGCACTTCTAATTGTAAATACAACAGGTATTCTTGTCTTTTGTCCATAAGGACACAACAATTAATAAAACAATTTAAAAAAATCAATGAATCTGATTACCTTTGTGATATCCATGACCACCACAAGCCTCCCTGCTTTCCTGGATGGCGTCCCGACTGGTCCATGTTATGAGGGCCTTGGCACAGCATACAAGTGCATGGACCCCTCGCACCATGTCTGACTACATACATATATACATTAATTATTGTCAATAAGCTTTTGTAATAAATTCAGAAATGTAAATATCATTTTCAAATGAAAACTGACCAATTTTGCTCCTATGAGGTAATGTACACTGTAATCATGGGGTGAGACTCGTAACATAGGATTCCCCATCGAAAATGGTCATGTACTAATGTGAACCCACTCGATGGGGTATAATTAGTACAACATATTTTTTTATTATTATTATTAATTAGTTGTAGATGCAACTCATAGCATACAGTTAAGCTATTCGGAAGGAATAAAGCTTTTAGGAAAAATACTGTTATTGACGTAATAATTGGATTAGGCTAGGTGACATTTAAAAATATGTCATACCTTTACTAAAGTGACCCCACTTTAATTAATAATTATGAATAATTATGTCTTGATCAGTTTCTCAAATTTATGAAGGCATCTGATATAGGGCTGACTATTACATGTAGTAACTTACTGTGTCTTTAATATCAGCATCATCTTCGCGAGAAGAGGCAACTAGGTCTATATATTTTGAAGTAAAATGATGAACAAAAGACTTGATGACATATGATGCAGAAACGTATGGAAAAAGGCGCCATTGCTGTAATGATTTTAAAAAAAAATATCATGAGAAGGATGAAATGGGGTGGGAGAAGAGTAAATTTGCATGTCATATATATATATATATATATATATATATATATATATATATATATATATATGTAGCTTACATGAGTCTGGTACTCAAGAAGTGAAAGCTCTGTGCCATCACTGTCGCTGAACTGACGGCGCTGAGCAGCATAGCGAACCGCTATCACAACTGCTTTTATGAGAGTGTTGCATGATTCCATCATGATGGCCACTCGGCCAGCAGACAGGCTCTCCAGGGCTGCACCTAAATATTAGCACATACATGAATGTAAGAAAAATTAAACAAATAATAAAACACTAAATACACTTGTTTGACTTCTAAATGATAATTAAGACAAGATTAACTCATATTAAATAGTTAGGGCCCGAAACTAAAAAAAAATAAATCTACTTCAGGCAAACCCGCATGAGGGTGTTAGCCACAGGACCACAGGGAGACCCTCCTATGAGGCGATGAAACAATTTAAATGTTATTTAGAAGAAAAAAATCATAGTAAAAAAATTAAAATGTTTAACGGTATATGCACAGTTTGTTTATATTTAGCACTATAATTTACATGTTAATCAGTGTTTCATTAATATATGAATCCATAAATCTAAATAAGGGTGGTTAACAATAGATAACCCATCCTAAAATTCTTAGTTAATAATAATGGATGTTAAAATTAAAATTTAAATCTAAAGCTTGTAGAATAATTTTCTATTTTTTTAATATAAGTAACTAGCTGTTACCCGGCATGCAATGCTACACCTACTTTCTGCCTTTGACTCTCCCCGTATTAAAATCTACCTGTATGCCCAGTTACATCAAAATTGGTCAAACTGTGTGAATTTGTTTATATCTGTCTACATGTAGTTCGTGAGACAGTCAACAGAGGCCAGCACCAGAGCCTGCGAATAGATAGCTCTTATCAAAGAAAGGCCAGCACTCCTTAGTTAGACAGTGACTGTTGAAATAAAATTGAAATAAACTGCATTAAATGATTATATAATGATGTAAAGTCATCAATGAGTTCGAGTTATTCTAATTATTAGGAACATCAACAAATAAATTTGAGACATTCAAAATGGCCGTCGATCCAAAACGGCCTGCTACATCTGAATGGTTCAGTGTAGCCAATTTTTCTTGAACAAAACTTTTGACCTTTTGACAAAATTTTGAAATTTGACTATTTTGACCTACCTTAGGAGACTTCCCTTTTACCTACCTGTGTGCCAAGCAGGGTGTCAACAATTTAAATCAATTGATTTAAATCAGTGATTTAAATCATGATTAAAATCAATTGATTTTTTTTAAAAAAATCATTTATTTAAATCAATTCATTTCATTAAAAAAATATTGATTTAAACCAATTGATTTTATTAAAAAAATATTATTATATATTTTTTTTAAACTTTAGTTTATTTTTTTTAACTTAAATGTAACTAGTTCGGCCTTTTTTTCAGCCATTTCAACATTTCAAGTTTACTTTTGTCCCTTGGGCCTACCCTCACTTGACCGTTTTTATCTATTCAAAGTCTGTTTCTTTTATGACCCTTTCTTTGTTTTTAATTCTACAAATAAATCTCCTTTTAAGTTTAAGATAAAAGAGATTGGCAGGTAGTGGGCGAAGTGAATGCTTTAAATTGGTGGAAGCCTTTGTCGGCCTTAAAATATTACATTTCCTCAAAACAACTGTTAATAATAGAGCAGCTTATGACAGGAAAGGCAACTTCTGTAGGGGTTAAAAGAATGTTTTCAACCCTTGGTTTTGTTCACAGTCAAATGAGAAACTACCTAATTAGATGTGAAAAGGCTGACAAACTGGCGTTTTTGTTCAAAGCTTTAAATAAATAATATTACTGTTAGTGCATGTGATTAATAGGGAACGGATGTTCATGTAATATAAAATACAAAATATGTACATATATATTTAACTATTTATAATAAAATATGTAATAAAAAATTGAAAATATTTAGTAAACAAATACCTTAAACACGATAAAATATTGAAAAGAAAAGCATAAATAATTAGTAGGAACTCTGTTATTATTAATGGAAAGAACAAAAGTATAGAACAAAAAGACTAAAACTGTTTAACATATTGAAAAATAAAAATTAGGAATTCATTATAAAAGGGGAAAAAGTTGAAAATTTCTACAGATGAACATTATTTTGGAAGATTGTTTGCTACAACTTGAATTTTGAAAGTTTCAAATGTGAAATGATTCCGATCTGATCTGAGTATACTTTTGAAGCGACTGAATTATCTTTCAACATCTACTAAAGCCTCTGGTGTATATTTTAAGGCTTCAATCAACTGTTCTGAAGAGTGGGGGGATTCAACTAAACTGTTAATCGTTTTGCCACTATGGATATCTCCAATAATGTGGATATTTTTCCATCCAGGGGTTTATTCTAGACTGTCTTTTTACTTTATTTTTAATTTATTCCCAGTAGCTCCTTCTAAAACCTGGATTTTCTCTATCAAATATGTATTAAAAAAAAAAAAAAAAAAAAAAAAAAAAAAAAAAAAAAAAAAAAAAAAAATTTACCTAAAAGTTTTTGAGGGTCTTTAAAGGAAGTTTCATATTCTCCATTCTGATTAATATCACCAATTCTATTAAGCAAGTATTCCTTCGGTATTCGGTAATAATGGAACATGATGTACCTGCAAAATATGTAATTATAAATAATTAAACATTTAGATTAAAATAATGTTAAAAATGATAAAGAGTAGAATTACCCATTATCAATACCATTAAGACCATCTTTTTCACCAAGGTCCCCGACAGTCAGGTTCGGAAAAGGAATCAAAGTCTCTGGGTCTCTGATCGGAACAACAAATGGATGGAGGCCATGGCAGTGGTTGTTAACTATCAGCTGAGCAAATAATAAAGCATGGCTACACTGCTTTCCTGCAATAAACATAAACATTTTTTGTGTATTTTTTATTTCAAGTCTAATTGTAAAACAATCATTTTTTCAAGCACATAGAAATTTATAGAATTTGCATTTTAAATATTCACTTACCTAGTTTTTTCAAGTAAAAATTCTTTTTAAAGTTAGAGATATAAATAAGAGTTTAAAAAACCCAAGAGCTATTTGAAAATAATAAAAGACATTAGCACTTAAATACATTAGTAACATTACAGGTATTACATTGTAATTTGTAAATGGTTCTTTTATAATGGTTTCCTAGAATAATTGATTTATTGGATAGATAATTGAAGATTCAAAGAATACTTGCTCAAGCTATCGCATTATAACAAATTCCATTTAGAAACTGGATTTTTCAAATCAAGTAAAAAAAAAAATGGGGTTCAGCCTAAAAAACATATGCTGGGATTTATTTCTTAACAAAAATTTTGAAAAATTGTTACTGAAGGATTTTACCATCCTCTGTATCATATAGTGGCTTAATAAATTTAAGTCCTAGGGGTTTATATGCAACGTTGGCTTCAGATAAATACGACACTATGCCGTCTATTCGAAGAGTTGGTTTCATTAAATTAATTAGCTTGCCATGTAAAATGGGAGAATCTGTTATCAAGCCAACCTGATGAGCTAATTTTTCTACATTATTTGAAAAATTAAGTCTGCTCATGTATAGCATCCTGAGTTATTACTTCAATTTTGTTACAATTTTTATAATAATCTCTTTATAAATACCTTTTTTTTTTAGAATTCTCACATCTTTAAAATAAAAATCCTATTTATGAATAATTGCATATATTGGTGCAGCAGTGCTTTCATAATCAACAATACTTTAAGCATGTTGTTTCCTGTGTTATAATTATGATGAGCATAGACTTGCAATCCAAGCATTGAATTTTGTATTTCAAATTTAAACGTTTTTTTTTTGTTTTTTTTTTATTTATATTTTGTTTTTTTTTCTGTTTTTTTTTTTTTTTTTTGTTTTTTTTTACATATTGCTTTTAATTTAAATTCTTGAAAATATTTAGGGGAATTTCTTATGTAGTAGAGCCAAAAAAGTCCTGTAATATAAATGATTCTTTTTCTTTCTTTTTTAGATGTAAAGACTATAAAAGTAAGAAGCTTGGATTGAAGCTACAAACATTTGAAAACCCTGTAAAGGAAATATTCAGTAAAAACGTTTCTCTGATCCCTCACAAATCCAAGAAAATAAATTGAATATAACGTGGATTCTCTAGATATGATGTGGAAACTTATTTGTACCAAATGGGCAAAAGAATGCCAAAATTGGTCTTCAGAAATTAAATGAAAATTAAGTAGATATGGAAGAGTAATTATGGTAGAGCATATTCGTCAGAACGAGCTCTCTGGAATCAGCTTTATGGAGGAAAAATGTTAAAGTTAAAACTTATTCAAGATCAAAACTTATTTTAATAAATAAAATGATAATAATATATAAGTTTTACCTAGATTTCCTACCCAACACTTTGCAGCTCCAATTCCAGGGGAATTGAGAATAAATTCATTGGTTGACGGATCAAATGTGGCAGTTGTCTTTAAGCGCTTTGTGTCACTCCCGTGTTCCACTTCAGTTATAGCCAAACAACTCAAAATCTATAGAAAATAAGAAATATTAATCAAATTGCTTCTCAATTACATAATATAAAAATATAAAATTTAGTAGCAAACCTTTCCGTTCCAAACATCTCTAAAAAATCCTAAATGCCTCTCTGTACCAAGACTGAGAATGGAATTTGCAAAAAGTGAAATGCCTAAAGCAAATTTTATAGACAAATTTGGATTTACCATCTCGACAGCATCATTCACAGTCATTAGGTATGTATTCTGAAATGAAAACAAATTCAAATTAAATGTTCAAAAATCCTGTTTCAAACAAACAAAGATTATCTTGATCAATCATAAATAGCATAGCAAGTTAACTCATCAAATAGAGACAAAGCTTCAGGCGGCTGTCACAGCGCCATATTTATCCAAAGCCAGACAATGTTGCTGTCATATAATGCGCAGGGTAAGTTTCTCTACTAGGATCTAAATTAATTAAAGCACTGAATAATATACAGGTAACGATGCCAGAACTCTGCTTGGCATTAGGAATTGGAGAGCTGCTGCAGAAGACTGGCGGGAGTCTCTTAGAGGAGGCCCAGTCTCGGTGACGGGACGTCGTGCCACGTATGATGATGATGATAATATACAGGAAGGTATAAACATGCTGAGATATAAACCCTGGTACCATAATTGCCAAGAGGCCCAAACTTAAAATGGAAGATTCTCGGTTTAAATTTCAGCTTTGTGAGTCAGTTTGTCTAAAAACTTGAAAATTTTCACTGATGGCATGTACTGCCCTCAGTCGTTTAATAAATATGAAGTAGATTTAGTGGATGTCTCACTGTACATGGACTATTGATGAGAAGCTATACAGGGTGTCTACTACTTTGGTGAAAGCCAATTTCATGCCCATTAGAAAGACAATTATTTCACTTAAAAATAAAAAGCCTTAATTTTTAGCTAAACATTATCTGTAACCTTACCCAGATTACCGTGATATCTATGAACTTAAAATTTTACATACATTTAAAAAAAATA
This sequence comes from Gonocerus acuteangulatus, assembly GCA_946811695.1. NCBI lineage: Eukaryota > Metazoa > Arthropoda > Insecta > Hemiptera > Coreidae > Gonocerus > Gonocerus acuteangulatus. Next base: position 72,297,378 of record OX328125.1, read on the forward strand.
ATAGAGCTGCATAACATGAACATCATACGTTAAAGAGGACAATTAAATAAGTTTTAAAAGTGAAGAAAGGATGATCAAAAACATTTTAGAATGACAATGGAATTAGCAGCCTCAAAAATATTGAATAATGGTAGCAGAATTCAAAATTTCTAAAAATCTTACTAACTAAATATTTAATGTATATAATTTAGTAAATTAATGTGTAAACAATTTCAATATTTAAGTCTGGATGAAAAACTCTAAATATGAATACAAAAAAATAAAAATATATTTAAATAATGGATAATTACGAATGTGTGGAAGCTCCAGGATTATGTTAGACTCCGGCAAAATTGAAAATTTGTGACATGGTTTCAAAATTCATGACTTTTTCGTGATTCTCGTGCACTATTTTCAATTCCATGACATTTTTGTGACTTTATTGTTCATTAGACAACCTGTTATACTAATGCTTACTGAGTAAGGTAAAGTTGTAAAATCTCGGTTTGGATTTTGAACAACCTTGAACGAGTTTGAAGGTGAACTGGAGGGTAGCTGGAATTAATTTTCTATTCATTATTTACAGGATGTTCTTGCTTTTAGTTAGTGTTATTTATTCACATTAGTCATAATATCCCCTAATTAATAAGTTTATTGATCTTATACGAAAAGAGTTATTTTGGTGAATTTTTAAAATAATCTGTGTGATTGTTGAGAGGTTTAAAATTAAATTTGTGTATTGTAACCTTCAATGACAATAAAATCACTTTTTCAAATCAAGTGGGTCAGCTGGTTTAGTGGCAGGTTTACCCCATGGGCACTTAATAGTTTTGAATTATGTGATCAGGAATTGTTTTAGTTATAAGCTCCTGAAGAGGTGCCAGAAGGGAATGAAATGTTTAGAGCAAGGAATAAACAATTTGGAGCTGAAGTAATTGTGTTTTTTATTATGGACCTTCCGCCAAATTTAGTTGATTTTGTTAACAATTTTTCCTCTTCAAAATGGTGACAACAGTCTACCTTGAAAGTGGTTTTATTCAATTTCCCCTATCAAAATACCAATAAAAATTGTACATAGACTATTAAACAAAGATTTTTACTACATTTTTATCATGCCTAAAAACAGTTTTCCGGTAATCGGATTCAGCTAGTTAACAAACTGGACCTTTTGTTTTAGACAACTTTTTTTTTTGTACTTAATTTCATCAAAACCATTTTAATAGGCGGAGAACAGACAAGTACATATATTGTATATATAAAATAAATAATATATTATTTTTTTGGTTATGAAACGAAGGCATTCCTTTAGGAAGGGAGGGAACTTGCTAAAATTGATGTTGTCATTTGAAGGGCTTCATTGCATAATGTACTTGATATACAGAGGCACCGACTTATACAAAATATTGGGAGGTCCATACCGGGGGTCTCGCCCCGGAAAATTTTCTAAATTTTAGATGACATATAGTAAGTTTTTCAGCAGTGCTGGCCCGCTGGCCTCAGACTTTACCCAAAGGTTCGCGCACCAGGACAAATTCTAAGTGTGCTCGCAGCCCGCGTTTTCAGTTAAGCTGCTTACCACCATAAGTTATTTGTTTTATTGTTATTCGTTGTTGTGGAAGCCCGGTAGCCGTGAGCGTTAACGTGTGATCACTTATCACTCCGTGCCAAAGGTCGTGGGTTCAATCCCCACTGTGGGTGGTGGCTTTTCTTTCGAAAAAAGAAAAGGCATCAGCCCGATCCTGGCTAGAAAACAATGGTAACCTGTAGATAACCTCTCCCACAATTCGTAGTTAATAATAATGTACGTTAAAATTTAAATAAATAAATATTTGTTTTAAATCATAACTGAACGTATTTTAAAAGATAAATATCGCCAAACAAGGAAAATAAAAAATACCAACATCATTTTGTGATTTTACAAAGCATAATATAACTAATAATTTTTGTGAATTATTGGGGCCAAACCAAATTTTTAGGGGGCTTGGGCCCCCTCAGGCCCCATGGAGTCGGCGCCTATGTTGATAAACTGCTCAACTTCAGAATTTGGGCTGCGTTTATCTTTAACATGAGTCAATGAACAATGTTAAAAATAAATAAATTATTTTGTTTAGAGCATTCTACTCAAATTCCTATTTAATGTACTCTAGAACATTGTCTTCTTTTTCTTACACGGCCGCTGCACATGCGCGAACGCCAGCAGACACTTTTTGTGACATACAGTCTTCTTTTTCGTACTTGGCCACTGCGCATGCGCAAACGCCAGCGGATACTTTTTTGTGACACATACAAACTTATTTTTCGTGCATGGCAACTACGCATGCACGAACACCAGCAGACACTTTTTTATGGCACTTTTGTGTAACGGTTTTTTCCAGTTTAGTCACCGCTAAAGCATATTTATGCTAAAAGTACTTACTCTTGTTCGGTAATCCATTCCAGGGACTTGGTCGAACAAGCCAGAGGCTAGGAATTTAACTAGTAAATTAGCAGTCTTAGCTTTCTCTTCGTCTGGAGGTAGAAACTTAGAGCTAGGCCAGAAGGAAGGATCTGAAGCTAAATACGACCAAACTTTCATCTGAAATTAAAATTAATAATACAGCATAGAGAAAGAAAGAATTCTTCAAGGAAAATTATAAATTCAATTTCAATTACAGCCATAATCTTTTTAAAGCATTCAGTCCTGATAGTTATTCTTCATGATTATTATACACTAACTTTTTTTTTTATTAGTAAGCAATTTGTAACTGACATAATGGTTTAAGGAAACAAACTGAACAGTTAGCTCCTAAAATCCAGTAGATACAGAACTGTAAATAAACAGTAAACTTTTTTTGTTTTCATTTTGAAAACAAATTAATTGGATTTGAGTTAAGTGTGCCAACACTTTGATCCACTGTAACTGATCATATGCATATGAATATTCATAGAGGGACAAAACAATTTATTTCAAATGTGTTTACAAGAGTTTTATTTTTAAATAAAATAAAACTACGGCTTTCTTCTTAGATTCTTAGGAACAAGTGTTTTAAATGTCCAAAAATGTAATTGAAAAAAAAAACTTAATTAATTCTGTCTATGAAAGTAATTAAGATTATCTCAAAAATAATTGTTTCAAATCATAAATAATAAACTTGATTCTCCAAATATTCATAACAGTTTTGAAACTAAAACAGAACCTGTTTTGAGTTTGGAACTTAAACAAGTTCAGTATTACAAAATCAAATCATTATTCAACATAAAAATACAGCAATACAGATTTAAAACTAAATTGTGACTCCAGAATTAAACTTTACAATAACTGTTAAAAGATATTCAAAAATCTTTAAGTAATTCCAAACAAAAAACTGAAATACTACAAGATATAAGCACTACAGCTTCCTAAAAAGCACTGACAAGAATTATAATGAAGAATACATTTTAGAAAAATGTGGGTTTCGCATTTTCAAAAGCCGTTGCTCTTGGATTTGAATGAGAAATTTTGTTTTTTGAAAAACAATAACATTTTTTAGACACATGTAATCTTCAAAATCCTTCAACGACAAAGGATCAGATTCAACAAATTTGACTCACCTTAGAACATGAGTATCATTTAAAAAATATTAGTCAAATTTAACATTAACAAGATGGCTAGTATTATATTACCTTTAAAGCGAGCCGATCTACATTTTCAATGGTGGCTTGCATATCCTTCCAGCTAAATGAAGATAGATTTCTATAATAATCCAGAGGACCCTCAGGTAACTGAGGAGTTACTTCTGTTGATTCCATCATAGCTATTCTGAAAATGAATGCAATTAGTACATTCAAGTGGGGAGCAAACTGATAAGGAAAACTATATTATCATATCACTAGTCTATTGATTGCAAAATATAAAGTATAATATTTACACAAATTATACCATTAAAAATATGTTATTTCACAATTGAAAACTCTATGAATCTAGGGAAGAAATTATTATTTTAAAGAGAAACAAATAGTATTGAAATGCAACCTTTTTATAAACGAATGTAAATTTTTACCAGTTAAAGTTGTGTTAGTTAGAGAGGAAAAAGACAATGGCTTACATGAAACTGGAGAAGGACTAAAATTCTTCCAAAATGACTAGAAATGTGTAAAAACGAAAGAGTAACACCTTTATTTAAAATCGCTCATTCCACGCGCCGCAACCTTCTCTCTATTAAACCACACCCTTTCATAATCAAACAGTGGTTTTGTATATACAGCAATCTTATAAATCAAATTAGTTTACTTTGCAGAAACTTTATTTGAAAAGTTTTTACAACCAAAATTATTCTCTCTTTCCGGATTATTTGTTGAATATCCATTAACATGTTGACACCAAATTTTTATCATCAATATTTCCGCTTTGTGATTTTTTTTATGAGGGGGAGACTTATGCCCATCGTGAATTTTCGTTTCTTTTTTATTTATTTCTCTTTTCTCGAGCATAGCTCAAGTAAAGACCGTTCTAAGTAAAGCAATCATCGCCGGAATTTCCAGCGGAATTAGAAGTTTTGAGATATTCTGAGTCACAAAAATTGGTTTGTAATGGAAACCTTAGATTGCCCAGTTGTGTTATGCTTCACAGAACATCCCCTTTCGATTAACAGATTCTGAAGAGTTCATAAATTGTTTGGAGGTGGAATCTTTTCAATAATTTTATTCTACAATTTTTGTCGATAAAAACATGTTTTTAAAACCCAAAGCAACATAATTTCCCACTTCTACTGCCATCTTAACTTCCCATTAAATTCATCTGATAATCTCTTAAATAAAACCACTGGTTTGGCGAATAGAGGTTGAATTAGACGGAGGAAATGTAGTCGTCAAGATGCCGAGAAGAAAATTACTAAATATAAAGATACAGTATATTTCAACATACTTGGATAAGACCCCCCCCCCCAAAAAACGACTCAAATGAACTGGGCAATCATAGTGCGTTTCGGTTATTCTTATTCCTTGTGGTATGGATAACTTAGAGCACAAACCCCTACTATTTTTTAAGAAACTTCAATGGCTTAACAAATTTTAACATTAAAAAAATGTAAGTACCAGATGGAATGAATGTGTATAAAAAAGACAAGTTTTGACACTAAAATAGTCCTTTACACAGAAAGCGCCAGAAGCGTAATGAAGATGGAAAAAGTCCACTCCCTATGATATTCGCCTTTCCCTAATAACTAAGAAACGGACTACTAAAACCACACCCGAAAAATTAGTTCTCATTTAATTATAATGCCTAAACATAAAATATTTTAAAACAACGGATGGAAAAAGAGTGACATACATATTCAAACAAAGTCAGACTCACAGGAACTCCATCATCTTAACACGCTTCTGTTTTTATCCCTAGTGTCCAGGGCCGCCACATCTCCGAGCCGGGCCCAGGACCAGATCACGGGCCCCCATTTCTCAGAGCCGGGCCCCCACTTCTCAGAGCCAGACTGAAAATTCTAGAACTTTGCTACAGTACTTTGTACATTTTAAAATTATTTTCATCTTGAGTTTTGAGCGAAATGAGAATAAAAGCCGACAATCGCTGCACCAAAGGTCTCTTTCGGTACTTGTAGTTTTATTACAACTCCTAATGAAATATACTATTCTGGGACTGCACTTGTTTTGTCGTTTATGTACATTAAAAAAATATATAGATCCCATCCCAATAAATATAGGCTACGCCCGCCTATATTTCTAAATCCCATTCTTTTTACAAGCTCATAACCTATACATTTTTAGCGCGGTTCCTCCCTCCCCCATAGGGAGGAACCCCGCTTATAAGGTTGATACAATGAAACAATCCGGAAGTGCCGACTAGAAAATTTTGCGTTTCAGAACCCCTAGAAACCGAAAATAACGGTGGTTCAAATTTGTATAAATATATATATATATATATATATATGTATATATTTATTTATATTTATATATATATATATATATATATATATATATATATATATATATATATATATATATATTTGTCTGTTCGCTCTCTAAATAGAAGACGAATGGTCCGATTTTGATGAAATTTGGTACAAAAATCTGTCGTCCAATTTGAAAGGTCAAGTTCGTTAACCAGCAAAATCCGCCCACTGGAAGATGGCGTTTGGGGCGAAATTCGCGCAAAAAAAAATCGTAACGCTTACGTTTTTGAGTTCATAAGCTTGTAAGTACTCTTTTTATAGGCTTCTTGGGCTAGGAAAACGAATGGAACCATTTTCAAGGCGATAGCTTTAACCGTTTTCGAGAAAACTGAAAAAATAATTTTTGAATGCCGTTTTTGGTTTGGGTACTTAGAATCAAGGGATTCAGTTGAAACATTTACTGCATGTTCTACTTCCATTAAAACTAATATGTTGAAATTTTGGTTGCGTTTGGAGTTAAGGAAGGGTTAGAATAAAATATTTTATTAACAAGCATAAAAAAGTTTTGGTAACTTTGTATACTTTCCTTAATATCTCGAAAAAGGTTGAGAATTTGGGAAACGGAAGAGTACCATTAGAAAGCTTACTAAATGCTCTACAAAAAAGGTTCTAATGAAAGTTTTGATTAGGCGATGTCAATCGGAGAAATACCGTATGAAATGTCAGTTTTGGATTTGTCGATTTCCTTCAAATGTCTTGAAACTGTCGAGGCTCCTACTCCGAGTTCTTTGGCATATTCCCTAGTGTTTTTAATTGCTTATAGTAGTCAAATGTATTTGTCAATGAAACAGGATACGTATAATTAGAATCAATATTTTGTTTGTTAGAATTCGAAGATGCCGTATGAATATCTAGATGTGACAGTACTGGTGTTGATTTCGTTCTTTAGAATTATTCTTGGTATTCCCTATTTTCATCTGTTACCCATAGTTTTTTATTGTTAGTAGATTTTTCTTATTGATTATAGAACATTAATCTATTTGGCTATAAAACAGGATACGTAAAATTAGTGACAATATTTCGGAGATTTCTGAGCGAAATACGTTTAAGATTTTCTACCACCACGAACGGCTTTTTTCCTCTATTTTTATCCACTAGATAGGCTTTATTTTGCATATTATTCTATATAAGTTTTATTCAGCAGGGGATTCTGATGAAATGTCGTGTTTTTGCTGTGGATTTTAAATACGATGTATCTAAGATTGGATAACATTAGCGAGTCTACATAATTAAGAACCGACGACGGAGGATTACTTCTTGCTATGATTTAGTCTACATACGTATATTAAGTCCTAAATCCAATCCTCCTAAAGTTCAATGCCCGTAGAAACCAGGGGGCCGCAGGAAATTTACCTGCTAAGAGTTAATCCTCAAGAGCTGTAAATATACCCCAGGTATCTGCCGACACAAATACAAAGCCTAGGCGGAGAGCACCCCAAAAACACAGATCCAAACATAAGGTTATATACTAAATATTGATAAAGACTACTTAGTTGTAAACCGATTCATCAATTAGCAATCAATAGTTTTCAACAAAGGTTATATACTAAATATTGATAAAAAGTATTTAATAAGAAAAAAAAAACAATATTCCACAAGACTTGTTTTTGGTCCATTTGTGTCTACTCCATAGACTTAATTAGGTATATTATTCTATTGTAGTTGGGGAACTAAACTTTGTTTTATTTTGTTAAATAAAGTTTTTTTTCTTGATTTGTTATTCGTCAAGACTTTTATTTGTCCTTGTGTATTTACTAGATAGGTTTTATTCAACATATTATTCTATATAGGCTATATTAGGCAGGGTATTCTACTCAATCTTGTGTACTTCTTCTTGATCCTTCTGTACATGGGCGTATATAAAAACAATTTCGGGGGGGGGGCTGAGACCATTTCCAGGGTATGGAATACTAAATATTTAGAGCTTGGAATAGTTTTAGGCAACTAAAACGCTATTACACGTAAAATAAAATATGTTTTATGAACTAAGTGATCTTATTTAATTTATTTTTAAGGGTTTTACGAGAAGTTTTTATCATCAATTCAAAATTTCGGGAGGGGCTGCAGTCCCCTCAGCCCCCCCTCATATACGCCCATGCTTCTGTATCCTCTAGAAAGGCTTTATTAGGCATATTTTGTATTGATTTATAGAGCTTTGCTTTAGAATGAGAGCCAGATTCTGTAATTTCCGCTTCTGTGTAAAAGTTAGCTATTGTCGGTGTCCCTGACGCCTTAATATCACTTTTATTCGAGATGTTCGAGAGGATTTTGACAATTTTCACAAGATATATAAAAAAAAATAAGTTTATTTTTTTTCTAAGCTTATCAAATGGCACTAGGGACATGAACGGAACCGCGCTAAGATGCTGCAGTTCCTGCGAGTCGGACTTTTTTCCAATTAGGGAGGCCCGGCCCGGGCCCGGGACAACAGTACCCGGTTGTCCCCCCCCCCATGTGGCGGCCCTGCTAGTGTCATTTGGAAACTTTAGAATAGAAATAGTTTATGTTATTTCTTAATTTTTCGTGAAAAATGTAAATATAAAATCTGAAATCAAAGCAAGGTCTTAGGCGCCAGAACAGAAAACTGAGATTTATCCATTTAATCGCCGATTTCTCCAAATGAGATCGTTCCACGAAAAATCACATAATAATCTTATTCGTAGGAAATTCAAAAAGCTTTCGAATAGATTCTTTATATTAACTACGATTTCCCAACCGATTTCAATATATATTTATATATATATTTATATATATATATATATATATATATATATATATATATATATATATATAAATGTATCCGAAAAACCTTGTTTTCCGATCTCCTCGATAGCGCTTATAGATATGGCCTTGGCAATAGTTATAAAAGTCCGTCACGCAGGAGCTGCATAACTAAGCACTTTCCTCAGAATTTGGGTAGTGTAGACTGCTTTCCGGAACAATTTGCTTAAAATATCCTACATAAATAAAATAAAAACGTGAATAGTTCTCATTTTGTAATGAGTAACTGATCAAATATTAATTTGCATCCAGAGTTATGTTTACACTCGGTACCTACTACACTGGTAATAAATACAAAAATCCTCATATTATCGTATTTTGATCTAACGCAGGAACAGGATACAGTCACTCTAGTGGTAGAAAGCGCTCCTTGCGGCGGCTTTGTGAACCTTCGTCTGCCGGCTTTTCTATTCAAATATATTACAAATTAAACCCCCGCTTTCCGATTCAGCTCATTTTTACAACACTTCTTTCTCACGAGTTACCCACGACGTATACCGCGTTTCGTTACAATACAGCAGAAATTACGACCGGTATGAGTATATTAGGAATTTGGGTCCGGAGTAAACCCCCCCTTCTAATGAACCTATTTAGTTTATTTTTACAACACATATTTACCTGTAGATTAGCACTACGAATACCGAGTTTCGTCGAAATATACCAAAAATCACGGCTGGTAGTGGCGAATTGGTATTGTGGGTCCGGAGTAAACCCCCCCTTCTAATGAACCGATTTAGTTCATTTTTATATCTCACTTTTCTCTCTATATTACCACTAAGAATACCAAGTTTCGTTGAAATATAACAAATATTACGGCTGACATAGTCAAATAAGTGTTTTGGGTTCGGGGTAAACCCCCCCTTCCGGTGGACCGACTTTGGTGGTTAACGAACTCGTTCAATCGTTTGCTAATTGAATGCTATATACCAAGTTTCGTGACGAAAAAACAAAAACTCTGGCCGCTATCGTGTTAACAGACACATATATATATATATATATATATATATATATATATATATATATATATATATATATGAATATATATATATATATATATATATATATAAATTTTAACGGGGGTCATTTTCGGTGTCTACTAGGTAGGATCGATAAAGATTTGAAGAAATTTTTCAAAAATTCCGTCATGAGTCCAACCTCAATAGCTACTTTCCTTCGGAGGAAAGTGCTAAAACGTAAGTGTTCCGGTGGACGGTTTCCGTTGGTTAACGAACTTGACCTTTCAAATCACAGAAAGTATGTTTGTACCAAATTTCACTAAATCGGTACATTTTTGGGCCAGTTAGAGAGCGAACATATATATATGCGCATGTGCGCGTACACACACACACACACAAATTTGAACCACCGTTATTTTCGTGATCTCTGGGTTTTGAAACGTAAAATTTCTAGTCGGGGATTACGTCATGATGTCGACCCCATAAGAGAGTTTCCTCCTTATGGAGGGAGGGGGGAACGCGCTAAAACGAAACATTCGAAACTTGAATCAGATCTTTGTCCGACTGAGGTAGCTAAATGGGCGTATATAGAGGAGGGCTAAGGGGGCTGGAGCCCCCTCCCCACGAAATAGGTAAAAATGAGTCATAAAAAACTTAAAAATAAATCAAATAAGAACATTCAGTTCAGAAAAATAATTTCTTTTTAGGTGTAATAGCGTTTTAATTGGCTAACTACTCCAAGTTCTAGATTGTTCGTATTCCTTACCCCCAAAAGCTCTCACCCCCCTCCCCTTCCTAAAATTATTTTCAATGTACGCCCATGTCGCCCTGTCAACAGTTGCAAGAAAACCTTTTTCGGAGTTTATAGAATGTTCTTTCTCTTTCTAAGGTTTTTCTATATACTTATATTACCTACCGTCTTGTGCTTCCGGAAGTTTGGACCTCTCTGGAATTTGGCCAACTACGAACACCCCGCCCTTCATTATAAGACTTAATTCAAGGTTATATCAGTTGAACTCATTGCGCCCGATTTCATCACTTTTGTAAAGGTTAATAAACTCAAAATACTTGCATAAGAAATCATTTATTTCCAATTTCATAAAATAAATGATATAAGATGTTTCAAGAAATTTGTGATAAAACCTTGAATTATCAGTCAGGCCTGTATGAGCCCGACCATGCCATTTTTTACGCGTTGAATAATTTCTCATAATTCTTATTATATTAAAAAAATTACTTCAATTTAAATAAATTAATAATGCACTGTTTTTAAAAAACCTGAGAACTGAAGGACTAATCCAACGAATTATTTAAACAATCGGAATGCCATCTGATCTACAAAATACGGTGAAAAGAATCTCGTCTTTCTTCCTTTACTTATCCTTATTTTTATGTATTATTGTCCAAAAACAAAGGCTTTAAATGAATAAAAAATATTTAACCTAACCAAAGTTATAAGTGCTTGAGTAACTTGAAACGACAAACTGTTAGGACTGGCGTTAATGACCCCAACGGTTGACACGCCTTAAATTCAACCCCAGACTATTAGGAAGGGATCCATAGCGTGGACAGTCGGCTCAGTGGGGACCTTCATTACAATTTACCTAGTCTCTGTGGCCGGGTGCTATAAAAATTGTGTTTGATAGAGTTTTTTAACTAGTGGATAAAGACGACCCTTTGAATGCTTTTGATACCATCTCCTCGCCAAAGGGCCTATAAAACATGTACCTGAAAGCCTATGAACACAAAATCATCAAACGATGCAATAATTCTGTACAAAGTTCGCCAAAAAACAGTACTTGGGTGAATCGATGTTATGTACCGAACGATTTTCTTTCCATGAGACAAAATAGTTTTTCACAATATTCCATGAAAATCGTCCCATTCAGTAGATCTTAGATTGTAATAAAAATATGTGAGTGTCTAATATATGTATTTCTATGAGTCAGTAAAAGGTGACTATATTTACACCGTCTGCTTGTAATATACATTAGGTTGTTGCATATTTATGAAGTCTACTTCTTTTGTTCACAACGAAGAACAGGTTTTGAAATATTTTTATTTTATTTACGTTGTCATACTTCTATGGCCAATAATATAGAAAGTGTTTTTACGCCCATTCCATCCAGTTTTTAGGAACCATCAAATTCATTAGGAAGGAAATATTCAGCCAAGAGCAAAAACATTCTTACTGCCTGTCAACGCCCACATAAGATGATTTAATGTGAAGTATTCTTAGCACTCTTATTCTTATTCGAGTCGGTTGTTATAAAAATGCTTATATACCAAGTTTTATGGTGAAGAAAAATAACAAACCAAATTAAAATATATCTTTGTTTTCGTTATACAAAACAAGCTTTCGTTATTCGAAAATAAGAATTAAATGTAGACACGAGAATAATGTTTTATTTGAGATTTAGACAGCTCTTTAAAATAAATTTATAATTTCTAGTATTTTTATAATTATTCAGGAATGTGCCTAGTTGTGCAGCTCCTGCGTGACCGACTTTCGTTTTTACTCTTTCCGCTACGAACTCCAATGAACAACTGCAATTTACAATGTTCTCAAGGATTTTATTCCGTGGTCGAAGCGTTTATTTTAAATGACGCCATTTGACAAACACGCATTCCAAATGGCCGGGTTAACAATCAACTGGCTCATAACATTCATAGACAGATTTTGCTGGTTAATGAACTCGTACAATCATTTGTTACGGGAATACTAGATACCAAATATCATACAAAAAAAAAAAAAATCCGATTTGTAGGAATTGCGACAGCTTAGCGATAACATCTTACTCCAGGTGTTATTTGGAAAGATTAATGTTTTGGGAGTGTGCTGAATGTTTTTTTGTTTTTGTTTTTTTTTTTAACGCAAAACACCTACTCTCATGAAGTATTTTAAGAAACGTGAGATTTAGGCGCCATTATGTACTGAAAACTGACAGTAGCGGAAATTATTCACTCGGCTTCTTTGACTTCTGCTCGGAAAGCTATATTAAAAACAAGCAAAACTTCATTCCCATTTTAAGCATCTCGTTTTACTAGCAAATTCATTTTAATACTAAAATCAAATATAAAAACAACAAGAAATAAACCGGTGTTAATATCCCAATTGTTGATATCGCCGTTGAACAAATTAAAAAAAAAAAAAAAAAAAAAAATCTGAAGAATTTAAAGCAAAGAATCTAACTTTTTCGAAGTTTTCAGCAGCAATTTCTCCGATTGACATCGTCTCTTTGAGAAGTACTGCTTAACCTTTTTTGTAAAGAATTTACTAAGCTTTCGAATGTTTGCACTCCACTTACCTAGAGCCTGGTAGAGAGTGAACAGACAAATATACATTTATATACGATATATATATATATATATATTCCAGAGGGTAAAACAAAATTCAGTCTTCCCACAAATTTTCTTTATCTTGCACTAGGCCTGCAGTGATAGTTGTTACCAGGGCTGTGTTAGGGCTAGGACTCTAGCCCTAACACAGCCCTGGTAACAACTATCACTGCACGGAGCACCTGATGATGGCACATTTGTGTTGAAAGGCCTAGTGCAAAATAAAGAAAATTTGTGGGAATACTGAATTTTGTTTCATCCTCTGGAATTAAGCAACCCCACTACCGGAAAACATCAATAAAATATATATATATATGTGTGTGTGTGTGTGTGTGTGTGTGTGTGCGATATTTTGGGTTAGTCCATCTTTAGCCATACCAAACAACATCCAGTTTGACCCACCCGAGAACATCCCAAGTATAATTGCCCTTGAAAACACGGTGTGCCCAAGGGCACATATATGTATATATACATATACATATACAAATATACATATACATATATACATATACATATATACATATACATATACATATATACATATACATATATACATATACATATATAAATAAACATATATACATATACATATATACATATACATATATACATATATACATATACATATACATATACATATATACATATATACATATACATATACATATACATATACATATACATATATACATATACATATATAAACACACTCACGCACACGCACAAAAACAAATCTGAACCACCTTTATTTTCGTCATCTACGAATTCTGAAACGTGAAATTTTCTAATCGGCACGAAAACGAGTATTACAGTGAAACAAGGTTAGAAAATTAGAAACTTATTTGTACTAGTGTTCTCCTAGAGCGAAAGTAGATTTTTTTTTTTTTTTTTTTTTTTCATTTTACGGCGCACCGACAATTGGCCAATCCAGGGTGGGGCAAGGAACCTTCCAAACGGGCCCTGAGATGAGAAAGATTCCCGCCGACAAAGGGACTCGAACCCTTTTTGGGCTGAATAGGAGGTGAACATATCAAATGTCCTCACCCGTAGCCTTTGTGCCGGGGGAGGGGGGGGGGGGTTAGAATGTCCAATTTTTCGGGGTTTCACTTATATCTCGGAAACCCTGCGTCCTAGCGACATGACTATTCTATAACAAATGAAAGCAGATTAAATTTCCTACAAGTTCTAAAAAAAAACGTAAAAATAATTTTAGTGTTCATCGTGAAATCTCAAATTTAGCGACTAATAGTCCAGGACATAAGATTTATACTTGGAAATGTTTTGAACACAATTTTTGACTTCATACCTTTTTTTTTTTTTTTGGTGTTTTAAGGCAGTTCAACCACTAGGGTCATGGATGCCTATGTATATGCGTGCAATTGAAAATTAATTGACGTAAAGATGTAAAAGAGTAAATTATTTGAATCATATATTTAGATTAATCATATACTTAATATTTAATCAATCATATAATTAGTCAATGAATATATATTTATTTTAGGGGGAAAAAAAGAAAAAAAAAAAGTCCATCTCGCAGGACTGCATCATCTTAGCGCGGTTCCGTTCATATCCCTAGTCTAATTTGGAAAGATTAAAATAGAAGCAGTTATTATTTTGGTTCCACCAGCCTTTTTTTTAAAATTAATTATTATAATGGCGTGTCAACCCTTAAGGTCACTAACGCCATTCCTGTGAGTAGTAAAGTCTTGAAAGGTCATGATTTACAATCTTACCTGGAAGGGTCCGCTACACTAGAAACAGACCCGCTAGTGACAATGTCTTGGAATCTTGGAAATCTATATTTCAAACATTAAATTGTTTTTCTTATGTTTCTTAACCTGTTTTATTTTCAAATACATTATCCAACAATAAGCAATAAAAAAATAACAAGGAATAAAAAACAGACAAAAAGAACAGTTCGAATAAGCGAAATCAATTACTTTAAAGTTTTAAGCTCTTATTTCTCCGATTGACATCGCCTAATCAAAACTTTCATTAGAACCTTTTTTTTAGAGCATTTAATAAGCTTTCTAATGGTATTCTTCCGTTTACCAAGATTCTCAACCTTTTTCGAGATATTAAGGAAAGTAAACAAAGTTACTAAAACTTTTTATGTCTGTTAATAAAATATTTTATTCTAACCCTTCCTTAACTCCAAACGTAACCAAAATTTCAACATATTAGTTTTGATGAACGTAGAACATGCAGAAAATGTTTCAACTGAATCCCATGATTCTAAGTACCCAAACCAAAAAAGTCCGACTCGCAGGAACTGCAGCATCTTAGCGCGGTTCCGTTCATGTCCCTAGTGCCATTTGATAAGCTTAGAAAAAAAATAAACTTATTTTTTTTTATATATCTTGTGAAAATTGTCAAAATCCTCTCGAACATCTCGAATAAAAGTGATATTAAGGCGTCAGGGACACCGACAATAGCTAACTTTTACACAGAAGCGGAAATTACAGAATCTGGCTCTCATTCTAAAGCAAAGCTCTATAAATCAATACAAAATATGCCTAATAAAGCCTTTCTAGAGGATACAGAAGCATGGGCGTATATGAGGGGGGGGGCTGAGGGGACTGCAGCCCCTCCCGAAATTTTGAATTGATGATAAAAACTTCTCGTAAAACCCTTAAAAATAAATTAAATAAGATCACTTAGTTCATAAAACATATTTTATTTTACGTGTAATAGCGTTTTAGTTGCCTAAAACTATTCCAAGCTCTAAATATTTAGTATTCCATATCCTGGAAATGGTCTCAGCCCCCCCCCCGAAATTGTTTTTATATACGCCCATGTACAGAAGGATCAAGAAGAAGTACACAAGATTGAGAAGAATACCCTGCCTAATATAGCCTATATAGAATAATATGTTGAATAAAACCTATCTAGTAAATACACAAGGACAAATAAAAGTCTTGACGAATAACAAATCAAGAAAAAAAACTTTATTTAACAAAATAAAACAAAGTTTAGTTGCCCAACTACAATAGAATAATATACCTAATTAAGTCTATGGAGTAGACACAAATGGACCAAAAACAAGTCTTGTGGAATATTGTTTTTTTTTTTTCTAATTAAATACTTTTTATCAATATTTAGTATATAAACTTTGTTGAAAACTATTGATTGCTAATTGATGAATCGGTTTACAACTAAGTAGTCTTTATCAATATTTAGTATATAACCTTATGTTTGGATCTGTGTTTTTGGGGTGCTCTCCGCCTAGGCTTTGTATTTGTGTCGGCAGATACCTGGGGTATATTTACAGCTCTTGAGGATTAACTCTTAGCAGGTAAATTTCCTGCGGCCCCCTGGTTTCTACGGGCATTGAACTTTAGGAGGATTGGATTTAGGACTTAATATACGTATGTAGACTAAATCATAGCAAGAAGTAATCCTCCGTCGTCGGTTCTTAATTATGTAGACTCGCTAATGTTATCCAATCTTAGATACATCGTATTTAAAATCCACAGCAAAAACACGACATTTCATCAGAATCCCCTGCTGAATAAAACTTATATAGAATAATATGCAAAATAAAGCCTATCTAGTGGATAAAAAAAGAGGAAAAAAGCCGTTCGTGGTGGTAGAAAATCTTAAACGTATTTCGCTCAGAAATCTCCGAAATATTGTCACTAATTTTACGTATCCTGTTTTATACCCAAATCGATTAATGTTCTATAATCAATAAGAAAAATCTACTAACAATAAAAAACTATGGGTAACGGATGAAAATAGGGAATACCAAGAATAATTCTAAAGAACGAAATCAACACCAGTACTGTCACATCTAGATATTCATACGGCATCTTCGAATTCTAACAAACAAAATATTGATTCTAATTATACGTATCCTGTTTCATTGACAAATACATTTGACTACTAAAAGCAATTAAAAACACTAGGGAATATGCCAAAGAACTCGGAGTAGGAGCCTCGACAGTTTCAAGACATTTGAAGGAAATCGACAAATCCAAAACTGACATTTCATACGGTATTTCTCCGATTGACATCGCCTAATCAAAACTTTCATTAGAACCTTTTTTGTAGAGCATTTAGTAAGCTTTCTAATGGTATTCTTCCGTTTCCCAAATTCTCAACCTTTTTCGAGATATTAAGGAAAGTATACAAAGTTACCAAAACTTTTTTATGCCTGTTAATAAAATATTTTATTCTAACCCTTCCTTAACTCCAAACGCAACCAAAATTTCAACATATTAGTTTTAATGGAAGTAGAACATGCAGTAAATGTTTCAACTGAATCCCTTGATTCTAAGTACCCAAACCAAAAACGGCATTCAAAAATTATTTTTTCAGTTTTCTCGAAAACGGTTAAAGCTATCGCCTTGAAAATGGTTCCATTCGTTTTCCTAGCCCAAGAAGCCTATAAAAAGAGTACTTACAAGCTTATGAACTCAAAAACGTAAGCGTTACGATTTTTTTTGCGCGAATTTCGCCCCAAACGCCATCTTCCAGTGGGCGGATTTTGCTGGTTAACGAACTTGACCTTTCAAATTGGACGACAGATTTTTGTACCAAATTTCATCAAAATCGGACCATTCGTCTTCTATTTAGAGAGCGAACAGACAAATATATATATATATATATATATATATATATATATATATATATATATATAAATAAATATATACATATATATATATATACAAATTTGAACCACCGTTATTTTCGGTTTCTAGGGGTTCTGAAACGCAAAATTTTCTAGTCGGCACTTCCGGATTGTTTCATTGTATCAACCTTATAAGCGGGGTTCCTCCCTATGGGGGAGGGAGGAACCGCGCTAAAAGGGTATTCAAAAAATATTTTTCCAATTTTCTCGAAAACGGTTAAAGCTATGGCCTTGAAAATGGTTTCATTCGTTTTCCTAGCCCAGGAATCATATTAAACGAGTACTTAGAAGCTTATGAACTCAAAAACGTAAGCGTTACGATTTTGTTTGCGCGAATTTCGCCCCAAACGCCATCTTCCAGTAGGCGGATTTTGCTGGTTAACGAACTTGACCTTTCAAATTGGACGAAGGATTTTTGTACCAAATTTCATCAAAATCGGACCATTCGTCTTCTATCTAGAGAGCGAACAGACAAATATATATATATATATAAATAAATATATACATATATATATATATATATATATATATATATACAAATTTGAACCACCGTTATTTTCGGTCTCTAGGGGTTCTGAAACGCGAAATTTTCTAGTCGGCACTTCCGGATTGTTTCATTGTATCAACCCTATAAGCGGGGTTCCTCCCTATGGGGGAGGGAGGAACCGCGCTAAAAAGACGGTTAAATAGTCAGAATAAAATAATAAAGGGAAAAATACTTAAAAATGTGCTGTAAATGTAAACACGTGGGATGAGACACACACAAACACTCATACATACACACACACACACACACACACACATGCACGCGCGCACATACATTCACACACACACACGCGCGCACATACATTCACACACACACACGCGCGCGTAAGTGTATTTTCTAGATCTACTTCTCCTTATAGATTTAATTGTTATTTATATTTTTGTGATCAGATCTGTAGCCCTGAGGAATCTCAATGTTCTCTGGCACAATTCATGGTCGTCTCAAAGAATATATCAAAGAGAGTACCATGAATGTCCAGTTAATTTCGAATCTCCTCGTAGGCTCTACAGTCCGTGAAAATATGTTTAATTGTTAGATCTTCACCACATACTGTACATTCAGGCCTTTCTTCCCGCTTGAATAAATAAGAATGGGTGAGATTAGTGTGGCCAATTCGCACTCTCGACAGAACCACCTCATCCCACCTGCTGCCTTGGGATGAGGTTTTCCATGCCGAGGTAGTGGATTTTATCTCTCTTAATTTGTTGTCTCTTTTTCTATTCCATTCATATTGCCACATTGAGTGAATATAATATTTTAAATGGGCAACAGCATCCGACTGTAGGATGTGCGAGTAAGGAATGCCATCTTTAATTGCTTTTTTTGCTGCTAAATCCGCTTTATCGCTGCCGCTTATATTATTGTGGCTCGGAATCCAGCAGAAAGTGACGTGTCGATTTCTTTTGTAATGAAAATCTATTCCCTCAATAAGGTCTGAAATGATCGCATTGCGGGAATAGAAGTTTTGAATTGAAAGGAGAGAAGACAGAGAGTCTGTGTATATCACTAGGTTATTAGTATTATGATTTAAACTATTTACTGCTTTGCTTAATGCAAGCAGCTCTGCTGTGTAAATAGAACATAGATTTGGTAGGGATAACATTTGTATTCTGGCATTATCCACTACTGCACATCCTACGCCATCATGAGTTTTGGAACCATCTGTGTATATCTCTGTTGCTCCAAAATACTTCAATCTGATTCTATTGAATTCAGCCTGAAATATCGTAGGAGCGGAATCTCTTTTGATGTATCTAGTAAGTGAGAGATCGATTTTAGGAGCGTGAAGAGTCCAAGGTTCGAGATTTGGAAATGCCAGTTGATGAAGTTTGCTTAGATCGAAGTCCACATTGGACAGCAATCTTATGGATCTATGTATAAATTGGTTGCTGTTAGCAAGGTTGTTATTAAAATATATGTTTCTGAAATTGTGGTTTAAAAGGTGATAGGGAGATGTAATTATTTTTACGAAGTAAGATAAGGCCAGATAATCCCTTCGATACTGCAAAGGGGGCTCACCGGCATCTACCAATATACTATCTACGGGGCTTGTCCGGAAAGCACCCGTTGCTGTTCTCAGACCAGAATTATGAACACTGTCTATTATTTTTAAGGTTCTGGCACTGGCAGATCCATAAGCTACACCTCCATAGTCCAATTTCGATCTAATCAAACTTCTATAAATCATTATCATACTCTTACGATCGGCTCCCCATTTAGTGTTGCTTAGAACTTTTAAAAAATTCAAAGAATTTGAGCATCTCTTTTTTAATTCTTTTAAATAATACGGTGTCCATGAAAGTGTGTAGTTGAAGGTAAGACCTAAGAACCGAACTTCAGGTTGAATCTGTATTTCCGACCCATCTATATTAAGTGGAGGCAACTCCAAAATCCTACGTCGGCTAAAAAGAACCCCCACTGACTTGCTTATTGATATTTTAAAACCATTGTCATCAAGCCACGTAGAAACATTGCAAAGGGCTCTTTGCACTTCGGTAAAACAGGAAGCCACACTTTCATGAGCACAGTATATTGTTAAATCATCAGCATACAACATTCCGAAAACCGGAGCGTGTATCTGATTGAGGACCTCGTTTATGGCAACGCAGAATAGTGTTGCACTCAAGACACTGCCCTGTGGAATACCATTCTGCTGAACAAAAATATCAGAAAACGTTGAACCGCATCTTACATAGAAAGATCGGTTATTTAAAAAATTTTGAACGAACTTCAGCATGTGACCATCAATCCTGTTCCTTGTGAGTGAGTTTATAATATGCCGCCTCCAAGTGCGATCAAAAGCACTTTCTAGATCAACAAGAACCGCTAAGAGTCTCATTTTAGCTTTAAAAGCGTTATGAATAGCATTTTCAAGGCCCACTAAGTTATCTATAGTACTCCTGTTCTCCCTAAATCCACTCTGCCAAGGATGGAGAAAACTATGTGTTTCCAAGTACCGTTGAAGTCTTTTAACCACAAGTTTCTCCAATAGTTTGCAGAGTGAAGATGTGAGAGATACAGGACGATAACTAGTAACTTTGTCTGCTGGCTTATTAGTTTTCAAAGTCGGGACAATAATGGCAAGCCTCCAATCGTTCGGAAATTCACCTTGTGAATAGATACGGTTGAAGACTCTTAAAATAATCATTTTACTTTGCATGGATAAATTTTTAATCATAGTTGTGCATATTTGATCAATGCCGGGCGCAGTTTCTTTGCGGGAATTTAAAGCCAAGTTGAATTGATATTTGATTTTGAAGTTATATATGTGAGTATATTTTTTAACTTTATATAAATTTAAAAAAAAAAGAAAAAATAAATAAATAAAAAAAAGTATAAATTAACATTAATAATATAATATTGTTAATGTTATATACTAGTGGTATATTATCTAGTATTACTATTTATGACTGTTTCTGTGGGCGTCCCCTAGTATAAGGACGGCCTTTAGGCGGGTTCAAAATTTCATTTTTTGAAGTGTGTTGGGTGTTTGCAGATTTTTCATTTTTAGATTTTTCAGATATTTCGGGAGATTTCTGGAGTGAATTTGAAATTTTTGTGTTAAAATCTGGAGGACAACATATCAAAAATCCTCGTCCGTAGCCTTTGTGCCGGGGGGGAGGGGGGGGTTTAGAAGGTCCCATTTTTTGGGTATTCACTTATATCTCGGAAACCCTGCGTCCTGGCGACATGACTATTCTATGACAAATGAAAGCTGATTAAATATGCTACAAGTTCAACTCAATAAAGTTTTTCGAGATATCTTTAGTTTTCGAAATATTCGCTCTTGAATGTCTGTCATTTTGGGAAAAAACACACTTTTCTATTCTCGACCGGATATCTCTTCAACGATGAACCAAAAAAATAAATGTCGGTTATGGGGTTGTAGATCCATTCACCATTCACTTCAATAATATATATTACTTTACTATTGTATGCATTTTCTTTCAAACGTTATATACGCACTCACTTGGTCTTAACAAAACCATTGCCAATATAATGGACAGGATCTTATCTAATTGAGTGTGAATAACTGGTCAGTGGGCCCAAAATTATATATTTTATGCTATTTATACGTCCAGTACTCACTATATTTACATAATGGAGTATATTTTGGACAATACATTGACTGGAAATGGTGAGAAATTGAAAGGTTTATTGGTCGACAGTTGTCGCCAGATACCTCGATGAACTCTAAAACTGTTTTCACGTTTGAAGGAAAATACATAAAATAGTAAAGTTATATATATTCTTGGAGGGAATGTAATACACTACAACCCTATAAACGGCATTTATTTTTTGGGTTTATCGTTAAAGAGTTATCCGGTCAAAAAGAGCAAAAAGTGTGTTTTTCCCCAAAATATGCGGCAAAAGTGTTTCCCCCCAAAATGACAGCGGATATTTAGAAAACTAAAGATATCTGGAAAAACTTTATAGAATAGAACTTGTAGCACATTTAATCAGCTTTCATTTGTTATAGAATAGTCATGCCGCTAAGACACAGGGTTTCCGAGATATAAGTGAAAACCCGAAAAATGGGACCTTCTAACCCCCCCCCCCCCCCGGCACAAAGGCTACGTGCGAGGACTTTTGATATGTTCGCCTCCTATCCAGCCCAAACAAAGTTATGAAGTCAAAAATTTCCATCTATAACTGTTCGTTGCCTGTTCGGATGAGAATCTGAGGCGTTAGCGCGAAAGTAGTGAAGACTACTTTTAAAGTAGTGAAGACACTATTTTTATATAATACTTTTGTAAGCGATTAATAAGTCGGATGATTAAATCATCAACTTGAAGGCTAACAAAGAAAGCCTTTATCTTATGCAAAATCATAAGGTTAAATCATTTTAACCTTCAAACAATATTATTATTAAAACATCGAGGTAACTCTAAGACGTGGGAGTTCATTGTTTTATTCTGTAAATCCTTATACACATTTCCACACAAAACCTGCAATTAACATGCGTTATACTTAATTTTGAGTAGAAAAATGATTAGTACCTGAATGAGTATTAGCGATTAATGAGTAGCACTCGTTAAGATATATATAAATATATATATATATATATATATATATATATATATATATATATATGCATATACATATGTATATGTATATGTATAAATGTATATACAGTGAAAATCGTTTATGACGGCATCGCTTAGTTCGTCTGGCGTATAAATACATTGTAAAAATATCGCCTATAACGTCAACGGATCTAACGGCAGGATCGGTTATAACGGCGAAATTTTGCGGATGTTCGGGCACCGAAGTCGGTTAGAGCTGCGGGATGCTATTTTCCCCATCTTTGTTCCGGTCTCCCACACCTCCGACCTAGGATTCCGTGGAAATTAGTTTCATTCCAGGAACAGAAGGGATGTTTGCGCAACGAGATCGGTTCTCCTACGTCTACTTCTATGAGGAATTTAGCTTCATTTCTGAAAAGACAAACAAGAAAAACGTATTGTAAACGGAAAATTAAAAACCCTTGCCGCTTTAAGAATATGTGAGTTATCGAAAATCTTGTAGGACTTCTAAATTGTATGAAACGATTGTACAGTGGGAGGAAGAGCTGAATATAAAAAAGTCCGTCACGCAGAAGCTGCATAACTAAGTACTTTCCTCAGAATTTGGGTAGTGTAGACTGCTTTCAAGAACAATTTGCTTAAAATATCCTACATAAATAAAATAAAAACATGAATAGTTCTCTTTTAAATTTGTAATGAGTAACTGATCAATTATTAAATTGCTTCCAGAGTTATGTTTACACATGGTACCTATTACACTACGTAATAAATACAAAAAACCTCATATTATCGTATTTTGATCTAACGCAGGAACAGGATACAGTCCGTCTAGATACAAAGCGCTCCTTGCGGCGGCTTTGTGAACCTACGTCTGGCGGGCTTTTCTATTGAAATATATTACAAAGTAAACCCCCGCTTTTCGATTGACCGATTCAGCTCATTTTTACAACACTTCTTTCTCATGAGTTACCCACTACGTATACCGCGTTTCGTTTCAATACAGCAGAAATTACGACCGGTATGAGTATATTAGGAATTTGGGTCTGGAGTAAACCCCCCCCCCCCCCCTAATGAACCGATTTAGTTTATTTTTACAACACATATTTACCTGTGGATTACCACTACGAATACCGAGTTTCGTCGAAATATACCAAAAATCACGGCTGGTAGTGGTGAATTGGTATTGTGGGTCCGGAGTAAACCCCCCCCCCCCCCCCTCCTAATGAACCGATTTAGTTCATTTTTATATCTCACTTTTCTCTCTATATTACCACTATGAATACCAAGTTTCGTTGAAATATAACAAATATTACGGCTGACATGGTCAAATTAGTGTTTTGGGTTCGGGGTAAACCCACCCTTCCGGTGGACCGACTTTGGTGGTTAACGAACTCGTTCAATCGTTTGCTAATTGAATGCTATATACCAAGTTTCGTGACGAAAAAACAAGAACTCTGGCCGCTATCGTGTTAACAGATACACACACACACACACACACACATATATTTATATATATATATATATATATATATATATATATATATATATATATGTATATATATATATGCTATTTTTCAAGCTACTTCGCTGGGAATTAAATGTGTTGTTCATTCGGCATCTGTCTCCAGTGGTCTTGCTCCTCCTGTCATCGCAATATTTCGCCGGATTCCTCTCCGGCTTCTTCAGGCAATCATTCATCCTTGCTGGTTGGTAAGGGAATGAGCTCGTCAGCGGTTTGGGCCCTTCTTATCCTTCTTGGTCGGAGACCATGCGAGCCAATGAACTGGGGAGGCTCTGGGCCAATCGGGTTCCGTCTGTCTATGTTAACTTCCTCGGTCGTCCATTCGGGGCGCTGGTGGTCCTGTATGAGTGGATTGTCTCCAGTCTTCTTCAGGATGGCCCGCCAGGTGTTGGAGAGGATGAGTCCTTCTTCTCTATTGAAGTTGGCTGGATTTTTGTGGATCTCAATCGCCTCTCTGATGAGTCTCCTGTTCAGCATGTCTTCCTTAGCCAGGGTCTTGGCTTGATCAAACAGGACTTGTCTGGGGCACTCTTCTCCATGTGTTGCCACCGCAGAAGGTTTGGTGCGTCCCAGCCTGTAGTCTGCAGCGTGTTGCGCGATTCGAGTGGCTACCTTCTTCCCTGTCTGTCCTATATACACTTTCCCGCAGTCACATGGTAGAAGATATACACCCTGGTCTTGCAACCGCTGCTTGTCCTTGCTTTTGCTCAGCCAATCCCCGATTTTGTGCAGCGGCTTGTAGGCGACCTCCATATCCTGTTTCCTAAATAGTCTGCCTAGCTTCTCGTTGACCCCGCTGACATACGGTAGGGTAATTCTGCTTCTAGTTTGTGTCTCCCTCCGGTTACTCTCATCACGGTGGTGATTTTCCACCATCCTTATCGTTCGGGCCAACTTCTTCCTGTCGTATCCATTCCCGGCTAAGTCGTCCGTCAGTTGACTCAGTTCTGATCTTAGGAGTGATTCGTTACTGCACAGAGTTATAGCTCTGTGTGTCAGTGTCTTAACCACTCCCATTTTTTGTGCCGTGTGGTGGTGAGAATCGGCGTGGAGGTATCTTCCTGTGGCCGTGGGTTTTCTGTATACAGTGTGCTCCAGTTCACCGTTGGTTCCTTTCATGATCAGGAGGTCCAGGAAAGGCAATCTGCCATCCTTCTCTTCTTCGATGGTAAATCTGATGGCCGGGTGCAAATTGTTCATTAGATGGAGGAATTTTTTGAGTTCCTCTGCACCATGTTGCCAGATTGCGAAGACATCGTCCACGTATCGTAGCCAAAGCTTCGGTTTGTGTTCGCTGCCCTCGATCAGTCGCCTTTCGAAGTCCTCCATGAAAATGTCAGCCACAACTGGTGATAGGGGACTACCCATGGCCACTCCATCCTTCTGCTTATAGATGATTCCCTTGTACTGGAAGTAGCAGGAAGTTAGAACTAGTTCAGCTAGTTCCATCATCCCTCCCTCCAAGAATTTATTGTCTTTGATGATCTGGGTAGCATCTTTAGCTGGAAGATTGGTGAAGAGGGACTCCACATCAAAGCTCACCATCAGGTCTCCTTCTTCGAGCCTAGTGTTTTTTAGGATTTCCACCAAAGGAATCGAATTTCGTACTGCTGAAAATGACTGTCCTGTGTAAGGTTTCAGAGCTTTTGCCAGCACCTTGCTGGCTCTGTACGTGGGTGCTCCAATCATTGAGACTATAGGCCTGAGGGGTGCTCCTTCCTTGTGGATTTTTGGTAAACCATAGATCCGGGGTATTCTGGAGTCACCGGGGGCCATCTCTGCGATTCGTGCCTTATCTTTGATCTTCTCCTTTAATATTTTATTTATTTGACTTTCAATTCGCTTGGTGGGGTCCTTTATGTTCTTCTCGTATGTGCTTATGGACATTAAGCCTTCCATTTTATCTTCATAGGATGTTTTATTGAGGATCACTGTCATATTTCCTTTATCAGCGTTTGTGATTATGACATCTTCCCTCTTCCTCAGATCACATAGGGCTTTTCTTTGGGCTGGTGTTAAGTTGTCTTTCGGGGGCCTGGCTCTTCCGACGAGGTAGGCAGCTTCTAACCTGATCGTTTCAGCCTTGTCCTTATCCATCCGGGAGAGGGCGGCCTCGATGCTGGTTAGAAGTTCCTCCGTCGGGTTGCGTTTTGGTGCCACAGCGAAATTCATGCCTTTTTCAAGGACTTCTGTGGCTTCCTGAGACAACTCAATACCAGCCAGGTTTACAATGACTTTTCTGTCCACTGGTGGGCGTGGTAGTTGTCGCAAAAACTCATCTTCAACGACCCTTTTGAGGGCCACCGAATTTGATTTTTGCGTCAATTTGTCCCATTTTTTCATTTTCTTATCGGCGTTTTTTGTCCCTTCCTTTTTTGCCTTGTGATCAGTAATACGGTCAACAGTATCCCACATGTCTGGGTCGACTATTGAGTGTATTTTTTCTTTTAGGGACGTTTCGTCTGTTAATTGGCTCCACAACCTGTGGCGATACGCTCCAATTCTTTCCCTTAGCAGCGCCTTCTCCATGTTGTCATAGATCCGGGCTGCTTTGGGAGTCTTGAGGGGCGTCTTCATCCTCAGGAAGGGGGGTGTCGCCTTCTCGTCCCTGCATCCCCGTAGGAAGTGGTGGAAAATCGCCATCGTGATGAGAGTGACCGGAGGGAAACACAAACTAGAAGCAGAATTACCCTACCGTATGTCAGCGGGGTCAGCGAGAAGCTAGGCAGACTATTTAGGAAACAGGATATGGAGGTCGCCTACAAGCCGCTGCACAAAATCGGGGATTGGCTGAGCAAAAGCAAGGACAAGCAGCGGTTGCAAGACCAGGGTGTATATCTTCTACCATGTGACTGCGGGAAAGTGTATATAGGACAGACAGGGAAGAAGGTAGCCAATCGAATCGCGCAACACGCTGCAGACTACAGGCTGGGACGCACCAAAACTTCTGCGGTGGCAACACATGGAGAAGAGTGCCCCAGACAAGTCCTGTTTGATCAAGCCAAGACCCTGGCTAAGGAAGACACGCTGAACAGGAGACTCATCAGAGAGGCGATTGAGATCCACAAAAATCCAGCCAACTTCAATAGAGAAGAAGGACTCATCCTCTCCAACACCTGGCGGGCCATCCTGAAGAAGACTGGAGACAATCCACTCATACAGGACCACCAGCACCCCGAACGGACGACCGAGGAAGTTAACATAGACAGACGGAACCCGATTGGCCCAGAGCCTCCCCAGTTCATTGGCTCGCATAGTCTCCGACCAAGAAGGATAAGAAGGGCCCAAACCGCTGACGAGCTCATTAAAGCTTTTGACTCTGTTTCACATAATATACTTATGCAGCAACTCAGAACTTACGGATGTCCAGAACAACTCTATAACATAATACACTCTTTCCTATACGGACGTACTATGACGGTTAGGGTAGGGGCAAGCCTCTCCAGCACACACCCAATCCCCTGCGGTGAACCACAGGGGTCAGTACTCGCACCAACACTCTTTTCCATTTACACATCAGAAATCGTCGGTGAACAGTACCCAAACACAAAAATAGCCGCATACGCCGACGATATCGCGATATACAGCACATCCATGTCACATTCAAAGGCATTAAAACAAGCTGAAGAGGTTTGCGCAGACGTAGTAGACGAACTGCGACGAATACACATCACAGTTAACCCGACCAAGACAGACGCACTACTCTTCGCCTTTCATGGCAACTCTACACGAGCACGCCCCAAGTATTTCACGGTTAGAAACAAAAGAAACAAGTTAAAAAGACATATCAATTACTTGGGGATACACTTAGGTACACACCTCAGTTTTCACACACACTTTACCAAGAAGCTAAAGCTTGTCAGGACGAAAGCCCGCTCTCTTGGTCACTTACTCAACTCATCAAACCTTTCACTCAGACTGAAACTACTCATATACAAAGGAGTCTTACGACCGGCACTTCTATACGGAACACCACTCTTTCGGTTTCTGAACCCCACCATACTCAGAACACAACAATCTTTTCAGAACCGAATACTCAAAACAGTCACACGGAGCACCTCACACAATAAACTCAAAGCCCCTGACTTACACAAACTCTTAGAACTCCCTACAGTTTCAGAATTCATAAAACGACGTCACATCAAATTCTTTGACGGACTCAAGTACCATGACAATCCACTTTTTAACGACGTCACACCACCTGGACGACCAGGACGCTGGCAAGGACCAACTGAGTTCACACGACGACTAGTAGACGTACTAGAACATAACACATTTTAGCAAACGCTAGGAACAATCCAACAAACACAAGCTACACTGACACATGACACTTAAGACTGTCTAACTGACCTTCTTCTCCTTTCTTCTACTCTCCGACTATCTTTCGTTTTACCTCCTCCTCTATCGCTGTGCCCCACACAGCACATTACACATACCTCCCTTTTGGGAATCCTACACCTTTTTCTCCTTTACTTACCGCCTTCATGCAGAAAAAGGACACCTCCTCCCTCATCCTCCCTCCACCTGTGGCCCTTACGCACGCCTGTGGCGTTCGAGGTCCTTAGTTTTTCTTTGCGTTTCTGCACGTTTTTCTTTCACTTTCGTTTTCATCATGCCCTTCCTTGCATGCTTTTTATTTATCTTTTATCTAAAGTGGGGTTTAGGAAAAAAAAAAAAAAAAAAAAAAAAAAGACGAGCTCATTCCCTTACCAACCAGCAAGGATGAATGATTGCCTGAAGAAGCCGGAGAGGAATCCGGCGAAATATTGCGATGACAGGAGGAGCAAGACCGCTGGAGACAGATGCCGAATGAACAACATATATATATATATATATATATATATATATATATATATATATAAATTTTAACGGGGGTCATTTTCGGTGTCTACTAGGTAGGATCGATAAAGATTTGAAGAAATTTTTCAAAAATTCCGTCATGAGTCCAACCTCAATAGCTACTTTCCTTCGGAGGAAAGTGCTAAAAGGAAGAAAATGTTACTCCTTTAGGATAATTGTCCCACACATCCGAATCTGAAGTCACTTAAGTCAATAATATTACTGTTTCTTCCTGCCAATCAGGGCCGCCACATCTCAGAGCCCGGCCCAGGACCAGATCATGGGCCCCCACTTCTCAGAGCCAGAATGAAAATTCTAGTACATTGCTATAGGACTTTGGTCATTTTAAAATTATTTTCATCTTCGGTTTTGAGCAAAATGAGAATTAAAGCCGACAATCGGTGCTGCAAAGGTCACTTTCGGTACTTTTTTTCCAATTAGCGAGGATCGGCCCGGGCCCCCAGGGTGCCCGGGCCCGGGACAACTGTGCCCGGTTGTCCCCCCATGTGGCGGCCCTGCTGCCAATACCACGCCCGTGTTACAGCCTGAAGACCAACGTGTAATACAATGTTCGTAGGTAAATTTAAAAAAACTTCTAATCCTCAAAATAATAGTTAATATAAAACAGGAAATGATAAATTCCAAAATGTAAATTTGTTAGAAGCTATATTATTGGTTTCAAAAGCTTGGGATAGAGAGTACGACAAGACAATTGCTAATTTCTTTCATCACGGTGGGTTTTATCGTACCGAACTTGGAAACACCAATGTAACATCTTATATTGAATCATTTTCTGAAGTTCCTTTATTTTAATAATTGTGGTTCTTGGAAAGTTCCTGAAATACCGAAAAACAAAATTGATTTTGACGAAATCTGTGTCTGCTGGCGTTCGCGCATTCGCAGTGGCCATGTACGAAAAAGATAACTGTATGTCATACCGTACAATACATAGGTTTGTCGGGTGGACCTAAGCGTTACAAAAAATTGTCCGCTGGCGTTTGCGCATGCGCGGTGGCCATGTACGAAAAAAGAAGACTATATGTTATACAGTACATTACATACATAAAAGACTATATCTTATAAAGCACATTACATGGGTTCGTCGGGTGGACCTAAGCGTTACAAAAAAGTGTCACAAAAAGGTGTCCGCTGGCGTTCGCGCATGCCATATTTACGCTAAAATAATATTTTTTTGCAATAATTTTACAGATAAAATCGGTTGGTTAAACGAATATGACAAAAACAAAAAAAAATCAAAGTCAGTCTTTCTTCTTCGACGAAGAAGCCAAATACCACGAAATGAAAAAAAAAAAAACGGAATTTTAATCGCAGTTTTTAAAACGTTTCTACATTTGGAGAAAAGCCGATAAGGAGGTTGGCCTCATGACGCAATCTGGAAGTCCCCACTAGACAATTTCTCGTTTCAGAGCCCATAAATTGAGAAAATAATAGTGGTTCAAATTAATATGTAAATTGGGATAGTAATAATTTTTTCTTTATATATTAATTTTAATTAAATTAGGCAGTATATTTGGTATTGGTTGGGTCAAACAAATTAGAAAATACAAACCAAAAACAAAACAATTTTTTTTTAGTAACAAATTTTCCTAGAAGAAAACTTTATTTAAATGAATTAATTAATAAAGTGGGCTGCCCAACTTCGTTGGGTTGCTGGCAACACAGCATGCTGATCCTCCTACTGCGGTGTTGATGTCTAATTGATGATTCAAATCTCAAATATGCAGATGACTCATTTCACTAACCACGGAAAGACAATCACAACCAGAATTGCGAATAGCATATTTATTCTTATTTACCTGGAAGCCGGGTGGGAAATCGTACTAATTCTATTCGGAAGCGTATTAAATTTATTACAAAGACAGGTTTTGTTTTTCATAGGGCGATTTCATTTGAAGAAATCGTTGCTCGATTGGAGTAATTACCTCTTAGGATATTGTCAGTATCCAGCTGTGGCGCCTTGGCTTTAATATTTCCTTTTACATCTGTTTACACATTCCCAGAAAACTTCTAGTCTCCCGGCTTCTTTCTCCAGCGGTGTCGGTTTCATTGCCGTAATATTTCGCCCATCTCCTAATGGGCTTCATCAGACGTTGGTCGTATTATCTTGAGGTAGGCAAGCGCTATGGCCATGATACCGACACCGCTGGAGAAAGAAGCCGGGAGACTAGAAGAATGAAGCCCCAGCGAGGAAGCCTAAAGGAGAACAATTTCCAGAAAAATTAAGACATTTTAACAGTTTTTATTATAAGCTTTCCAAATTACACTAGGGATAATAACGAAAACGCGCTAACAGGACGCAGCTCCTGCGAGTCAAACTTTTTCAGACCGAGATGATCTTCAGATTTTTTTTTTTTTTTCTCTCTTCATAGTATCCCTATGAAGAGTGCATTTATTTTGAACAAATGTGCCATTGGCATATTATATGCAGTGATTATGTGTTTTGGTTACATATATTATATTGAGAATGATCTTCAGGATGGAAATGTTCTTACGTAAACTCTGTAGGATAGTTCACGTAAGAGCATTTTTGGAGTAAATTTATTCAGCTTTTTTAAGGTTACTCTCCGCTTGCCACGATTTCCTAATTGTTTTCGAAATATTTAAATATGTATATGAAAAGTCTAAAGCACATCAGATATGACAACGACAATTTTTTTAAAACAAATTCAAATTTGAATATGAGTAATACACATTGTGTATAATATATATGTATTGTATGTATATATAAAGAATTTGGCTCAGAATTCTTCGTTAATGGTCAAATGTGTTAACCCATTACGTTTTCAGGACAATTTTATTTTATTCTGATACTTGCCTGAAAATTATCGTAGAGTTTAGTAAGATGCCTCTTTGTAGTGTATACTATTAATCTTCGGAATTTACAATATTGTATTTATATATTAGTTTTTTTGTGATGAATTGCCATTGTCGCGTCCTCACAAATGTATAAATAAATAAATGTGTTAACCCTACCGGAAAGCTGTTTTCAGGGGAAAATTCTGGCAAGAATGTATACTTATTGAAAAATGGTCTTACGACCATGGGCGTATATAGGGGGGGGACTGAGGGGTCTGCAGCCCCCCGAAATGTGTCATAAAAACCTTAAAAATAAATTAAATAAGAACACTTAGTTCGGAAAAAATAATTTCTTTTGGGTGTAATAGTGTTTTAATTGGCTAACTATTCCAAGTTCTAGATTGTTAGTGTTCCATGTCCCAAATGCTCTCAGCCATCCCCCCCCCCCGAAATTATTTTCTATATTCGTCCATGCTTACGATTTGAATTAATAGGCTTCCGGACAAACTTTTGTTCTTATGTACATTAAAGTGAGGAATCTAATAAAATCACTTACGAGGTGATATCTTTAATCATTTTCAATATATGTTGAAGGCTAGAATTTTAGTTTTTGATACTCCAAAACGACGGATTAAATAGATTATTTTTTCATATGTTTTACATTCGTCCAAACTAGATTTTTTTATAAATTTGTATTACGTCTCTCTTTAAATAAATAAATTTGTATTACGTATGTAGTTGAAATATTAAGAAAACAGTGTTATCAATAGACATGAACATTCTTGGGCTTTTCGTATGCTTTCTTAATTATTTCTAAATCGGTTGTGAAATCGTGGTAAGTGGATAGCGATCATTCAAAAGTCTCATAAAAATCTTACAAAATATTTTCTGCAATAAATTTCGATAGGAGCACTTCAGTTGGAGAGAACAATGCTTGAAGTTTTGTTGAAGCGAAATATTAAGTGTTTATGTTATAAACCTTCCAGGAGACCCGATGGCCGTGAGGGTTAAGGCGTGAGCACTTAACACTCCGTGCCAAAGGTCGTGGGTTCGATTCTCACTAGGGGTGGTGGCTTTTCTTTCGAAAAAAAGAAAAGGCATCACCCCTATCCTGGCTAGAAAAGGGTGGTAACCTATAGATAACCCGTCCTAAAATTCGTAGTTAATAATAAATGGACGTTAAAATTTAAATAAATAAATACAAACCTTCCATTAAAATCACACAAGGAATAAGAATTATATGAAAACCCGCCATGATGACGCAGTTTGAGCGATTCTGACGCTTTCTGCATGTGTAACCCCCCCCCCCCCCCCCCCCCCCGCCCCGCCCGAACTATTAAACTTTAAATCTGAGATTGTTTTACTTTAGGAATCTTACCGTAGCTGCGTGGATGAGGGAACGGACAGACCTCACCTGTGGACAGGCCCTGGACTACTAACTGGAGGAGATAAACTCTATCAGGTGTGATGCTCAGCTGCAGCGATTCTGTCCTTGAAATTTGTTAATGGTCATGGAGAAACACAAGGTGATCTGGAAATTCTTCCGGTGAATAAAAAGTCGTGTTTCCATAACGTTATTATTAGAGCCCGGAAGATAGGCATTTATTTTTGGTTAAAATAGGCAGGCAAAAAGGCACTTGAAATACTGAAAATAGGCAGTATTGTAATTAAAATAGGCATTTCTTAGGAGTGAAAGCAAAGAGGAATCTCACTCATTATTAATGAAAATATGTATTTTAAATACTCATTCATTTCTTTATTATCAATTTATCATAGAATTAGTGTACTTACTCTTACTTTCCTTCGTACAAGCAACAACAAGATGCTTTTTCAAAGTATCAACTCTCATACACTTTCTAAGAAAAAATGTTTTTCATTATGGAAAAACTTCCTCTGCATTATCTTATCATCTAAATCCGGAATACCAGGTAACTACACCATTGTCACAGCAAAAGGGGTGTGAGGAAGGAGACGTACTTCTCTCATCCTCTCTCTTTCCTGCTATTCATTATGCCTGTGCATTCCTTCTACCAAGGAAGGCTCTGTTATTTACAGAGGGTCAATCCACGGGTTGGGAAAATAAGCTTTCGAACTGATATTTGTGACGGCAAAGTGTTATTTAATTTGTGAAACCTTTTTTGTTTTCGACGAACTGAAATTCGAAATTCGTTATGTGCTTTTTAAAATTGGGTTTAAATCACAGAAAAAAATTGCATAGCGAGCAAAAAAGGCAAAAAAAAGGCTTTAGATCTTAAAATAGCCAAAATAGGCAAAAAAGGGGTCTCCCGTAGTCTAGTGGCTAGCGCGCTGGATTCATAAGCGGGAGATGGTGGGTTCGATTCCCACCTCCGGCAGGAATTTTCTCATCTCAAGGCTCGCTGGGAAAATTCCTCGCTGCACCCTGGATGTCGGCGCTAATGACCTAGAAGTAGATGCGCCGTAAAAAAAAAAAAAAAAAAAAAAAAAAAAAAAAAAAAAAAAAAAAAAAAAAAAAAAAAAAAAAAAAAAATAGGCAAAAAAGGCAAAATAAAAATTGTCTCTACACTTCCTAAATGCACGGAAACATATTTATTTCTATCTTCTGATTCTTCAATATATTCATTCAGATAAAAAAGGCATTTTGCCTAACTTCCGGGCTCTAGTTATTATCTTTAGCGTTATATGGTAAGCTTGGATTAGATATAGTTATTTTATTTTTTATTAATAGTTTACCGGAACTCAGGCGATTAAACTGCGACAATAAAAGTATAAGTCAATGGTTTTAATGTTAACAAAAAAAAAAAAATTGTAAGGTAGTAATAACTGTGTTAGACTTCAGTTAACTTTGTATAGATATTTCAGTGACTCACTCAGTAATATTTATTTCTATGAATAAAAGAGAAAACAGAATTAATACAAAGAAAATGAAAAAAAAAGAGAGGGGGGTGTGCTGGGTTTTATCTAAATGTTTTGTGTTAGAAAGGAATTGGAATATGTCTGTGATATATGTGCTGTCGTCGGAAAGTATTTCGTTCATGTTTCGTGGTAAATTAGTGTTTTGTCTGAGTCTGCAGTCTGTCAGTAAGTGTTTACCAGTAAGTGCTGTATTGCAGAACTGGCATAATGGACTGTCTTGTCCTTTGATAAGGTATGAGTGAGTCAATCGGGAATGGCCTATTCTCAGGCATAGATATATAGAATGGAGGCATAGAGATATAGAATGGAGTAGATGACTAACTCCGCTGGTTTTCCCGGGAAAAAGTGAAGCAGGGCTACCTGGAGTCCGCCATCTTGTTTATGGGAGAGACGGTCATATGTCCATTAGCCCTAATGCTTTAATTTGACCGATTTCCTCCCATATAGCGCAGTATTTTACATTTTTATACGAGTAAAAATATTATTAGAATATTATATGATATAATTATGTAACTAAAAACGCAAATTAAGTCCACACAAATCTCAGAACACAGATTTTTAAAGAAAATCAAATCCCCCAATATTTGGAGCTTTTTTCTTGTTTTTGAATAAATTAATAGTTTTAATATATGCCTTCTAAGAAACGATTATTTTTCAAGTGGTTTAGGGAAAGAGGGGTGGAACATAAATTAGCCCTTATTTTAAAAAGTGTAATGGAATCATTTAAAGGTAATATCGTTTAAAGGAGAATCCAAACCAAATTGCCTGCGTTTATTAATTTATTTATTTAAATTTTAACGTTTATTTATTATTGACAATGAATTTTAGGAAGGGTTATCTATAGGTCACCACCCTTTTTTAGCAAGGATAGGGCTGATGTCTTTTCTTTTCTCTATTAATTTTTTTTAATCATTTTCTTTTTTCCATTATTTTTTTTTTTTAATATTTACAAATGGAACACACATTTTTATTCTTTCATTTTTTTAAAGAAAGAAATGTGTGGTCAATTATTTAATTAAGATTTAATCTAGTATAATAAAATGATATTCTTTATTTGCATTTTTTTTATTATAATATTAATGTATAATATATTGTATACTTGTCCATTTAATAATCTGTAACTTATTATTATAAAGCTTTTCTCTATTAATGAAAGAGGAAGTGATACAGGATTTATGTTATTTATACCAAAAGGAAAGTTTTAAAAACATTTTGTTCAAAAACACTTTCACATTTTGTTATTGACTTTTTCCTTTCTATTAAAGATTCCCATTCAAATTTTAAGGTTTACGAGCTTTTCTTTATGGATAGTCCTTCTCTCATAGGAAATATGGGCATCTAAGTAGAAAAACTTCTTGGAGCTACGTAGAACAATGAGTTTTAGGCTATTTGGGAATTTCAGAAAGGACTTTATAATACTTAGATTTAGCTAGCAACAATATTTTACACCGCAATTAAAGTGACTTGCTCTTCTTATAAACATAATACTTATATCATACTATAAACATAATACATTAATTTGTCTGACAAAAAAAGCATACAAAAGGAATAATAATAAAAAATGTTTTATTTCACTTTGATTATGAACTATGAAGGAATTGTAAATTATGTAATATATATATATATATCAAAATTGTAAATTTATTTACATACATTTGTATGATTATGTACATTTATATAGTGTATAGTAATTTATTATGTATCTATCTATATGTGAATAAACAAATAATTATTTAAAGAAACTATTTTTTTTATATACAATGGCCTAAGAATTTGGTGGCTTTTAAGGGAAAAAAGTTACTATTAGGGCTTTGAGAAAGAATTTATGATAGTAAAGTAGTAGGTACTTACGAAAAAAAGTGAATGTCCGATCCCTTGAATGCTCTTTTAGTACACCCATAAGCACAGCACGATATAATAATAATAATAATTAAAATAATGTTGAATACAAAATCTAGAAGGGAAAACATCAACTTTCCTAGGATTACTGTCAATGTATTTCACTTGAACAAGATGGCCGCCAGGATCTTAGGGGTGCTTCACTAAAAGGTCGTGAGTTAGGCATCTATCCTTTCTATATCTATGTTCTCAGGCGGCAGAGAAAGACTTCTCGTCTGTTACACCTGCTGCTTGACCCCCAAAACTATAACTTTAATCTCCCTTAATTTCTTTTCTCTAGTTTCAAACCAGGTTTCTTGCCAAATTCGCATTATTCTTTCTTTAGCTTCAGTGTCGGGCCAACAATGAGGCTGGTCCTCAGAGCATTGAAGTATGTGATCTCACTTTAAAGTGTGTCAAAACATTCAGGCACCTGGGGGTGGAGGTGAATTTTAGAAATAAAATGGATGCTGAGATAGGCAAAAGGATCATGGCAGGAAACCGAGCATTGCCAACCTAAATTTTTTTCGATCTTCGCTCCTGTCGAGAAACAAAGATAAGGTTGTATAAGACATTAGTAACTTATGCAGCGGAAACATGGTCCCTCTGCACAAGCACAATAAATATGCTGAATATTTTCAAAAGAAAAATATTGAGAAGAATTTGTGGACCTGTTTGTGAAGAGGGCGTGTGGAGGCATTGAAGAAATTCGGAACTGTGTGAACTATATAATAGTTTATCGGTTGACAAGTAATCAAAGTATGATGTTTCTTGACATTGGGGCGCTCCGGACCTTCCCACTATATAATAGTAGCAGCATAGTTCATTTAGTTAAAACTAGGCGCATAGAATGGCTGGGTCAGGTAGCCAGAATGGACAACAGCAGGATGCCTTCGCATATATTCTTGAAGGGAATGTAATGCTCTACAACCCTATAAACGGCATTTATTTTTTCGGTTTATCGTTAAAGATATATCCGGTCAAAAAGAGCAATAAGTGTGTTTTTTTCCAAAATGACAGACATTCAAGAGCGAATATTGCGAAAACTAAAGATATCTCGAAAAACTTTATTGAATTGAACTTGTAGCATATTTAATCAGCTTTCATTTGTTATAGTATGCTCATGTCGCTAGGACGCAGGGTTTCCGAAATATAAGTGAAAACCCGAAAAATGGGACCTTCTAAACCCCCTCCCCCCGGCACAAAGGCTACGGGCGAGGACTTTTTATATGTTGACCTCCTAACTAGCCGAAACAATGTGTTGCAAACATTTCCATCTACAACTCTTAGTTTCCTGGACTATTAGTCGCTAAATTTCAGATTTCACGATGAACGCTGAAATTATTTTTACGTTTGAAGGAAAATACATAAAAAAGTCCGTCTCGCAGGACTGCATCATCTTAGCGCGGTTCCGTTCATATCCCTAGTCTAATTTGGAAAGATTAAAATAGAAGAAGTTATTATTTTGGTTCCACCAGTCTTTTTTTTTAAATTAATTATTATAATGGCGTGTCAACCCTTAAGGTCACTAACGCCATTCTTGTGAGAAGTAAAGTCTTGAAAGGTCATGATTTACAATCTTACCTGGAAGGGTCGGCTACAATAGAAACAGACCCGCTAGTGACAAGGTCTTGGAATCTTGGAAATCTATATCTCTAACATTAAATTGTTTTTCTTATTTTTCTTAACCTGTTTTATTTTCAAATACATTATCCAACAATAAGCAATTAAAAAATAACAAGGAATAAAAAACAGACAAAAAGAACAGTTTGAATAAGCGAAATCAATTACTTTAAAGTTTTAAGCTCTTATTTCTCCGATTGACATCGCCTAATCAAAACTTTCATTAGAACCTTTTTTTTAGAGCATTTAATAAGCTTTCTAATGGTATTCTTCCGATTACCAAGATTCTCAACCTTTTTCGAGATATTAAGGAAAGTAAACAAAGTTACTAAAACTTTTTATGTCTGTTAATAAAATATTTTATTCTAACCCTTCCATAACTCCAAACGTAACCAAAATTTCAACATATTAGTTTTGATGAAAGTAGAACATGCAGAAAATGTTTCAACTGAATCCCATGATTCTAAGTACCCAAACCAAAAACGGTATTCAAAAAATATTTTTCCAATTTTCTCGAAAACGGTTAAAGCTAAGGCCTTGAAAATGGTTTCATTCGTTTTCCTAGCCCAGGAATCATATAAAACGAGTACTTAGAAGCTTATGAACTCAAAAACGTAGGCGTTACGATTTTTTTTGCGCGAATTTCGCCCCAAACGCCATCTTCCGGTAGGCGGATTTCGCTGGTTAACGAACTTGACCTTTCAAATTGGACGACGGATTTTTGTACCAAATTTCATCAAAATCGGACCATTCGTCTTCGACCTAGAGAGCGAACAGACAAATATATATATATATATATATATATATATATATATATAAATATATATATATATATATATATATATATATATATAAATATATATATATATATATATATATATATATATATATATAAATATATACATATATATATATATATATATATATATATATATATATATATATATATACAAATTTGAACCACCATCATTTTCGGTCTCTAGGGGTTCTGAAACGCAAAATTTTCTAGTCGGCACTTCCGGATTGTTTCATTGTATCAACCTTATAAGCGGGGTTCCTCCCTATGGGGGAGGGAGGAACCGCGCTAAAAGCAAAGTAATAAATATTATAGAAGGGATTGCAATACTCTACAACCCTATAGCCGTTATTTATTTTTGTGGTACATCGTTGAAGAGTTATCCGGTCAAAACGGGGGAAAAATATGCGGCAAAAGTGTTTTTCCCCATAATGACAGACTTTCAAGAGCGGATATTTCGAAAAACTTTATTGAATAGAACTTGTAGGAAATTTAATCAGCTCTCATTTGTTCATTGGCTATTGTGTTTATAGTAACCATCTTGTTCCCTTTGTCTTTATAACGCAATTCATTTGTGCTTTATTTACCCACGCAATTTGTTTTTTTTTTTACGCGATTTCAGTTTATATAGCGACAACAAAATAGCAAGGATGAAAGAGACGATCCGTTTCGAAGCGATGCTAACTTGTATATCAGTCCATGATCCAGTGAAAAGCCATCCTGTATTATCAACGAGTTGGATTAACTAGAGTTTCGATATAATCTTGAGCGAGCGTAGCGAGCGGAAACGCATAGCAATTATGCTATTAATATAAGTGCTACGCGCTTTTGCTCGCTAAAGGTTATATCAAAACTCTAGTTAACCCAAATCGTTGATAATCCCGTCGCCACATTGGCAAAAACTGATTTGACTCCTTGATCTTTGCTCTCTGACCCGGTGACTCTATAACCTGCTTTGACGCTAATACGTAAATACCGTTGATAAATACAGTACGCTAACAGCTGTCATGCCCTAGGATCATGGGCGTATATAGAAAATAATTTCGGAGGGGGCTGGGAAAATTTCGGGGGGGGGGGGCTGAGACCATTTCCGGTGTATGAAATACTAGCAATTTAAATCTTGGAAGAGTTTTGGCCAAATTAAACGCTATTACACCCAAAATAGAATATGTTTTATGAACTAAATGACCTTATTTAATATATTTTTAAGGGTGTTATGAAATTTTTACCGATAAAATCAATATTTCGGGGGGGGGGGGCTGCAGCCCTTTCCCTTATATACGCCCATGCCTTGGATCGCTTGCTGCCTTGGCTTGCCTGCTCTCTTACCAAATAAATATTCAAACCACTCTAAAACGACTTAAAACTTCAAATATCAAAAAATCCTTTCTTAGCGAGTGTTTTCGTTCTAATGGGAGTGTCCATGCAAAATTTCAAATTTTTCTGACGAGTGGTTTGGGCTGGGCGATGATAGGTCAGTGAGTGAGTGGTATTTGACAAATATAAAGTAGATTAGCGCCATTAAAATGTATAAGTAGAATAATTAAAACAATTTATAACATAGTAGACTGTCCTGAATGAGGTAGCGTGGCGAGTGGACAAGAACGGACGAGCCAGGAGGAAGTAGACACGATCCAGGAAGCGGATACACACTAAATCAATGTTATTTAGAAAGCAAACCTTCCGCTACTCCTTTACGTGCCGATGGTTTTGCTCTTAGATCGGTCTGTTTCAACTATTCAACCATGGGCGAATATAAGGGGGGGGGGCTCCAGCCCCCCCCCCCCCCGAAATTTTGAGTTGATCGGCAAAAATGTGTCATAAACCGTTAAAAATAAATTAAAAAAGATCACTTAGTTCATAAAAAATATTTTATTTTGTGTGTAATAACGTTTCAGTTGGTTAAAACTCTTCCAAGTTCTAAATTATTAGTATTCCATTACCCGGAAATGGTCTCAGCCCCCACCCCCTCCCGAAATTATTTTCTATATACGCCCATGCATTCATCACAAAAACAAACTTGAAAAACATTGATTTGCTTATTTTTACAGCACAATTTTCTCTTTATATGAGCACGAAGTCAACCGAACTTCGTTGCGATATAACATAATTTTGGCTGTTAGGGGCATATTAATAATTTGTGAATCTCTTAAAGTTAATAAATAAATTATTAACCCTAAGTAACCCCCCCCCCCCGGAGAGACCTATTTTCCTGGTTAAAACATTTGTTCCTTTATCTTTTATTGGAATGGTATATATAGTTTCTTGGCTATAGAAAAAAAAAACATGGTGGCTATCTTGTGATTATATATATACATACACATACATCAATTTTAACAGGTGTCATTTTGGACATGTCGGATCCATAATTATGTTTTCTTATTTATTTATGAGCGATCAAGATTTGAAGAAATTTTGTAAAAAATCTGTCTTGTGAGTACAACCATTGTAAGTAGTATATTCCTATGTAAAGTGCTAAAATTTAGTGCCCTTAAACAGTCTTGCGAAATAAATAGATGCAACGGATTTCCTGAATGCTGATTGAAAAACTTTTTAACATTTTTTCTCCACATCTATAGAGTGGAAAATCCCGTTATGAAATCCACATGAAGAAGAAATCGGGAAGTGCAGATGATATATTTTGGTCATGAAAAACGGTCATTCTTTCTTTCTGGACATATATCTGTTATGTTTCAGTCCTCGTCACAGGCTGTTATATCTTTTTGGCGTGATAAGCGAATTTTTTCTATGTCCAGCCTATTTCTCCTGTAGTTTCTGTTTAAAAGCAAGATATTTTGCTGGCCTTCCAACTCATCATCCTAAAGTACAGATCACTGTACTTCTAAGTAAAAGTTTTTGTATAATAAACAATTTTGGGCTGTCTGGGAATTATTGCAAGGATTTCATGTTATCATTAAATCAGGTCTCTAGATAATAAATTTTTACGTTTGAAAGTTTATTTCTTTGCATTTTTTTTTTTTTTTTTTCATTTATTAATCCCCTTTCAAACAAAAATGTTTGTTTACCTCTGAAGCATGTCTTTGCTTGGATATAATCCAGTTTGTACTAAGATGACAAAGCCCAAACAGAGATTTAAATGCTGGGCCCAATGTTGTGAAAATTGTTTGTGGTTGGTTATGAGACACTGCGTCATCCAACCCACTTTCCAGACCTCATGCCAACCGACTACCAACAAAAAATTCATAATCAAAATTCAATTAAGATTTGTTGATACCAAAGACTCTAAATTCTGTTTACAAAGTATAGAAAAGATTCGGCCTCCTTGGCAGAAATGTATTGGGGGTATTTTGATTATTGAAAAATGTTTTAGATAATTTATTTTATTTTTTTTATATTTTAATACTTAAAACATACATTCATTTTCGCACAACTCATAAAATGATAATACGATAAGCAATTTTATTAAACATATTTTATTTATTGATTTGTTAAAGTTGGATGTTTCTTTTTAATCTATGGCTATTATATGTTAATCATGTTTTTTAAAGTATTCAAATTCGTTTTAATAACAACAAAATTGTAATTTATTTTATATGTTGCACTAGATTCATTGAATATGGAGGTGTGCATATGAAAGAGCCGTATAAGAATTAATAAAATTATAGTGATGGAGATATTACAGTTTTTCACCTGTAAAATGGTGATCCACCAACATCCGGTGAAATCAATATGGTATAATGAAAATATATTTTCACCAACAATTTTATTTTTATTGTATATAATGAAGCATCTACTCACACATAGAGAGTAAAACTAACTTTAGGCAATTTGGTAGAAAAGATAATATAAGTCCAATTCATGTGGAAGATATCATCTTAAAAGCTATACTTTAATATCCCTCATATTATTTAAGGGGGGAGGGGAATTGATAGACATTTTTGACTAGGATCCTTGGATTTCTCCATTGTGCGGATACTATAAGCTGGTCGGGAGACAACATATGCTCATTGGTACTAAAACAACATTTTCAGGAATTTAGTAGCTGAATATGCCAAATTGTAATCAAATAAATTATTATTGGAGAGGTTTATGAGATTCTTTTGGATCTTGAAAATCTCATAAATCTTACTGAATGAACAGAGTCTAAAACACAATTGCTTTGAATCGGCAAGAGCCTCCAAGGAGTATCAAAGGCAAAGATCGATACTAATTTATTTGTAAAAAAAAATCCCCCCACAACAAAACGATAGTTTTAAATATTTCTCCGGAGGCCCTTGTTGTATTGTTTTGTTAATCAAGTACCAGGAGCACTTTATAATTTCTTCTCTGAATACAGCTAGAAAATAATAAAATTTGATTTTATATTTTAAACAATCTTACTTTTCATTTCGTGAAGATTTCTCTCTGTCTCTCTCTTTTTCTTTCCTACCAGATCGTCAAAGTAGCATCAAAATATACTGGAATTGAATGATTAAAAAAAAAAAAAATTTTCTAAATAGAAATTTATTTATAACAAACAAAGTACTCCATAATTGTATAATTTAGAAGTACAACAGAAGATGGACTTCTCATTTGACTAAATCTAAATGCAATGATCACCATTCATATGAAAATCCAAAGGGGTGATATGTAAAGTATCTATTTCAATTACGAACAATTCAAACCGGAATGCTTTATTGATTTTTTTGTCTTAAAAAAAGAACAGAAAACTTAGAATAAAAAATACATGAACTTTTATTGAAGCATCAGAAACTTTCATAGGACAAAACATTGATGCCAATAAAACATTTAGTTTGTAAATACTTAGGCCACGACAGTCTTGTATTGACAGTGCAAAGTAGAAGACATTTTGAATTTGTTTTTAATATTTTTGGCAGACGAAGAAGATACAATAACATTCACACCCTTCAGGTAGGTAGTTGCGTTAACTAACCAAATAAATGCCACACCAACAAAAATCATAGCTACTAAACTTCTATTAATAAACCTAGTTAAAAAGTGTTTAAATTATTAAGGTCCCTATGATATCTGACTATTGGTTTGGTTACCACACAAGAAAATAAAAAGGCACC
This sequence comes from Gonocerus acuteangulatus, assembly GCA_946811695.1. NCBI lineage: Eukaryota > Metazoa > Arthropoda > Insecta > Hemiptera > Coreidae > Gonocerus > Gonocerus acuteangulatus. Next base: position 72,341,463 of record OX328125.1, read on the forward strand.
TGAAACAAAATATGTTAATATGACAAAGCGGTTCAAAATACTTAAAAAGACTAATAAATATCTTCAAACATTGAAACTTCTATTTAAATCATGAAGAATTAAGGAAAATTAAATTTGCTAAACGTCGACAGGCTTAATTAAACTAGTAACCCTTCAAACTATTAATTAAGTCGGAAAATGATTACTCCCTCACGCACGAAGACAAAGGACTGATCAAGACAAAGCCTTTTCGAAGGCAAACATAACGATAAACACAAAGCCTTCGACAAACAAGCATCACTGTATAACAATCTCCTATTATTAGCTTCATATTATCAACTAGGTACATTTCGATTAGCGGAAGTACAAAATTTATTAAAACTATTTTACACGCTATAGTTATGTACACAATAAGGCATAGACAAATTACGTAAAAATGTGTAAAAGGTTTACAAAATTTAAGAGTACAAATTTGAAAAATCTATCTGCCAACTAAGATTTATATAAACAATGAAACTCACATAATTTACATAACTCTGACAGTTTACATGAATAGTCTATTATCATAATCTTGGTCAATTATAGTAGTCTTTACATAAGGAGTAAATATTTTACCCATGTATAATATGAGTGGAAAACAACTAAATTTAACAATAAACTTGAAATATAATGAGCAATATTGTCGGTCATATTCGTTTCTATCTCCTTATATAAAGACTATAGAGACAGCACAATTATCACTACATCATTATCTATTTACACGTTGAAGGCCACCATACTTCACAAAGCAAAAACTGTGCATAAAAAAATGGATAAATATCGAGATGGATATGTACCCAGGGATAATATTTATGCAAAGGTTGGCTTCAATTAGAATCTAGCTAAGGCAGATGCAGATGGTGAAATAGGCAAAATAAAATGATAAATAAAGACATTTTTAGAGTCTTGATACATGTCCATGAACTGAAGGTAGATCAAGGAACCATTAGCAAAACAAGCTCTGTCAACTTGCATGAAAAAGTGCCTCACTTGTATCTCGCATTCAGTAAATATTTCATCAAATTTAAAAACTGGTTTTGTTTCAGCCAAATGGGCCACAGAGATTTTACAACATGACAAATGGAAGTTCTTATTTTTTAGCAGTTCAAAAGGATAGACAAGCTTGAAATATAATGGAATCAGAAGCCATTTTAAACAATGACTACATCTATGAAACATAAACTGAAGAAACAAGGGATCATAGTAATAATTTTCAAATAAAGCCTATCTGTTTAAAAACAGTAGGGACCCAAGCTTGCAAGTCAAAAGAATCCACCAGATCAATGCTAACAGACCTGGAATCCTTCCAGAGAGAGATGTACTAACTCAAAGGAAGACTTGTATAAAAGGAGCAAAATATTTAAATTTTAAAGTAATAGGAATTTAATATAATTAAACATAATTGTGCTATGAGTAACGATTTCTTCTTACAAATATATGTATTATAAAAATGTAGAGAAATTCTTATTAACTTTATTAAAAATTCACAGCTACAGCAAATTACAACAGCAACAAATATATATATATATAAAACTATACTAATATCAGGTAACAACAATGCTATTGTGAACACTCTTGGTAGATTTTTTTATTTAGAACCAATGGTCAAATCGCTTAAACTTTATAAAATTCAATTTATTCCAGAACATTGCTTTTAGAAAAGAATTATTTTTAATAATTAATGATACAGCACTGAACTAAATATGAATTTAGAACACAAGGGAATAAGAGTTAGTATTTCAAGGGTACATCTTATGAACCTGTTAAATTCTGATAATAAAATTATGTTTTTGTTTTTAATAAAATAAATGATACTAAAAAAAAAGTCCTTCATGCCTATCTATCTTCTAATATAAAGAGGAGAAAGACAAGATCGATTTTTTTAAATTTTTCCTACTAGGTGTAATAAATTTTATACAATACAAAATAGAAAATTATATTAAAAAAAACCTATTTAAAATTAAATTGTTTGAGTAAAAGAACATACTAATGGAGTAGATTTGATTAATACTAACAATGCTTTATTTTTAGAGGGAAAAAGTGGAGAAACTAAAAAAAAAGTGTTTAAATTGAAATGAATGTTTGTATTTTAATCTACGGCTAGGTTTGAAATTCCACACTTGCTGGATATGGAAATGAAAAGGTACTCCCATCCTAATGGAAACCTGATTCAATGTTAGGCAAATGGTAACAAGGTTGGAGAAAGCTAAATAACAATCTCAGAGATTATGACAAATATCTGAAGTTTAGATTGGAAGAAAAAGTACAATAACTTGGACTACTATTTTGATTACTACATAAATCTGGAATCTATTTGGCAGTGAAGAGAGGAGGCTCATTGAGATAGGAAGACCAGTAACTCGTGACGGTGGATGAGTAAAACTTATAAATATCTACTAAGAAATGTGCACATTTGGTCAAATAGTTATAATATCACTATGAGATTTAGCCTGGCTTTATTTTTTAGAAAGAATAACAAATACACGGATTATAAACCTAATTTATCCCTTGAGAGAAATATCATTTTGATTTTTTATTGTAAAAAATTACAACAAATAACGGAACCACGATAGGAGAGAAAAGGTCTCATTTACCTTAGTCATGATTCCTATAAATTTCATTTGGAAGCATTAACATATTAGTCAAGAGGTTCATGAGGTATATTAGAGTATCATAGTGATTACTTAGAAATAATTAATTAAAAAATAAACAAATAACATTAAAAAAAAAGAGCTACACAAAAATGGAAAAAAGCATTCAGGAAATATTTTGGTAAGAGGGAAGATCTGCTGAAAGCAGAAATGGAGATGGAATTCATTGTGTAAGAATAAGAATAAATGAAGGAATATTGGATCTATATCTTCATTCACTTGATACAAATGAAAGATAGAGAAAACTGTGTAGATTTTTTAAACAAAAAATTACAACAATCCAAAGAAGATTATTGTACAATTAACTATTCAAAAATACTCTTAATAATAACAAGCCTCAGACTAATTAAAATATTTAAATATTATTCAGTCGCTAATCCGAACTCAGGTAACCCAAAACAGTGGTAGAAGTCAAACAAGTAAATATATTTTTAGGTAGCTACATGAAGTAGAGGCATCAGTGCAATAGATGATAATACTGACAAAGATTTTGTTTAGAAAAATAATCAAGAAATTAAAAGCGTCCAGACAGACAAGGCTGAACTGATGAGATTTAGAGTAAAGCGACTCATTTTTTTTTTCCTCTGGCAAAATCTGATTGGCAAAAGCTGTATTTGTATTTAAATAATTGTATGAGTATATGATTCATTTTTCTACAGTGTTAAACTAAAGTTTTTATTTAGAAGTTACAATTTTGAGTTTTCTTTATTCTGAGTACTCCTCTGCACGAGTTAGTTCAGATTAGCAAGTGTCTACTGCCCTCATTCAAAAAGCGTACAAATAACGAGGAAGCCTGTCTTCATAAAATTTTAAAATATAATTCATTCTATCTAAATAATTCAGCAATAAGAAAGTAAATTTTTCTCTAAGAAATAATTTAGTAGATTTTTAAAATGCATTGTTGTTTACTTGCTGCTAACAGCAAATGAGCAACAAATACATTTTTTTTAGATTAAAAATCCAATGAAATCAAAACAGGCTAACAAAAGAATTTTTTTTTAACTTAAAAAAAGTTCAGATTTCAATTTTTTTTTAGTCAACTCCCATAATAACAACTAGTCATTGAAATCAAGATGACAAACAAGATTGTTTTTTTATTCTTCAGGCAAGTCTGAAAACTATCAGGATTAACGAAGACAGGTATAGTTGGGATTCGGCTAGGAGAAAAACGTCAGACTTTCAAAAAGATATCTGTATTTTGGACGTTTCGACTGCAACAATGGCAGCCTTCTTTAGCTAAAAATTATATACAACTTATAAGTAAAGAAAATGTACAACTAGTAAGTAACAGACAGGCAGAAATGAGCGGAGTATATATATCAATACAATAAATTTTAACCAATCTTATTTTTAAAAAACAATGAAAATACGGTAGTTGGAAAGAAAACAGCTTGTAGAAAGTGTTAGTAAAAACAGTACAAAAAAAATTAAACAGTAAAAACAACGAACATTTTTTATGTAGTGAAATGTTCGTTGTTTTTACTGTTTAATTTTTTTTGTACTGTTTTTACTAGCACTTTCTACATGCTGTTTTCTTTCCAACTACCGTATTTTCATTGTTTTTTAAAAATAAGATTGGTTAAAATTTATTGTATTGATATATATACTCCGCTCATTTCTGCCTGTCTGTTACTTACTAGTTGTACATTTTCTTTACTTATAAGTTGTATATAATTTTTAGCTGAAGAAGGCTGCCATTGTTGCAGTCGAAACGTCCAAAATACAGATCTCTTTTTGAAAGTCTGACGTTTTTCTCCTAGCCGAATGCCAACTATACCTGTCTTCGTATCTCTACAGCGGCTAACTATCTCCATCTACACTATCAGGATTAACATTTGGAATTAAATACCTAGTAAGAAAATAATTAATAATAGTCGCACATATCTAGCATTTTATAAAATAAAATAAAAATGTAACAAAAATAAAATCAATAATAATAAGATTATAGTATAAACCAATTAATCCTGTTTCAAACTAAACAAATAAAAGAAAAAACATATTTCATGATAAAACTGAGCATGTTTTTTTTTTTTTTAATTTCTTAATTGATTTAAACAAGTTGACCAGTGGTTAAATAAACAGATCTGCATCTGCCAATTATTTTGTCAATTTAATTTTATTTTACATATGTATAATTGAACGAATCCTAAGTGAGTTAATGTATTTGTAAATGAGTCGGAGGGTGAGAGACGACCTCCATCATGTCATCCCGACTGGCAAAGGGATTACGGAGGGGTGTAGACGGCACTTGGTGGAGGGTGTGTTGCTTTCGAGGTGAGCGAGCTTTGATTACCCTCGGAGGTCGGTTCATTTCCTCGAGAACTGAAGGAGCAACATACGTGAAGCCCTGAAAATCAAAATGCATATCATATTTGAACACTGAACCATATGATTTATCCTTTCTATGGATATTTAGTAAAAAAAAAAAAAAAAAAAAAGAAGAAGAAGAAGAAATTATGCTTATCAATCGAATGGAGTTGGTAAGCCAAAAATTAGGGCCACTTCATATTGCTGAAGTGATATAATCCGTTCAGTCAGCCTCTAGTTGTAGTGAGTATTGTTCAAACTTTTCCTTAATTTTTTAAGGTCTTCTTGATAAGACTACGTCAACGAGGTGAAAACCAATATTTTGCCTGAAATTCTGCTGGCTACCTTAGGGTTTCTTCATATAATGGCGATTATTTTCAGACTGAATACACTTTATATCTGGTCGAGGTTGTAGGCGGCCTTTCCAGACTTCAGAATGATCGATCCTTCCTGTGCTATTGTGTTCCGTGCAGCCAATCAAACCCCCTGACAGGTGATTTACGCAACCAATATCCGTCTTTTCAATTGATTTCTGGAGATGTTTTATGATTAGATAGCTTTTTGGATAATCCTTTCAATATGCTGCCATGACTAGATCATTGTTTTATAAAAGTCTAAGGAGTGATTCATGTTGAAGAAAGAAATGTTCTGCAACTCTCCAAGGAAGGATTATCCAAGAAGCTGAACATCCAATTTTTCATCTGTAAAAGGTATTGATTTCATTCAAGAAGCATGTAGAGCTTATTTCAATAAATAATAGATGTGGTTAATTCTGTTTTTATTGACCTTCTGTCTGGCATACATGTAATTAGAAAAATTCGGGTGAGTACAACATATTGAAATAAAAAATAAATTGTTACGATTAAATAGGTATTAGAAAACATTAAAATATATAGCTGAAAGAGAAAATTACCTGGAACACCATATTAGCACTTTCGCTCAAGGTGGAATCTTCAGGTGAGTCGATTGGCGTTTGCTTAGTGAACTTTGTGTCAAACTGAGACACATCATCCTCACTACTCTGAAATAAGGAAAGTTACTCATGAAGTCAGGAATCACAAATCCATTACATAATTCCTAATCATTCTTTATTATTATTTACTAGTTTCTCACAATTTTTAGCAATCTATTTTACTGGAGTAACAATTTTAGATTCAGTCACAGCCAGGGAGAAAAAAAAAAAAAAACTTAAAAAAAAAGAATATATATTTCTTTAATTATTAATGTCCACTCATCCATAATAAAGGTTGATCTCATGAAACAATCCGGAAGTGCGGACTAGAAAATTTTGCGTTTCAGAACCCCTAGAGACCGAAAATAACGGTGGTTCAAATTTGTATATATATATATATTTGTCTGTTCGCGCTTTCCTGGCCTCAATAATGGTCCAATTTTGATGAAATTTGGTACAAAAATCTTTCGTCTAATTTGAAAGGTCAAGTTCGTTAACCAGTATGGTTGACCGGAACATGGTTTTTGGAGCGAATGTCGCTCGAAAAAAATCGTTGCGCTTACTTCATATGCTTGCAAGTACTCGTTTTATAGGCTTCTTGGCCTAGGAAAACGAATGAAACCATTTTTAAGGCGATAGCTTTAGCCGTTTTTGAGAAAATTGGAAAAATAGTTGTTGAATAACGTTTTTGGTTTGGGTACTTAAAATCATGGGATTCAGTTGAAACATTTTCTGCATGTTCGAATTTCATCAAAACTAATATGTTGAAATTTTGTTTACGTTTGGAAATAAGGAAGGGTTAGAATAAAATATTTTATTAACAGACATGAAAAGTTTTGGGAACTTCGTATACTTTCATTAATATCTCGAAAATGGTTGGGAATCATAGTAAGCGGAAGGTTACCATTAGAAAGCTTACTAAATGCTCTACAAAAAATGTCCTGAAGAAAGTTTTGATTAAGCAATGTCAATCGGAGAAATAAGTGCATAAAACTTTCTCTGTGTCGGGTCAGACATCTGCCCGGGTTGATGTAGGTACTAGGCAGGCTTCAGGTAGGCTTTTATTGCACTTAATAAATCAAAATGCATCCTAGGAGAGCTGACAGCTACTTTACCTGTAGCAAGTCATGCAACCAAATGCTATAGTAGAAATATAATTATATGTTGTGGTTGTATGTGGCGTAGTTCATTAAAAAATAACACTACTTTCTCATTTTCTGATACAATTTTATTTTGTAAAATTGCATTTAACAGTAAAATGAGTAGGTAGTTTAGTATTTTTAATTGCATTTAACACTAAAATGGATATGTTAGTAAAGTAAGTAAATTAGAAACATATTCATAGTAGAGCCTTCGTAGAGCGAATCTTGAGACGGCGGAAAGAGTAATTTCCGCTTAGAATAGTTTCTTGTGCCTTGCCGACAATCTTGCTTTTCTTTGGAATATGTGTTTACATTAAGAATGATCTAAACAAAATAATAACTGTTTCTATTCTAAGTATTCAAAACGACACTAGGGATATGAATGGAACCGCACTAAGATGATGCAGTTCCAGCGAGTCGGACTTTTTATGTATTTATTTACTTTTTTCAGGGCTTCTCCCATATTTACAAGATACACCGTGAATTTGTTTTTAAATCAAACGATATTTTAAATGCTACCTGAATACAGCTTTGAAAAAATATAGTGTAAATAGTGAATATTCATTAAATTTCTTTCATTTTTAAATGTATTGCGCGCAGGAACTGTGGCTCTACACGAAATATAGATGTTTTGGCCAGTAAGCCCATTACTGAATAAAGTCGACAAACTTTAAGCTATATTTGAACCAGAATCTACTCGATTACAAACCAACACACTAGACACATAACCATTGTGAGACCCACGTGCATTAAATAAAAGTGTTTATATGTTTGTTAACCAGACTCTGTATAATTTATTGTATTTCCCCAAGATACGATCTTTTTATGATTAGTAAATAAATAAATGAAAAATACCAAGGACGGTTTGAAAGGAGGTTCGAGCTTCCTGCTCATTACATCCCTCCAGCTGATGTACTTGAAGAAGTTGTGGCTTCTGATAGCATCCCCATCGCCAGGAGCGGAACCTAGCCTCTGGATTACTTGCCTCTGAAACAGCAAAAAAGTTCAAAATATATTAGATACAACACAAAGAATATCAGTAACTAGCATTTGTGACAATTGTTAACAGAACATAAAAAATAATTAATGTATAATGAGCATAATAACATGAAAGTTAAGTGATTCACTTGTTTAATGGAACGAAACCAACACATTTGAAACTTTGAGTAAAATTTTTTGTCCTATCAAAAATTACATAATTAACATTTTTGTAGGAAATGTATTATGCTTTCAAATTGTCATCTTCCACTAAACTGTTCAAGACATTCCAAAACTGCTCACGCTTCTTAAATCTTTTTTTCATACTTCCCTAACTGGAGTAGAGGGCGTAAAAAGAAGTAACAAAAACATTAAAAGCGCTTAAAAAGATTAAATAAATAAATAAAAAAAATGTGCAAGCGGAACAAAAATTGGAAAGCAACTCTTGTGACTTTTATGTAAATAAAACTATAAGATTTGACAAATGGTTAAGCAATATTTACATACCTTCAATAATTTTCTAATTAAGTCTCTTGCATCTGGCGTAAGATAAGGAGGTAGAATGAGTTTCCCACGGAGTATCTTCTCGATAGTTTTCTTTCTGTTTTCAGCCGTGAATGGAGGCTGTAATCAATTAAAATAATATTAGCAGAGATCTAAAAGTTATGCTTCAAAGAAAATATTTAATATTAAAGTAGATGAAAGAAAGTCAACTCACAAGTATTTTATTCAAATCACCGAAAGCTGTGTTCTACGGACTGAGAGATGATATAAATCTGTTTGGAAGGTACCATGCCTCATGGACTATGAGATATATCAGCTCGGCCTTGTTAGCATTTGAAGACTGTAAAGCTGGTTTTGGAGCTTTGTCCCTAGATTCACCTAGCAATTGTCAGGACGTATTCTAGTATTTTTGCATGCTGGAGTTCACAAGAATGCACTTTTTTAGATCTTAGTTACAACAAGCAGTATTCGGGAAACCTTCAAGGGATAAAGTCTTTGCAGCCCCCCTCCCTCCCTTACAAAGCAGTTCAAATTTTCTGAAGATGTAAATTGTTTTTGTTCGCTTTAAACACTGCCAAGAAAATGTCAAGGAGAGTGTACGAAGAACTGTTAAAATCACTGGCAGGTAAATTGGATAGTGAAAAGGTTTCAGTAGATTCCAATTTTAAAGAAAATGTTTCTGCAGGGATCAAAAACTGAATATACATCTGGCAATTTTTAATTCAGGACTACAAGGAAAATGAAGAAAATTGATGAATCCTATAGTTCATAATTTTTATGTAAATTTAAGTTGAACCAAAGTTGAAGTGATCGAATATATATATATTAAAACCTAGTTATTGTAAATTAAATTATTGAGTAAACAAATTTGAATTTATTTTTAAAAAAATAAAACAAATAGCCAATCAAAAGCTCTGCTGCCAACAGCTGATGAAATTTATTTCCTCATTACCACTAGTTTTTTGATGAGATCACTAAGTGAATAGAAGTCTCACAATACATTATTACACACATCATTTATTTTATAGCAAATATTTGATCCATCTTTAAATGCTTCACTTCAATGATAACACAGTATTGCATGGCAATGCAATTTTAGTAAAAATTTATATTTATTTATGTAAGTGGGAGACTTCACTAAATCGGAAAATATAATCGGTCAAACATTCACACAAAAGACACACACATGCCAAATCATACTTGAAGAAAAGTAGATTTTACGTAGTCTAAAAAGACAACAAAACAACCACAGACAAAATAATTTTTTTTTTTTTTTTTTTTACGGCGCATCTACATCTAGGTCATTAGCACCGACAACCAGGGTGCAGCAAGGAATTTTCCCAGCGAGCCCTGAGATGAGAAAATTCCTGCCGGAGGTGGGAATCGAACCCAACATCTCCCGCTTATGAATCCAGCGCGATAGCCACTAGACCACGGGAGACCCCTGACAAAATATTTTTGCCAAAAGCGCAATAAACGGTGCTTTGACATAAAACACTGAGTAACAAATGTTTAATACTTTAATTTTATATAATTGAAATTTCTTTTACTAATTTAAGATACTATTTTTCATTTAAAAAAAAAATCTATCAAAAAGTATTAAAATTCACCTATGCCAGTTCAAAGTACAGATAAAAAAGAATTTTGAGAAATTTTAAAACAAAATATTATATGCAAAGACAAAAAAAAAGAAGGAATATGAATAAGGCCAAAAAGGTTTCAGTTAAGCGGGCTAGAAAGCTGACTGGGCTTCTCAGTCGCACATGCCCGTAAAATGCTTATGCTATTCAGTTTTTTAAAGGGGTTAACGTGTGTATTATTGAGTACATGAAAATAAAATAAAAAAGGTCTGTCTATTACCTTAAAATTTGGATATATCAGGTACGCTGAGAAGTATTATCAATTTGTAGATTCTTTGCAAATTGATTTATTTTAGCACTCTTTTTAGTATAGTAACAATCTAATTTGACATGACACAAACAACTTACAGCACCAGTCAGCATGTCATACATGAGAGCTCCAAGTGACCACCAATCAACTGCTTTTCCATGACCACTCCTTGTTAAAATTTCTGGAGCCCTAAAAACAGTCATATATGCAAGAATTAGAATAAGAATAATTGTTTGAATATTACACAATGGTGATAAGTAAAGTTAAAGTATATATAGCAATAATTGAAGTATATATAGCTATAGTATATAAGAAATGAATGCTTCTAAGCGAGCAAACAATATTAAAAAAAAAAAAAAAAAAAAAAAATATCATATACATGTATTCAATGGTTCCGCAGAATGTGTGGGTCATGATTCCCTCCTGGATGTGTTCCTTGCAGAGCCCAAAATCTGTCAGCTTCACATGTCCCTGCGAGTCAAGAAGGATGTTCTCTGGTTTCAAGTCCCTAGAAAAAAATAAAGAAAAAATAAATGGGGAATTTTGAATCTATATCTTCAAAACTAAATTCTTTATTAGAAAGATGAGGTGGGATGTTACCTGTAGATAATCCCTTGCCGATGCAAGTGTTCCAAAGCGAGTATAATTTCAGAGAGATAGAAACTGGAAAAAAACAAAACAAAAAAACTTTAGCATAGGCTTACATTGAAATAATAATAAATGTTTTCATATCTCTTTTAATCCATGTTCTGTAAAGCATTTAAACAAAATGCAAACCATTATCGAGGAGATAATGTCAGGGATCTTCTTCTGACCCAACAAACTAAATCGGCTTGGAGAAACACTGTTTTGCATGTACTCCCGTGATATAGATTTTACCTCCGATCAAAGTCCCAGTACAGTGCAGTTTAAACTGAACTGAACTATGACATATACTTAAAACGTCTCCTCATAAAGTCAATGTATGGAATTATATGACAAAGCTCTGCCTAATATGATTTGTTTATAATAATGCAATATTTAAGGAATGTAGATACTGCAGGGCAGAATATAGAAATGTTGAGAGTGAACAAAGCTTTGCTAAAGCACTTTTGAGGAGGGGGGAGTAATAGAGAGGAAAGAAGTGATCAGTGTCTTTTTTTAAAGAGAAATCACGACCTCCAGTGAGAATTAACCTTTCGGCAGCTACATTCAATGCGGGTCACACACAATTCTTTTGCCCAGTTGTGCACACTCCACACAGAACATATTTTGTATTTCTCTTTGTCCTTTACTCTTTAGTTACCTTAGACAGGAGCAAGTTATACATCACATACTATCTAGAGGTGAACTAGGGGAACCACTAGAATAACACGAAAAAGCTCCTGAATAGCTCAATAATTCAGTTTTATGAGAAAACATAGTCTTGTCAGCCCGCACCACCAGTCTTGTCAGCAGCATGAGGAGGGTCTTTGTCAGCCCGCACATGTGAATGGATTCAACACACAATCCTAGTTTGGAATGTGCATACAAAATAATCATATGTTTTACACTAAGAAAAAGTCATAAACAATATTAGTAAATACATATTTAAAGATTTATTTGAAAAAAAAAATCTTCAAAATGAACGTAGTTAGAGGTCATGATTGAATATTAAAGACTTATGAAGATTTATATTTGTAATAAGCAGCTCATGGGTCTCCCGTGGTCTAGTGGCTAGCGCCTTAGATTCATAATTAATAATTTCATTCACTTATCTTGATGAATGTTAATAACGTCCACATGAAGAGAAAACCCCACAATTAGAACAATGTAGAAACCAGATACTGCTGTTCCTCTGCTGGTAGCCTTCCAACCAATGCCCGAGGTAGTTGTTTTGTTTTTTTTCAACCACCAAGCGGTCATTAAACACATGATTAAAGAGCTATTTAAACTACCGTAATAATAACACAGCCACACACACACACACACACACACAAACACACAAAAATTCAGACCCCGAGAACAGACCCTGTTTAATATATGTTTTTGGGGTCGCTGAATCCGAATCCGGGCCAGAAAAAAACCTGCACTTTTTGTTCAAGCCTAACCCCCCAAAACTCATAATTTAGGATATTCTACACTATAATCTTTTTATTCAAGTTGTTAACAAAATAAATGACTATTTCCTGTGCACTGCCTTTTAGAGCTCAAAAATACAAATTTTTTGAGACCTTAACGAAGTCGATTGGCAAACCAAGTTACAGCCCTTTAAGTATATGACTTTTCTCAAAATTTTGTTTTTACTAATATTTTAGCGTTGATGTATGTGTTCTGACGCAAACAATCTTTGAGTTATTATATAAAAATTGACCCAAGACCTTCGGAGGTGATTCTTGAACTGATGTAATCATTAAAATCTCAAAATATAACCCTAAAAAAGTGGCCCCATGTTTGATTCGAGCAATTTATCAATTGAAGTAAATCAAATAAACTTCTTAAAATAAATTAATTAGGCTTTCCTTTTTTGAACTATTTTTTTTATAAATTTTCCTACAGGTTAATTAAAGTGTCCTATATGCATTAGAAAAAGGTAGGACCCTCCAAGCGGTACTCATTTTTGAGATATTGAGCCACAAAGATACACTTTTTAACATGGGAGACTTTGAGTGTTTATATCCCGAAAACAAGTACCGCTTGCTCTATAAAAACTTTTGTCAGCAAGATTAGGTTTGCTATTATGTATATCATATACTAGTTTTTTATTCATATTTATCTGTTCTAAAAAATTGAATGACCAACAAAAAAATTAGATGAATCAGTTATAATGTGATAATTTTTAGACTGTGATATTAATAAAGTTTTCCTGATGATAGCATTATGCCGAAATATTGTTTTCAATTAATAAAATATAAATTTTTGGAACTGGGAGACCTGATTGGCCTTTTTTTTTATATGGCGCACTGACATCTGGGCCATTAGCGCCGTCATCCGGCGGGAATTTTCTCAATGGGCCCTGACATGAGGAAAATTCCTGCTGTCGGTGAGAATCGGACCCACCATTCCCGCATGAGAATCCATGGTGTAAGCCACTAGACCACAGGGAGACCTTATTCATGGGTTTCAACAAATGTTTGCACGTGAAAATAGTCTGTCTGAAAAGGTGGTAAACTAAGACCATAAATGTGGAAAAGTTTTAATAAAGTAGTTAAAAAATCAATTTTTTACCACTTTTTATTGATTTCATGCCATGAAACATAGAAACTATTGTAATATGGAGCGAGAATAAATATAGGAAGAATACACATTATAGACACAAATAAATATATAAACCAAGACAGAATAAGCAATAGTGCAAGAGGAATAGAGGACGATTGCAGATGCAGGTTATATGATCATGAGATAAATATTGATCAACCACATTTGCCACAACGTTACATAACGTGCCTCAGATCTTCCTCCATATTCTTATTTCTGAAGAATGTTGCTTATGAACGAGGCATAAGCAGCTCCTACTAAAATCTGATTCAAGCCAATTAGCCACAGTAAAACTATTAACAACTTCTTAAAAGAGTAACAATAGTAACTACATTAATAGCTTAAGATCTGCCAAATAATAATAATAATAATTATTATTATTATTATTGTGACAATGAAAAACATTCTTTCTCGAGCTATTAAAAAAAGATGAATTATCTTTCCCAAAGTGGAGTTTCTGTAAGGCGTAAAACATAATTCAAGACAATTGAAAAAAAAAAAATTTTCTTCCAAAATTATTTTTTTACAAGTGTAGAGCTTTCGGAACAAATACTCCCCTTCAGAGCTCTATTAGGACACATGTATAATCCCAACCATCCAACCATGTTATAAAGAAGTCATAACATGAAAACGTGTTTTAATATAAAATTTATGTTATATTCATGATAAAAACATATGCCAATTTTAACATAACTGAAGTCTGCAAAAAATAATAAATATTGGAAGTGTTTTTAAGGTGATAAATGCTTTTACAATCCTATAAATTTCTGTTGCCAGTTTTATTTGTCCAGTTCTAACCCTGAAAAAAAAAACAAAAGAAAACTTCATCTTCATTATGAGAATCCATGAACTGCAGCCTTGTATACGTGACCCAAAAGTGGAATTTGCTCTAAAAGCAATTAACTTGAAAAACTAATATATAAATATATTTTGGTTTAAAATTTTAATTTTTTTAGACAAAAATGTAATTTTAATCCAGATTCTCTTTTATACTCAGACCTGTTGCCAAATACGCTACCGGGTGTAACATAAAAAAGTGTAGAATGTTACAAGGTAGGGATTGTCGGGGTTCGGTCACTGTTGCTTAATAAAACTACATTTTTTCATAAAAATGGTTTTATTGTGCCGACGTTTCGGCTTGAACTTCAAGCTTTCATCAGGGCGATGGGAAGATAGAGATCTATTCCTCACAAATGCGGGATCATTTCTGGTGTAGAATGTTATTTCATCCAAAGCTTCAGCCAAATGGCAAGGTGTCATATTTAACATAACCTAGACAATACTTTTATAAGGTTCAGGGTAGGTACTCGTATTAGGATTTAAAATAATTAAACCACCAATTAATACATATGGTAGTAGTATAAGTTGTCAGTGATTTAACTTTCAAATCTTTATTTTGTTTAGTAAATATATTTTTTATCTTGCAGGTTTTTTAAAAAATATATATAGGTTGAATATAGGTTTCTAAATAGGCGAATACAACTAACCAGGCAGTGTCCTCGAGGAAGATGCCCTCCCTCTCGAGATGCATGAACAGCTCCCCGCCACTCAGATATTCCAGTATTAGGTACAATTTGCCACCAGTTTGAAAGGCATAAATCAGGTCGACAATAAAAGGATGCTGAAAAAGAAATGGATTATATGTAGTAGACTACGAAAGGATAATAGTTTCATACATCTAGTTAGAATTGCATATACCTTTACAGCTTCAAGGATGTTCCGTTCTGCCTTTGTGTGAGCAGTATCCTTCTGATTCCGGACGATAGAAGCTTTACGAAGAACTTTCATCGCAAATATCATCCCAGAATCCTGACCAGTAATTTTCCTGACTTGGAAGACCTTTCCATAGCCACCTTTACCTAAAACTTTTCTTAATTCGAAATCCTGTGGACCTGTTTTTTCTTTTCCAGGATTGACAGTTTGCTCTGACAACTGGACTGTTTCCACATCCTCTGAACTAAACAAATAAATTCATAAAACAAAGAAACAATGCAACACATATTCTTTTTACTAGGAAGATCTGGTTACTTACTCAATTATTGCATTAAGGTTTGGATTAGGGTCATAGTCCCCCTGAAAATTTAAATACAATATTGTAAAAAACATGAGCTATTTTTTAATAAGTACAATAAATTTTGGGTGTGGCTCGGAAATTAATGATTAAAGAATTGTTTATTAAAAAAAATAGCAATCAAATGCTATAAAGACCAATTGATTTCTTCCTTCGAATAACTTTCTGTAGATTTTAATCTACGAGTGCAATGTAGGGAATATTCCAGATTGAATCATAAACAAATTTTGCATGAGGGAATAGGATATCATTTTATTACTTTAATAAAATCATTCTTTACAGGAGAGCCATAGCTTTGTGAACATTATAAGGTTCCAGCCTATATTTTACATACATATACCTATGTTAGCAAAATTGATTAAATACAGTAGACTCTCCCTTATCCGGCATTCTCTTATGACTTGCTCTCCGAGAGGAATGAATTCCTGGAAAATCTTCCCTTTCTAGATAGCCAAACATTTGTTTTGGGGTATTTCATTGAATGGAAGTCAAAGAATGCTTAAATTTTTCGTTTTAGAGGCAGGAAATAATGTTTCTACTGAGAAAATAAATGTTCATACTAAGACACCTGCGGCTGGAACGCCTGATATAAACCAGCAAGAATTTACATATTTTGAATTTATTTTATAATTTGGTACCTAAATTTTACTTAAATATGCAAATAAATAATATATTAAAAATGTTACTTATTATTATATCGTCAAATAATAAGGTTTTTCAAAAACATAAGTGTCTGGTTCTAACAGAATTCTTTAATCCAGCATTTTCTCTAATCCGACTGTACCCCACTCCCGACGATGCCGGATTAGGGTGAGCCTACTGTACTAATTTTTTTAATGGCACTAATCAGTTCTATAGAATTCCTATAAACAAGAAAATTATGTTTCTCTAATTTGTTAATGTAGAAGATAAAATTAAATTATGACCATTTGGAAATTAATATTTCATGTCCACCATAAGACACTTTTAACTTCAGAACCATTTAATCCACAAAGGTAACTCTTATGGATGGAGGGTATTTTTTACTACTAGCGGTTCCATCTCGAAGTGGCAAGTTCTTCTAATAGATGGCAGATCTTTCACTTCTCTTATTGACCATGGATTTCCCTAGTGATAATGAGTCACTCTTCAAGATTCTATTCTAAGCTGATCTCACTCTAACGGTTGGTGGGACCCTCTAATGCAAGTGTGGGCAACCTTTCACATGTTGTGGGCCTAACTTTAGTGTACAAATACGTTCGTTCGCTAGTCGCATAGATGGGTCAAAATAAAATAACCTCGGATTTTAAAGTAGTGTATATAATTTCTAGCGATAGATATTAGACATGAAATAATACAAAATAATAAAATGAAATCAAAATAATAGGTACAATATTATAATTAAAAATCATGAAATATGGAAGTTTACAAACTACGAAAGTTAAATAGCGACACAAAATCAATGAGACACTTGAGCTTAAATTTGGGAAACTAATCCATTTGCATTAACTCCACTGATTCAAAGACATAAAGAATTTTCTAAATTATTGTCAGTCAGCCTTGTGGGATGTTTTGATTTATTAACATTCATGTTAGAAAATAATGTATGCACCAGGATTAATTAGCTAAAAACAGACTTGGACAGACACATTTATTACAAAGAGCGGACATGTTTAAACAATGTGGGCGGCGACATAACAGACAGAGCCCGCCATGTAAGCTTTTACACTTAGGACAAACAGTGTTGTCATAAACAGATAAAGAACAAATATTATTATTAATTTAACTTAAACCATTGCTAGATTATATATGTAACAATTCATCATTGAAAAGAACTGTTCGCATTTATAAGTACTGCCAAATGCACAAATCAATCTTACTGTGAATTTTCAAAGTTGCGGAAAATTGTCTTCTTCGAGGATATTTTTGAAGAAATCGCAAACTCTATGTCTTCAAATTTCGATTTTAGGAGTGAGTTTTCTTGAATCTCTATCAACTCCATTTGCAAGTGTGTTGGAACATTATGTACATTACTTTTTGCTGAATAAATAAATAAATTAAAACAGTCTTCCATGTTCTTGAAATCGCTAAATCTGTTCGAAAATTGCTCCGCCAGTAACTTGAGTTCTTCAGCATATTGAGCATAAGCAATATTTTCATACTCAGAGAGCACAGTGAAATGGTAACTATTATCAGACAGCATCTGTGCCTCCCACAAGCGGAGTTTGTTCTAAAACGCTTTCAAATGGCTGTACAAATCATTTACTAACTATCCTTGTTTTTGAAGTTTTAAAATTTAAAGCATTCAAATAGCCTGTAAGTTCGACCAGAAATGCAAAGTCGCTTATCCATTTTAGGTCACCCAATTCAGATAGAGATTTATCTTTTATTTGCATAAAATCTGCCATCTCATTTCATCCAAAAATGCCTTGAACTGACGATGATTAAACCCTGAGGATCAAAAAAAAAATTTATGGTTGGTACTACCACATTCATAACATTCATCATACCAAGTTTCTGGCAAAATCAGTCTTGTAGTTTTCAATTCTCATCATCACTGATCATAAACAGACTATAACGGTATCAGAATGCTTAATATGTATGTATGTATCAAAATCAGGATGTAACTAAAAAATTGCTTTGGCCAATGTTTTAGTAAACCTTAAGTAAATTGACTATCGTCTAAATACCTGCTTTTTCACTTTTATTAAGTACTAATATGTAAATCCTTAAAAAAAAAAAAAAATACATTTTTTCCCCTCTCTGTGGCTCCCCTCTAAGTTATTAAACACATCCCAACATCACCGATAAAAAAAGTTTTAATGATATCAGTAATTCTATGATTATAGAAACAGTAGAACATGGATAATTCGAAATTGTCTTTAATTGGAATATTTCTCTCGGCCCCTAGAATTTAGGGCAAAAACAATGTAAAAAAATCGTTGTTAATTCGAATAAAATGTAGGATAAATCGAATTTTTTACGAGTATGAACCTCCAATGGGAAGTGGACAGAGAGGAGGCCGAACTTAAATCTTGTCAAAATATGCCCTCCTCGGGTAACTGCTTTTAAAAATCTGGATTTTTAAAATCAAACGAAAGTGGTATAAGTTGCATCGGTTCTTTGACAATTTACAACCAGTGGACGGATAGGAAGACGTCGTTCCGGATTATCGGATAACCTAAGAAGATTTCATTAATGTCGATGAAGATTTTCCAGCGAGCAGTGACTTAACTGAAGCCAAAATAATCACCGATGTTCTCAAAGAGATTCGCAGCTTTTAGAAGCATTATGAAGATGAAGAATCAGGTGATGAAGATGAGTCTACAGTAACCCAGGAAACGTCCGTTCCGAGTCCAGTCGAATCACTCTTGTATATAAAGGAATTAAGATGATTTATAGAATGTAAAAATGATGTCCCAACTGGACTTTACAGTGAGAATATTTTTAAATCGCTAAATCAAATAATTGAACAAAAATTTCAGACTTTTTTCAAATACAATAGACTTATATTTTTACTTTTTTGGAAAGTTATTTATTACTTATGAGCTTAATCATCAATTTGTGTTTTTTTAAAAATAAAAGTTATGTATTTTTTTTATTGTTAAAAACTGTGAAAATATGAAGTTGGATTTTGTATCTCCTTATTTTCAAAAACTTTTGTAATTCGAATTTTGGATAATTCAAACTTTTTCGTCAGTCCCTAGGGGTTCAAATTTCTACTGTAGTCCTTATTTGTGAGAGTAGTTCTATTATGGTGAGTGGTCTCCTCAGTGCCAGCTTCCTTACGAAGAGGATTTCATAGCAAGAGAAAAGTTTATAAGGTATTGGAAGTAAAAAATATCGAGAACAACTACCAATCCTCAGTCATTTGAAAGGAAATTACTCAGGGAAAAAATATTACAGCCAAATACAAGCAATAGAATAAGACATCTCAAATTCCAATTGAAAAAGAACATCGTTAATGAGGAGAGTATTTTCAGTAGTTAATAAAAAACAAACTCAGACACCCGTGGTTTCTTTGGATATAAAAAGTAAATGCGTACATCATTTCTTTAGTATATCAACCAGATTCAAAATAAATCTTTAAAAAAAGAACACTAATTTAAAAGAAAATAGACCTTTTCGAACAAGTTGTAAATTTATAAGTATTAAAACATAATTTTCTATGTTTTAGTAATTTTTTCATTAGTCCTATTAAAATAACAAATTTCGATTAGTTATTTAAATTAACTGAAACAAAGTAATGAGATAATATTCAAAAGGGGTGAATCACTATATTTAAAATGACAACATAACAGTTAACTCCTACTGCTCATTCCAGCAAACAATAAACAGAAGTAAACAAAGCACATATTTATGGGATTATACTTATTGCTAAAATGAAATATAATTTCTATTTGGATTGTGAAATTTTATATAAAAAATTAAGATTAAACAATGATGAAATTAAATCTCATTTATAAATAGGAAGAAAAAAAATGCTGATAAGTTGCAAGGCCATGGAAACATCTGTACTCTTTGTTAGCTTACTTAAAGGAGTTCAAAATAAATAATTAAAACTACATAGACTGAAGAACAAGATTGATATTCGTTTACCCAAGAAAATAATCACTAGTTTTAAAAATATCTTGCAGAAACTTTACATATGGAAAATAATAATAAAACACCTCTTCAACTTCAATAGTATCATCATCTGAATCTTCCTCATTCACATCTTCTTCGTGTAGCTCGATGTCAAAAACCCCAGCCATTATCTTGATATATTAATTCGAAAATAATGAAAATTCATTAAAACAGCACAGGAACTACTTCCAGACGACTAATTTAACCAAGTCTATACTTTCTAAACTAAAGCAGGCCTTTTCACAAATGTAACCTTACGAGTACTACCCGAACAGGGTTATGTATGTACAAACAAAAACAAAAAAGTCTAACAATATTAAACATTTTAATCTACTATTAATTTTAGAATTTTCATAATCAAGAAATTTTTTTATAAAATTAAAATGATTATTATTGAAGGATATTTTTCGAATTATATTTTGACATATTCTATACGTATTCTGGCGGCCTAAGTTGAATCTACTAGTCATATGAGAAATGGAGGGTATTCTCGTTAGTCCTAGATTTGACGCTCAAATTAGGAAAAGAAGTTCTTTATATAAAAAGAGAAACGAATCTCCTAAGTTCAGAGATATTCTACGAGAAGTAGGTTATAGTTTTATGACTACTAATTTTAATGTCATGTGATATGTTATTGAAACTATATGTTTTTTGTTAGAGGTGCCATGCTAGAATCAGAGCAAGTAGATGTGCTCTCATAGACAAATTCAGGAATATAAGAGATTCTGATGAATTACATAGCACTCTTTCTGAGTTGGTGAAAAAAGAAGCCAAGACATTGCTGTGTGCCAAAGGGTGAGTTGCATTTTTGTTTTGCTCATTGTGTATATGATTAGTCATTTTTTTTGAGGAGTGGTTTACTTTGAAGAGTTATATATCACATTAAACCATTGAGCAATTTATTTAGTTTTCCCTGACGGGCAATAATTGATATTTGGCATGCCACTTGGTTCACCCTGAAGAGGCACCTAAGGTGTAAAACATATAGATCTTAAATAAATTGAATTTAATTCACTTTTATTGACCTTCTGCCTGGAAAATAATCATTTCCTAATAAGTTTAAACAAAAATTTCTATAGGATTACCTTATAGAGAACGATGCTTGAAGTTTTGAAAGTTTGGAGTTATTCCATTCGAAATACATCAGATGTGAGATCTGTATGGTAACATCCTATGATGTTGCAGTTCTTGTGAATCAGATATTTTTTTAAATGATAGGTATTGTAAAAATGTTTGAAAAATGTCTTCAAATCTTCATCGATCCTACCTAGTTGACTCCGAAAATGACCTCTGTTAAAATTTATATTTAACCCTCCATCGACCACTGGTCGATCCCCCCTCCCTTATAGCCACCGTATCTCTACCTTCCTGCTCTTTGAGTAGCTTCCTAATCAGTAGTACTCTGAAGATTAGCAGTGTCAAATCGCTCATAAAGAATAGTCTACCCCTCAAATTGATTATTTTTTGTTGAAAAACAGGGTTAGGGTCTGAGCGGACCCCACGTGGGCTTCCGTGATGTGTTTTTCAGGATATTTACATGTATTTTATTTTCGAATTTAATTAGTTTTCATCATGGTAGTATCGAGTATCAAGGTAAAACTGAATTTGTTGAATTTTACAATTTGATGAAAGGATTCCATTTTTCTGTGTTATTGTCTTTCTGTAGTACAATTTCAAATCCTACAACCACAATTTTGGAACCAGAGACTCCATATTTGGAGGGTATATTCACAGACGCCTACGAATTGATTGAATATTTTTTTGAAAGTAGTCTTATGGACTATTAGTTACTACTGTAAATGTAAGTGGACCCCACTTGGGTGAAGGAGGGATATATATAAAAGTGTTTGTCCGTTAACACAATACACACCAGAGATTTTTTTTTCACTATGGCAAACTTGGTATATGGTATTCCCCTAGCTAACGATTGAACGAGTTCGTTAACCAGCGAAATCAGTCCATCTCGAGCTAGGGGGTTTACTCCGGACCCAAAGTAGTTATTTGCCTGTACTGGTCATACTTTTTGTTTTATTGCAACTAAACTCTTTATTCATTATGGCCATCTAAATAGAAAAATATGTTGTAAAAATAAACGAAATCGGTTCATTGGGAGGGGGGTTTACTCCTGGCCCAAATTACCAATTTTCCAATACCAGCCGTAATTATTGATATCATTCAAGAAAACTCGCTGTTTGTTCTGGTCATCTAAAGAGAAATAGTGTTGTAAAAATAAACTAAATCGGTTAAGTAGTAGGGGTGCTTACTCCGAGCCCAAATTACCAATTTGGCAATACTGGCCGTAATTTCCATTGTATTGTAACAAAACACAGTATACGTCTTTGGTACCTAAATAGAAAAAAAGTGTTGTAAAAATAAACTAAATTGGTCACTCGGAAGAGGGGTTTACTTTGTGCTATTTTTGAATTGAATTGAACTGCCAAACATAGGTTTGCAAAGCTACCACTAGGAGTGTAGACCAGCTGTATCAGCCCTCTGTTCTGTCATGATTTGATATGGGTTGTTTTCTCCTCACTTCTACCACTAGGGGGCGCTGTATCCCATTCTTGTGTTATTATTGTAGGATTTTCTCTTTTTTTTGGGGGGAGGCGCGCTTTTATTTTATTAAGATCAATAGATGAAAATGTAATGTTTTTGTCTATTTCTTTAGTAGTGTAGTACCATGCATAAACAAAACTTTGGAAGGAAAATAATTGAAACAGTTGCTCATTGCAAATGTAAAAGAGCACAACTATTCATGTTTTTGCTTTATTTATATATGTTATAAAAGCAAACTATTCAGGAATGCAGTCTACACTAACTAAAATCTGAGGAATGTGCTTAGTTATGCAGCTCCTGTGTGACGGATTTTTATTTTTTTCAGGTTTTATGATGAAATAGTTGCCTCAGAAGAACCTCAAGATTTAGGAGATGAAGAGGGTAAGGATCTATGTCAGATATAATATGTATGTTTTTGTATTATGTTTTCGAGTATACCTTAGTTGTTCCTATGTGTGAAAATAAATAAGCCTCAGTTATGTGCAAGAAATTAGCTTCAGAATAACTTCCTAAATCAATTTTTTCTAAACATATAGGAGGAAGCTTGAAAAACAACAACATGGTAATTATAATTGATTTAGATTTTTTTTTTTTTTTTGTCTCAAGTGCCCTGAGCTGTGATTCTCTCCATGGAAAAACTTCATAAATAATGACAAATATACGTACATAAATTACAATACATTTTAGAAGTTAACTTTAAAAATATCTTGGGGGGATTTGCAAATAATATGTTTATGGAAATTGCTTAAACAAAATAACCCATTGTACATACTTAATGATAATGAATGTAATACCAAATTTCAGTAATTGAGGTTTGGTCTTGCATTCATTTCATAATACAGAACTATTATACTACTATGATACTATTATAAGTTCTATATTATAAATAATAAAACTTTATGTTCATAAATGTGCTTAATGAAAAAAAATTATTCTATAAATGTATTTTACAGAACAGTGGCTATTAGCAGAATATGAAAAAATTCTTGCCGAAGAAGAAGCGAACTTCAGTTCTAATTGGGAGAGCCAAGTTGTCTGCCCGTTATGCGAGAAATCCGTCCTCACACTCATACAGGGAACCTTCCCTTTCTGCCTTAAATGCAAGGTTCAGTTCCCAGCTGTTGACTCATTGGCCACATTCAAGTCCAAGCTGGATGGAGTGTTGACAAGCCATGCCGAAACCTGTGACGACTTGGCGCATTTTGCTGTTTTAGACGATCAAGAGCTCTCTGGATTGTTTCTTATATGCGAATCTTGTTTGTATTTTTCTCAAGCTTTATAAAATTTGCTCTTACAAAACATTTTTTTGTTGTTTATTTGTAAACTCAATTATACATATATTTTTGTATCATTTAAAAAAATATACATAAGAATTGTTAATTAGTTTTATAATAATAACTTAAGCTACAATTTCAAAAACATCCCAAAGTTATTTTAATATAACTGATTCTCTCTCAGAAGAGATTTATCTCAATGTAGCTAATTAGGGTTCGGTCATAATAGTAGAATAAAAAAAAAAATTAAATTATATGAGTGAGTTTATATTTTCTCCAAAATTCCGGCTTGATTTTCAAACCTTCATCAGTGCATTGTGGAGAGTAAGATCTATATTACTGCTTGTAAGTTGCTACATCTCTACTGTAGTTGTTCCTCACTAGAAAACATCTAGCAACCTCCAATCGAATCAGTTCTTCCTCTTCTAACAGAACAAAGGCTTGAAAATAAAGCCAAATTTCTTTCTTTTTTTCATTTAAAACATGTAATTTTATTGAATTATCATGACAGAACTTTATGTATCTCCATCTTGGTAACTGCTTTCCAGGGGTGGGATATGGGAAGCAGACTTTTTTCTTTTTTTTTAAAGTTGTCCATTAGCAGTTCTGCATACATATGAGGTGAGGTGCTAACCTCGTTTGTTCCATTTTTATAAAAATTGAGATGGCATTAGATTATAAAAGATATTTCAATGCTATTTCCATATATGTTGAAATATAACATATATCTTTAAACATAAAGAGGGTTAAGGCGTGAGCACTTAACACTCTGAGCCAAAGGTCGTGGGTTCGATTCCCACTAGGGGTGGTGGCTTTTCTTTAGAAAAAAGAAAAGGCATCAGCCCTATCCTGGCTAGAAAAGGGTGGTAACCTATAGATAACACGTCCTAAAATTCCTAGTTAATAATAAATGGACGTTAAAATTTAAATAATAATAAACATAAAGATGTACCTTTTGAAGGAAAAAAAAAACATTTTAATCGGGCCACTCTACAAGACTCAGTTTTGAGTTTTTTTAGCTACCTGCAAAATATGTTCCTGTGGGACGAACGAGTTTTGCATCTCGCCTGCTCATATAAAATAAATAAAAACAATATGACATACCCAAAGAGGTGGTTCATGTGCACATAATTTTGTTATTCAAGCTATTCCCATTTTGTTGATGTAAAATTTGAACCTTCCACAAAAAAAATGTCCATATTTCTCCTTGTTTTCGTCAGTGGATTCAAAAAAAAGAATCAGTGATTTTATGAATAAAACTCATAATGCATAAAAACATAGACTTCAGTGCTTATGTGCCCACTATTTTTAATACAATTTATAATTCAATTTTTTTTTTATTTATTTACTGCTTTAATGAGTATTATTGTTATTTTTAAGATGTAATCTTTGTTAATGATTACTAAGAACTATTGTTATTGTTTTTTCTGATGTGATATTAGTACGATACTCGAGAATAATTGAATCACGAAAGGCGTAATGGTGCCTGATACCTCAAACATTCCCAAGCAGTAGTTGAACTATTCTGTTGACTGCTTACCAAGTATTTGTAATGTAGGGTTTGGATGGTTGTTAAACATAATAATAATTGTTATATTTAATAGCTCAGTTTTTTTTTTCATTTATTTCCTTAAGTTTAAAATTATTAAAATAATTCTGACTTGCAGAAATTACAACATACCTAAGGTCCTAACCCAGTACTGAATTGCATAGAAGAGCCAGTTTTAATTCAAATGAGTAAAAAACACTTCCGGAAAAGGTTTGCAATAGGTATTGAACTCACTGGTCATATACTATTAACCTTCCAGCAGGTACTGAGGAACCCGTCCTTTTGCTATAAAACCTGCCAAAACACCTAGACGCCTGGGTGGTCTGAGAAGCACATTCTTCGAACCCTTGCCCAAGTTCTCATACCACCCTTCTTGCCCCTGACCCAGAGAACCCTTATTATTGCACCTTATTACAAGCAAAACAGTAGTGGGTCACTCAGTACCTTGTGCACCCACTCGTTTTATATTTACGGAATAATAGTTTCTCTAGAATCTTATGGGTTTTTAATTTAGAAGTGAAGTTTTATATGATTTATTTTATCAATAATTTTAAATATTATATTAATTAAACAAATTTTAAAAATGGGAGTATTTTTATCTCCACGTATTTAAATAAATATATCAAGTAAATAAACATTACTAACAGTTGCATCGATATTTATTAATTTATAATATTAAGACATTTTAATATAGGCATAAAATAAATTAACCCATTAAGTACCAAACTTTTTTTCTTGATTTTCTTTGATTATTGGGTTTTTGGTCTTTCTTTGATAATAATCACAAGAATAACACACTTAAATGAAAACTGTTGGTGGATACTATAAACGAAGGCTTCAAGAAAGATAATATTTCCTCGAGGATACCTAATTAGTCGGTTCTGCCACCTCAATAATAAATAAAACTGATGATACCCAATTGGGGGGATCATGGTATTTAATGGGTTAATCGATCCATGCAAAAAGGGCTTTAGTCCGTTTTTTCCCAACGTGAGTTAGTGATGGATTTTTTGTCTCTGAAGGTTCCAATAAAAGGTAAATACACATTTCGATGTTAAATGGACTTCCGTTCAATACATAGTTGCCATGGAAACGTAGTGCTAATTTTATTATTCCATGAAGAAAGGGCTTCAGTCTAGTTTTCTCAAAACTACTGATGTTGGACTGCCCTTTTGCACGGATCTATTCAAATATGCAATTTATCATTAAACATACGTGGAGTACTCTATACCCCACAAGCCCACTGATGTTACAAAAAGAGATACTAAAAGGTTAGGAAAATTTGTTGGAAAAATATAGTTATTTTATAAAGGGAAACGACTTAATAGACATGCAGTAAGTATTTATATGCTGCAATTTTTGGAGGCTATAATGAATAAAAAAAAAAACAATTTTAATATTTACATTAGTTGGCATTAGTTAAGACACCCACAAAAAAGAAAAAAAAAAAAAAAAATCAGTATTATTAGGTGGAGTCGAGACTTTATTATCCTCATGTAGTTTTTCTTCTAGGGTACACATTTGAAATCAAGAATAGGCGTTTTGCTACATATTCACAGTTAACATTTACTCATAGTTACGGAGTATTTAACCCTTTAAGAGCTAATGAGAGCATATTCCGATGGAGCGATGTGTGCTTCCCTTACTAACGACAGCATATGCCGACACACCTCACACTTGCATTCAGTGTAAATGAACTTTAAAAAAAAAAAAAAATATCCACCAGCCAGGTGTATTGAAGATCAAAAAAAAAAAATAATTCTCGAAGAAACAAAATTTGAATACTGTCATTGTTTTTGTTTGAACAAATGTTATGAGGACTTCCAACACAAAATTTATATTAAAAACTTATTTCACAGATCGGCTATTAAAAAAAAAAGAAGTTTTAACTCCGCCTGTGTCGGTCAAGAGACCGAATCTAAAAGGAGGATGTTAACTGAATAAATAAAATACACCAATATTTATTAAAAGGCAAGCTTGAATGGTGGAACATGAATAAAAAGTATGCAGCACAGGCTGTTAGACAACCAGTTCAGCCCATACATGTAGTGCCGCATGTAAAGCTTGTCACTGGTAGCAACTATACAGTTAAGAAATAAACAGCAACTGACATTATGATCAGATTATTACATGGTATAATAATCTTCTGGAAAATCATTTTATACATGCCTATAACCATATCTTGGATATGGCACATACCTACTAAAAATATAAGGTTTATAGAGTACAGGACGTCATTGATTGAGGATATTAATAAATGAATAAAAACTATGAAGAATAGTTTAATAACAATTAAAAAAATATATCTTAAAATAAACATTCTTTTCTTTTGTACAAAGAAGAAATATATTTACAGGTAAAATATTCAACAATAAAGAATTAACATTTGCCAAGAAAGCTTGACCAGTTTGAAAGAGATCACAATATGTATTCGCCTGGTAAACAACCTGTCCACTAATCAGGTAAATTTAAAAGCAAAACACAATACTAACAAGTAACATAACGTTAAACCCTCTAAAGAACAACAAATAAATGTAATATATACAGTAAACATAGACTACATTTCACTTAATTATAATCAATAAACATATATTTAAAAGTGTGTTAATAATTCTAACAAAGAATTTGTATTAAAAAATCTATTAAATTTAATAAACTGAAAGCATATTTTTAACAATTGTAACAAGCTTGACTACATTGCACAAAAGCAATAAAAGTAGAATTAGGTTGGAAGACCAATCGAGAATTTGACAAATATGTTAGATGGTTCCTACGTTAATAATTATAAAATAAAAATGCAACAACTATTATTTCATGACAGAACTGCTCAGTAACAATAAAATCAGAAAGAAGATATTGGAATAATACTAAGTAAAATAATAAAATGGGTTTTTGTTTGCTGGTGTTTTACTTTCACGTCTTCATCAAGGTAAGATATATCAGTTCTGTAACATGACGGGACATCCCAGAGGAGCTGTCACATTGTTAACCTTATGGTATACTATGAAGATAGTGTGGTCAGTAGTAGGCTCCCGTCACCTGGTTTCCCCGATCAGTGACACTAATAGTGCATGCTCGAGTTTCGAACTCAGGCCCTCCCGAACATGAGTCAAGTGCTGTACAACTTGAGCCACACCCATCCCTTAAGGTAAGATTTATGAGAAATATAATTATGCAGCAAGAAAGCTACTTCATTACATTTATTATCGAGGCCCTAATCTCTCTGAAATAAACCTTCCTATCTATGTTCATAAATGCAATATCAATTTAACTGGGTGTGCAAAAATTTCATCTTGATTTAACTTCAATCATCTCTTTTTTAACACCAAGCAACATTCAATCTTTTAATAAAAGTGTAAAAAAAATATTCTGACTTTCCACAACAAATTTCCTCAATAAATTTTCTTGCCGATGATATAAATATTTTTAAATGTAGCCCTCAAGAACTACAAACCTACTGAATTTTAATGCTAGATGGTGGGAAACCATGGATACAGATTTTCTTGCAGAGGTGAAGGAGAATGAAATCAGGATAAATTTTAAGGGCAATAGTGACTCAAAATTTTGAGAGAATTAGGACTATATTAGACTTTAAGGCAAATTTCCTATTGTCCACCCTTTGAAAGCAGAGGAAAAAACCCAGAAGATTAAATGTAATTTTAATGATAATCCATGACCTGGTAAATCCAACAGTCTACAATCTCTTTGGAATTCAAGATAAATGGACTCCTGACAAAATCAAATAGCAAGTCTCTCTTTCTCTTTTAAAGGCACTGATCTATGAATCTGACTTCTGTTTATTGTCATGTCTTCCTTTTTTTTCAACAAATGGTAGCAATTATTAATTTTAGTCTTCTTACTTTTAAGGTTACTCAATCTTCTTGAAATGCAAGAGCTTAGGTTATGAGTTTTATCACCCACTTCATACATCAAACATTATTTGATTCAGGATAAAAATGAACATTAGGATAAATATTTAACAGAATCTGAGATAAAAAAGAAATAGTAATTTTGAATTTGATGAAAGTCTGAGAAGGTAAATCTTTTCAACATTAATGAAAGAGTAATGTTATCAACACTTGAGGAATCGCGATGTTTGAAGAACACTAAAATTGAAACAGTTTTTTTTTTTTGTTATGTACGATTTTAATATTCTCGCCACTCCAACACAGCAGAAGAGCAAATGGTTTACATATAGGATTTCGAGGGAAATCCAGTTATAACAATTCCTCTCAGGGACTTCATCCAGTCCTGCTTTTTTTTTTCAAGCTTCATTCAAATTATTGTCCATTGTTAGCCACTACTTTTTATCCTCAGAATATTCTGGCAACTATTGTACGGTCATATTTTATTGATTCTGCAAGTTTATTTTGCAAATGTTATTTGCCTTTATTGAGAAAGGCTTGCAATTCATGACTTCCAACTTGCCAGAGCTTTCTTTCTTTCAAGACCATAGCAACCATTTAAAAAAAAAAATTTTTTAATCAGACTCATTTTCAAAATGGTTTACTATATTAAAATAATTGTTTTTCAAAAAGAAATTTTGCATTTAAGATGAATTTTTTTTAGAACAAATTTGATTCAACAGAATATTCAATGCAATAGCCATAAAATTATTAATCAACATTTTTCGATGTAGCTTTCAGAATTTTGCTAAAGTAATAAAAGATATTGTGTTCTTTTTTTAGAAAGATCTTATGTCTGCTTAACTTTCTTAGGTGGTATAAGAAATTTAAATACTGGCAGAAGCTTTTAATTCAAATCTTTTATATCAGTGAAGCAATCATTAAACTTCCTTTTTTATTTGAAGACAAAATACTAATTAATAATATTGTTAATGGATGATAAAAATGATCAATAATGAAGAGATTTAATAACGAATAAAAAATTATTTGCAATTCAATAATTTGTATTAGAATAAAACAGTTATCTGGCACCGTAGAAAAATAGTATTGCATTATTTTGCAGACTCAAAAAATATTCTGAATAAACGCTTTTGTTTCTATATAAATTTTAATTTTCATTTTCTTCCATTTCTGTTATGAAAAGAAAGTTGAGAAAATAAAGATACTAACTCAATAAAGTTGGCAGTTTGAGCAAGCCTTCATAATGAATAAACTCTAATATAAGTATGGCACTTCATCTACATTAGTAGGTTTTAAGAAAATTATTTATCTACAATTACATACACTAATTTTGTGCTTAAATGTTATAAGAATTACAGGCGAATTTCTATATATAGACAATCTAATCTTATTAACACAAGAAATTTATCGCCGTTACAAATACAAAGTATCGAATGTGAAAATTCCCACTTTCCAGAGTGAAAAAAATGTTTATTCATTATTTTGCTTTTAGACAATCAAATAGTCGGCAGACTCGACCTTTTGACAGTGGTTACTTTCCCTTTCACTGAGTGAACTTAAGATTCCATCCACCAGTCCAACAGCAATCAGAATAGATTGAAATTGAAAAATACATTTTTTCACATTCGATACTTTGCATTTGTATCAACGATATAATTGTAAAAGAGCAGTTTGATTTACTAGACTGATCTGGCAAAAAATTATGAATCTATTATATATATATATATATATATATATATATATATATATATATATAATTATTAATTTTTGAAGAAATCTTGCTTTATAAATATAAATTTTCTTAATCCCAATCGTAAGCTATAACATGTTTCTAGCTTTAATTCTACTAAACCGCATAAAGTTTATTTTCAAAGAATATAAAACTTATGAAGAATATTTAAAAAGATAAAAATAATTAAAAAGTAGAAGTACTAGTAATATAGGAAAAAACCTACTTAATTATATAAACGGTAGAATGGAAGTACAAGACACAGAATCGTATCAAGCAAAATGGACCCAGGACGGCAATCTTCAAAAGGCATATTATGGAAATTATTTAAAAGCCAAAATTATTTTCAAATGTGACAAGGCTTAATTGCTCTTCCTTTGTTTAGTTTTAGACATTAGTGGCACAAATTTATTGTGGTAATATTATAATTTATCAGAAAAATTTAAAAAAAAAAACAAAACAAATGAAGACGATTAATGGCAAATGTTTTGAGTTTCCTCGTATTTTAATAAGAAGAGAGGAGAGGGAAAGCTAGTAGCTGCACTGATATTTAATCTAGGCTTAGCCGTAGCAATGACACTCTACTTGAAGTAGCCGGAGGAAACAGCTTCAGAATGTTCTATTTATTAATCTTTTAAACCTATTGCAAGCATAAAAACATGTTGCAGAATGTTGTATGCCTCATTTAACGCCAAAATATTTTATCCAAAGTCATGTTTTTAATATTAAAAAATATATGGCACATTCTTTAAAAAATAGAATTGCTTTTTGTCAATTTTAATTAAATTAAATTAGTATTTTACTAAATAAAGCTTCAGGGTATAGTAGTTCGTGATTCACTTGAAACAATAAAATTTAAAACATGGCGCTACCGAAGTGCAACAATGATACAAGTTCGAAATACCATTATTAGTCAATCAAACTATTAGAGCAATAAAAAATAAAAGATTTTAGTGCAAAATTGGGTTTATGGGTCAGAGGACACTACTCACATCATAAACGTTACTTAAAGAAACACCTTCAAGCTAATTTTTGGATAGCTCACTATTGCACTGAGGTAACAATATCTTGTTGACACATTTAATGCATTAAATTATGTGCTGGACAAGTCACAATTATGGCACTGATCCCTCGGTGAATGCTTCTTCCTATGATCTTGCAGAAATGTGTGGAACAAAGTCCTTTCTTGTACAAGATCATTTAGAACTAGCTCCTTCTCCTGAAAAAAAATTAAAACATTTAATAATTTTGATTACTTTACATCTGAAATGTAATAACTAGTTTATAAATTAAACATTTTTAAATGCTCGATGGCAGATTTGTTATGTGCCTCCGATGGTGGCTTTTCTTACAAAAAAAAAGAAGTTTCATTATAAATTGAAAAAGCAGCTAGCTGCCACTGTGGTTAACAGCTAGTGCATTATAGGCCTTAGTATTAATTTTTTATTTAATTCTGTTCTGAGAACACCCCGACCTTTAATCGACAGTTTTGATTTCTTTTTTTTTTTTTTTTTCTTTTTTTTTCTTTTTTTTTTTTTTTTTTTTATAACATATGTTTCTCATTAGGGACAATGTTAGCACAGTGGAATAGCACCCGACTAATGTGTTGAAGATTCTGAGTTCCAAGCTCGAGTACACTAGATTTTGTCTTCTAGTGTCTTCGTTTGTGGGTAGAATTCGGAGTCCCAGACCATCCCTAGGCCCACCCATACTTTAATTAATTAATTACTGGGTACTTGAAAAGGAGAAAATCAGGTGGCCGGAGCACAGTACTGACCACACTATCTCCCTAGTGTGCAGTGTGGTCAAGAATCAGATACCTCTATAGTATCTGCCCCTCTGGGCCCTCGTGGCTTGTTACAGGACTGATTTTGTTTTTGGCTCTTATTAGTTGGGCATCATATCTACTAAGTTTTGTTGCCGGGAAGGAGAAATAACACCTACTACAAGCATACCAATAATTCATGCTTCATGTAAGCCCACCTTCCCTTTGATTAAATTCGCTACTAAGTACCACCAAGATATAAGGTGGTATAAGCCAAGTTTCATGACAAAAAAACAAACATTTTGGCCAAATATTGTGACAACATACATATATAAATGCAAATATATACATTTTAAAGGAAGACGTTTTTTGTATGTAGTAGGTAAGGTCGATGAACATTTAAAGACTTTTTTTCGGAAATTCTCTTATAAGTGCAACCTTAATAACTACATTCCTTTAAAAAGTACTAAAAAATATTTAAGATGATGCACTACTATTAGATTTCTTGCTCATTTTCTCTACAGCTGCTCTAGCCTCATTTGGCAGCCGTCCAGGATCGGAAAGAACCTCTGTTGTTGTACAAAGATGTCGGAGAGCATTCAGAACAACTGTAAACAGAAATTGCAAACATAAAATTATTTATAATTGGTAAAGAGAAAAACACATTCAGTATAGATAATGAAACTATTGGCAAGTCATTCAGGTATTGAGGGATCTCACAACTTGAGAAATGAGAACCAATAAGGCTAAAGACACACACAGCAGTTTCGGCCGAGCCAGCGGAATTGGCCTGTATATTGAAGCCATGAAGCCACACACCGCGGTTCAAGCCGACTCGGCACGTCATTCTATTGTTGTGCTGAGTCGGCTTTATTGCCGACTGGCGGCAGCTCATTACGTTTGTTTCTACCTGGAAAGACACACACAGCGGTTTCGGCCGAAACCCCTGTGTGTGTCTTAAGCCTTACACGTTTTCATTGAAAAATAGTTTTTAGTACAAGAATATTTAGCAATCCTACAAAGTGCTATGTTATGAGTTACCTTCATAGAATTTATCAGTGGTGTTTTTATAGGCAAAGGATTCTGTCAAGAACAATATTTTTTAGCCAAAATAAAAATAAAAAAGAGGTAGAAAATCAGTATAAAATCCAATGATGTTCAATCACCATTGTTTTCTCCTGTATTTTCTGCATCTTTGATACAGTTTATTTCATGAGATGTGTGCAAAATATCAAATAGAACATTAATAAAAATAAATTCAAGTTACAGGGATAACACTGAATATTGCCTTTAGGGAGCAGTAGAGAGCACATACATTTGATAAACAAGAGGGTTTCGGGCATTGAAAAAAGAATGTGATTCATGAAAACACTAAGCTTATCATAAAATTTGTTAGCGAAGTACAATTGCTAAACAGTGTAATCTTTATAAGTTCATAACACACCCTAAAAATAATTTATATACACTAACTCAACTTAAATTAAAATATAATTACAATATCTATTAATGAACATTCCTTACCGGGCCTTAGATCGATAAGAGAGCAGTGTTGGTCGACCCATTGGAGGGTGGTTTGGTACAAGTCGTCGATGCTGTTGGTTGAGACATTGTTATTAAATGATTCCAGCAAAGGTTCAAAAATTAAGCTCAACTAAACAATCTTAAGGAAATACAACAATAAATTACAAAGTATTATTTTAATAGTTATTGTGAAACTCATTATATAAAGAAATTAAATATTTTACCAAGTGTAGGTATTTTTTTTTTTTTTGTGTTGATGCAAATTTAGCATTATAAAAATGACAATCATAAAGTAATATTAAGTGTTGAAACAGTTCATCAAGAAAAATATCAGTCCTTTCTAAAAGCGTACCTCCCCTTCCCCAGAAAAATTATTAATTATCAATGAAATCTTATAGCATGCTTATCATGAGAGTTCAAAAATCAAAATCTTAGGAATCAAATCATCACAAAAATTGTAATTAATAATAACCTAACATTTGTCAAGTTAATGGCTTTTAATAATAATAATTTAACATAAAATAAAGGATTAAAAAATATATATATTTTCTAATCAGATTTATTTTATTTATGTTATTTTTTTTTTACGGTGCCTCTTGGGAGAGTTTTGACAGATTCGAGAAGTAATTTGTTTATAAATTGATAAGGATACAATCCAAAACTTCCAGTTTTCATTTGTTCTGCTCCTCACATACTGCCTGAACATGTCCTTCATTTTATTACTCCTATGTCGGGAAACTGGTGCCCCCGTCACTGGCAACATTGACTGGCAATTACTGAAATAAAACCAAAAATCATAAAAATATATCCTTAAAATCCACTTGGAATATGCTGGTCTTAAGTAATCATTACTCCAGAGAAAAGTTAATTCTTTAACTTTTAGGTAGTAATTTAGGTACATTGAAAATTGGAACCACCTCATTTGCAGTAAGTGACAAAGGATTTCCATACCCACAGACTTTTTAAACAAGCCAAAAAACTATCTATGGTGGTAAGTTTCAATATAATATATCCATTGATTTGTACTTTATGAACAACACCAACTAAGTGCAATGAGTAAACATTGGGTGGAGAGAATAAAAGCTAGCAATTGCTAGAACTAAGTACAATAGAAACTCGATTATCCGGACGCTCTGTTAACCGGATGACAGGACGAAGCCATTGACGAGGTGTTCAGGTGGCTTGAGAGACAAGAAGAGGCAGAAGCTGTGTAGCTTCTACAACTCCAGTGACTTCGAGATATGGCGGTGTCCAAGAAATGGAAGGCGAAAAAGATACAAAAATAATCAATTTTTTTAAACCTTCCTAACTGTTTTGAATTAGTTTCTGTACTTAACTGTGAACATAGATTATTACATTTACATACATAAAAATATTATTAACTATTATATTGCTTTAAATTTTCAATAAAGAGTTCATAGTTTTTGAAACTTTTTTAATATTCCATTATCCGGATTTTCGATTATCCGACCTGACCTTGGTCCCAATTAGTCTGGATAGTCGAGTTTCTACTGTATTTTCCAAGCAATTGCTAAATTCCAAGTGAATAAAAATGTTAGCTCCAACTAGGCCTAGCACTTGCTTAGTTTATCACGATTCCTAGCTGCGGCTAGGTAGAAGGTGTGAATAAAGAGCTCTGGCTAGGTTCTAAGGGTAGCAATTGCTAAGGAAAAAGCTAGTCTGGTCTGGCTCATGCTAGCTTTTTCGTTAGTCCTTTCTTTTCACTCAATCATGGCAGCGTTTATGCATATTTGTAAGGAAAAGGAGTATTATATGCACTGAGACGTCTTCACGTTCTATTTTCATCTTGTTTAGCTGCATTTTCTGGAGTAAAATGATTCTTTGAAGTTCTGGAGTTCATGGATATTTTTTTTCTTCCGTACCGTAAACCTCAACCATTTTTAAACTTTTTCAATTTTTTATTTGCAATTTGTTGTGAAGCAGTGATGGGTCGTACATCCTTGTTCGATGATTGTCGGTGAATCTAACTGCGATTCTTCCTGGGATTTTTGCCCTTAATCAATAATTTGTAAAAAGCTTTTCCCCACTGCATCAATTTTATAGGCTTACTACCGGTGCTTCTTTATGCTTGATTTCATGTTACTCAGCAACTTATTTAACTGTGCAACGGTGACCGTTTTCCCTTTGGCAATTGAAATTTCATTACCTACTACTTCTGTCCCAAGCATGTTTTCTTTCTCTAATAGCAGCTGGTAATTTAGATTTTTCCATTACCACAGGATCATTGAGTAATACTGTTATAAAAAGTGACCGACCCAGGTCGCCGTGGGCGTATATGGAAAATAATTTCAGGAGGGGCTGGGAGTATTTGGGGGGAGGGCTGAGAGCATTTGGGGGGTATTGAATATTATCAACCTAGAACTTGGAATAGTTAGCCAATTAAAATGCTATTACACCAAAAAGAAATTATTTTTTTTCTGACCAAAGTGGTCTCATTTAATTTATTTTTAAGGTTTTCATGACACAATTTTACTGATTTAGGAGGGGACTACAGCCCCCCCCCTAATAGGGTCCATGCGTGTTGACAGTTGCACAAGACACACTGAGCCCGATTAGGAGAGAGAGAGAGAGAGAGAGAGAGAGAGAGATGAGAGAGAGAGAGAGAGAGAGAGAGAGAGAGAGAGAGAGAGAGAGAGAGAGAGAGAGAAGCAACAAACCCTGACAGGAAGGAAGAGGGATGAGGGAGGGAGGTAGGAATCCTAGCTGCAGCTAGGAGGTAGCACAAGCTACCCTTAGAATTTCCTTAGTTTATCAGGAGCTGAGACTAACTTACTTAGATCTTGCTACCTAGAAGTAGCTCTTGTTTATTCACTCCGTATTGAGGAAGAGCTACATCTAAGGGCTAGATTCTACCTGCTAGATCCTAGCTTTTATTCACTCCACCCAATGGCTAACATTTCTTTGAGAATATTCAATTTTCGAATACTGTTCAATTCTAATAGTCGGAGAGCTGGTACGCACGTTCCATGAAGAGTTTTATGCCTTAAAGCTTAACATTTTGCTATATATAGTGCATTTCTTTGGTAGATACTAAGCATGGGCGTATATAGAAAATAATTTTGGGAGGGGCTGGGAAAATTTCGGGGGGGGGGGGGGGGGGGGGGCTGTTACCATTTCCGGGGTATGTATTAAACGTAAAATAAAATATTTTTTATGAACTAAGTGATCTTATTTAATTTATTTTTAAGGGTTTTACGACAAATGTTTACCATCAAACCAAAATTTCGGGGGGGGGGGGGGGGGGGGGGGGGGGGGGGGTGCAGGGCCCCCCCCCCTTTATATACCCCATGATATGAAGGTAAGTATGTTTTGGCTAGACTTACCTTGGGACATTAGGTACTGGACATAGAGGACAGGTGCAAAAAAAAAAGTATAAAAATATGGCCCAAAAAAAAGTGTTTTATTCAGAAGCCAAGAATCTTTAATGCAAAATTAAGGCAATTTTACAATGAATTATAATTAAGGCAGACACTTTTAAGGAGGTTAATATGTAAAAAAGTCCTGATTTTTTAAAAATATTAAATGAAGTGTTTTATTCGTTCCGGGATTTAAACAGTGTCTTCAATAAACATAATTAAAAGTAAATAAAAAAAGGGCAGACACTTTTTGTGGGTTTTAATTTACACAGCCACACACAACAAAAAAAAAAATATTCGGACCCAGAGAGTAGACCATGTTTACTATATGTTTTTGGGGTCGCTGAATCCGAATCCGGGGTCAGAAAAACCCCTGCACCTTTCTTTTCAGCCTAGCCCCCAAAACACATAATTTAGAATATTTTATATACTATTGTTAAGTATGTTGTACATTTATATTTAAGTTGTGTGTAGTGCCTCCTTGCAGGAAGAGAGGTTACTACAATGGTTATAGTCGGTATGGAGTTGTCCATGTGAACTAGTAAGTGTTTAAGTACTAAGATGTGTAATGTGCTATGAGAATAAAAAACTCTTCATTCAATGACTAATATTATTTATAACAACTATAATATTTTTATCCAAGCCATTAACAAAAATAACTGACTATTTCCTGTGTACTTGCTTAGAGAGCTCAAAAACACAACTTTTTTGAGACCACAACGATGTCAATTGGTCAATTTGGAGCCAAGTTACAGCCCTTTAAATATATGACTTTTCTCAAAATTTTGCGAATTTGCTTATATTTGAGTATTTAATATGTTTTTTGATGCAAACAATCTGTGAGTTCTTTTACAAAAATTGACCCAAGGCCTTCGGAGGTGATAGAATCCTTAAAATCCCAAAATAACACTTAAAAAATCTCCTCATGTTTGATTCGAACAATGTATCAATTGAAGTAAATTAAATAAACATCCTAAAATAAATTAATTAAGCTTTCATTTTCAAACTTTTTTTTATAAATTATGTTAATTAAAGTGTCCTTTGTGCTTTTGAAAAAGGTATGACCCTCCAAGCAGTACTGGTTCTCAAGATATTGAGCCTCAAAGATTTACTTTTTAACATGGGAGACATAGGCAAGCCGTATCCTAAATTATGAGTTTTGGAGGGTTAGGCTTAAACAAAAAGTGTAAGGGTTTTTCTGAACCGTGATTCGGATTCAGCAACCCCAAAAACATGCAGTAAACATGGTCTGCTCTCTGGGTCCGAACTTTTTTTTTTATGTGTGTCTCAACATGACTGTTATCAGCAAACATGAAAATAAATGTTGCCTATGATAGACTGCATTAACTGTAAGAATGAGTGAGAGCACCGATCAATGGGACAGTTGTGGCTGTTCTCTGCACCCTTATTGGCTTTTGGTCACGTGATCTTGTGTAGCTGCATCGGCTGTACTATTTAAGTTCATTCAATAATAAGAAGGTTAGATTCTTATTTTTCTCTAACAAAATCATCAAAACCATCAATCAATCAATTTATTTTACACCACCAAAACTGATAAGGGTAGTTTCATATCCTAGTTTAGATTCTAGACACAACATGGAGTGCAACTAAAGTTATTGAGAGTAATTTAAGCTGTAGTAAAAAAAATCAATCCATACAACTTGAAAATTTAATGCTCATTACGCGGTCACTGAAATTCACAGGAATTACTGTAGATAGCCTTAATATTTAGTAAACTAAACCAATAGAGTGAAGCTCCTTAAATCTATCAAGTTTCTGATTGGCCTTACAGACAAAGGAACAATGCCTATTTTGCTACAGCCTTTTTTGCTCTTTGACATGGTTTTCTCATGTCCTCAGGAATTTAACTAGCTTTAGGAAAACATAGTTTTTGCCATTGAAAATATCAAGATAATAAAACTACCAAAAACATGGACATTGCTATCTCTATCTTTTATGCACAGAAATATAACTTATATTCTATTTTTGTTCAATGAGAAAAATGTTACCATATTGTACTGTTCAGGGAATCGATCTGTTGTTTCAGGCTCTCCATTTCTTGTTTTAATGATATCCTTTCATTTCTTAATTGAACTATATAATCAGCACCTTTCTGTAGCATGGCTGCTTTGCTCATCTGTAATGAAAGGGACAAATAACATTAAATCACTAAAATAAAAGGTGTTAGTTTTGTCCTCTTTAGCCTTAACATCCGCTGAGGTAAGAAAATTTGAAAAATCTCCATTAGAGAAATATAACGTAGGAAAGGATTTGTGAATATTTATTGGTATTATGAAAACAGTAGAAGCTAAAGTACCTTTGCATTTGGATTCTGATTAAGCTGAGGAATGAGAGAGTGGAGAGTATCAAAGCCATTCTTGATGTTGCACCTCCTTTTCTGCTCTGCATTGATGTGGCAGACCCTCCGGTGTTCCTACAAAGCCAGAGATCTTAAAGTTGTAGAATTTTTATGACTCGTTGAGTTTTATTTATGACTCGTTATTTTCGCATATGCTATTTCAGGTATAAAAGTAAACCAAAATCAGAATTAGACCAGATCCCTCTTCATTCAGATAGAAGAACTTCATTTTGACGATGTAGTCCCTAAATTCTTGACAAAAACATTTATCTTTTACACGTTCCCTGTCTGAAACATGAAAACAACCCGGCAAGTGCAAATGATTTTTTATAAAAAAGGGTTCTCTATGATATCAGAAAACCCTATTAATCTCCTTATGTCCCACGGTTTTTAAACTTTATGACTGACCTATGAAGTCCAAGCTTAAAACTGTGCAAGCCGTAGCACGTTCAGCGAATATATTCCAATAGAAATAATATATACTCTGTGAGCTACATTTGGTTCATAAGCATATTGAGACGTCCCAGTGTCCCGTTTTGTGAATCACATGTGATAGATAGTCGGGACAGGGAACGTGTTAAAATAACTCCAGCTAAAATTAGACTAAGGTGTACATTTTGTTCTAATGAATATACTGCTCTGCCAGTCTAGTGCAATAGAAGCATGGCAGTCTTCAACTGCTCTAATAGTCAACCAATGTTAATGGATTAATAATTAAATATATGTAAAAAATACTAGCTAAGTAGGCTACTGATCTTCGTAGTTGAAGCACCAAAAAATAAAAAAAAAGGTTTATTTTGGATGTTTTTAGAAGCATTAGCTCTATAAGACATTTAGACAGATAAAAAAATGTATAGATATGAAATGAACGTTTGAAAGTAAATAGGAAAAAAATAACCTTATAACCAGGAACATACTTCGGAGAGGAAGGACTACCCACATTCAGAGGTGATAAGCTAAGATCCTGCGAATTCCCTGGAGATTCTGGACAACTATTTGCTGAGTTAACCTTAAAAAATATGTCAAGAAATTTAATTCAATTCATTTCTTGGCAATAAAAGTGTAATATTTAAAATAATTAACAATTTTAATTTCAGAAAGTTATACTATGGAATTCAACTTTCAACAAATTTTAATACATAGGAGGCCTCACCATTCATCAATATTACCATTTTTCATTGAGTCATATCTTAATAGAAACATTGAGATGACAAAATTTAAAAGAAATATTTTCAAAAGCAAATGAAAGTAATTAAATTAGTCTGAACAATTTGAAATGAATAGAATAAAACAATAACACAAACTACTCACTATTAATAAAATAAAGAAATATTAGCAAAGTACGAGCAACACATAATTTTAAAGTAACACACAATCGTACATAATGGCAAGAGGATTGGGAAAATCTACAAAATTATTCATTGATTTTTTTTTATTTTTTTTATTTTATTTTTTTTTATTTTTTATTTTTTTTTTTTTAAAGCTAAAACCAAAATTTTATTTGTAAATCCTTCTTTGGCTCTCGATGACAAACTCCAACATAGATTGATTTGAAACAAATAGGTACTTCAGGTCTACACATTCATCAAGTGAGGAAACTTAGAAGAATTAATTATTAAGCATAAATATAAGGTGTCAAGGATTTTATCATGGGATAGTGCATTTACATATTAAGTAAAATATTATAAGCTTGTTGCCGAGCTCTAACATTGTGGACGCATTCTTGCTCTTTTGTTGTATTCTTACTAATAATAATAAATCAGAAGTTTTACAAGTATTTAAGAATTTTCAAAACATGGTCGAAATGCTAGGAGGCAGAAAAATGAAAGTTATATGCTCAGAAAATATGGCAGGATATTAAAAACTATTTGCTCCTCAGTGTTGTACAACTCAATCATATAAGATAACACTCTGATTGAGAAGAGAAATTCAGAATGTGTTATTGGAATTTAATTAGAAAGAATTCAATGTATATTCCTTGAAATTTTTGTAAATAATTTTTCTGGGGCATTTGTCTCCAAGACTCAATTTTTTATTGAGTAGATGTCATAATGAGTTTAGCCTGACTATTATTAGCAATATTACACTTTAATGTGTTGAATAATTACTGAGGACTAAAAAACACTGAAATATCTTGACTTTGGATCAAAGCAGTCTATTAAATTTTAAAGACATTTACTTCATTCTTAATTGTAAAAACTCCTTTTAAAGTCTAGTCAGATTATATACCAAATACTGCATACATACGAATATTTTGATCAAAAGAAATGGCCAAAACTCAAAAGCAATTGGTTGAAATATGGTAGGTTTTTTAATTATAAATTTATAATATAGGGCTTTTAGGCAGTAAAATTATGTTATATTATAAAATAATTTAGCTGAATTACCATGGGCGGAATATTAGTGATTGGTGAAAGAATCGATGGCTTTGTGGGCGAAGAAGATTCAGTTGGAGTCGGTGATAATTGTAACTGATTTGAAATGGTTGCTTTTGATGTCTTTTCTTGATGAACTCCATAAGTTTTAGGAGAAGAACTGAGTATATCGCTGAAAATAGGAAAAACCAATAAAAATAAACAAAAAGGAATCAAATATTAAATCTATAGCAAAAATCATAAAGTATAAACCATTTTTAGAAAAACTCTCTAGAATAAGAGGATAATAATTGACGAAATAAGTGGAAAGTCCCTTTTAGCGTGTTTCCTCCCTCCCTCCATAGGGAGGAAACACGCTTATGAAGTTGACCCAATAACACAATCTGGAAGTACCAGAATCCCAGAATCCTGACAAAATTTATTCCCTTGGCTACCACTGAAAAAGAAAAATGAATAGCCTGATGAAGATGGAAAAGAGCCCATCAAAATATCAAAGGAAGAAGTAGGAGGGAAGAATCACCCCTGGAGATAGAAGCAGTTACATCCAAAAAAAAAAAATATGATTCACAGCAAAGTAAAATTAACACCAATCCTCTGAAACTTTTACAGCAAGGAAAAAATGCGAGGCCACCAGCGCTTGCAACGGACACTGGTCCAACTACATTAGGGAAAGGAATACCATTGGCTCGCTCAATCAGAGGCAAAAAGTATACAGGGAGGCCCAGATCATTCCCTTCACCGAGGAAGAAAAACGAATAGCCTGATGAAGATGGAGAGAAATCCATCGAAATATTGCAAACATAAATATTTGTATATAAATATATAAAAATTAGAACCATAGTTAATTTTGTAATCTATGAGTTCTGAAACATGAAATTTTCTAGTCGGCACTTCCGGATTGCATCATCGGGTTAGACTCATAAGAGGAGGAGAGAGGGAGGAAACGTGCTAAAAAGAAAAGGCTTTATCTCTATCTTGGCTAGAAATGGGTGTTAAACTGAGTTATTAATGCAGGAACATTAAAAAATAAAAATTAAATTATTTCTTCAGGAAATTAACTTTGTACAATCAATCAGATGACTAATTTATTTAAATATTAACGCCCATTTATTATTTACAAAGAATTTTAGGACGGGTTATCTATAGGGTTATCACCCGTATAGGGATAATGGCTTTTTTC
This sequence comes from Gonocerus acuteangulatus, assembly GCA_946811695.1. Classification (NCBI taxonomy): domain Eukaryota; kingdom Metazoa; phylum Arthropoda; class Insecta; order Hemiptera; family Coreidae; genus Gonocerus; species Gonocerus acuteangulatus. The sequence goes on from OX328125.1 coordinate 72,385,348, forward strand.
CAAAAACAAAGCCAACAGCCCTTGTGGAAACCAATCCCACGACCTTAGGCACGGAGTGCACACGCCTTAGCACTCACGGCCACCGGCCTCCCTCAGATGACTAATATCTGTCATATTGAATTCATTCATTCTATGACCAGTCTTGATGTGGCCCTACTATTGGAAAGTTCTCCTTATGTTGAGGCAGTAAGATTCATAATTCATTAGCATGTTCCCTCGAGGAGACCCTACAAAAGCTTTAAGTATGCCAGGAAGAGAAAAAATATAGTTAAAGTAAAGCAACATTGACAATCCACCTATTTTGGCAATTTCTAAATTTGAATAAAGAGTCACTGAATTATAAGTTTTATTACCTTGGCTGTCTTTGGTATAAAATATGGTTAGTTTCTATTTGATCATAGGAAGTAGACAGATAGGAGGGAACTTCAACAGATGAAGCATGAGATAGCTGTTGGGTTGGAGAGACCTTGCTCACTTGATTATTATCTGCTTCAAGGAAGTGGTACAAATTGCTACTGCCTGAAATTAATAAAACAAAACAAAAATTAGTTGTAAAATATTAATTAAATAGAAAAAAAAATAAAATAGTTTCTACAAAAATATATCTACTTGAAGTGAGAAGCTGTTCAAGCAAAGCTGAGTTCTGTGGCTGACTAGAGGGTGAGGAAGAGAGCTGCTGGAGACTAGCAGAGCTCAGCTCTCCTTGAAGGGGCGATGGAGGTGAAGTCCCAGTTCCAGTCACCATCTTTTTGCTCAAACCAGGAGTCGATCTGGATCGATGTTTCAGCTTCGGCTGTTTAAATCAGTAAGTTTAGACATTGACAATTTGTTATTTGAATCCAAATAAATAAGGTAAATTAGGAATATTTTCTTACTAAAATATCTAGGGCTATTTTCTTGATGTTAGAACTTGAGCACTTCCAATGTTCTAAATTGAGTTAAAAATTCGATATATAAGCTTGTTTGCTTTTTTGTAATTTAATATATAAGTCCAAGTTTCTTTATTTATAAAAGAAAACAGAAATTTGTTAATTTGATTTCTTTTATATGATGCGATGTAACTTAAGTTGTTTATAAAGTTTTATATTGGTGTTATGTAATGTCATGTTTGGAAACTTCTTTGATAATTCAAATTGTTGTGCAAAGTTATTAAACCAATAATTAGGGTAAAATAATTAAGAGATGCACTGAATAAAAGGATCTGCAACTCACTGATCCTAATTTTGAATTAACAGTGTTCTAAGGGGTCTCCCGTGGTCTAATGGCTAGCGCCTTGGATTCATAAGCAAGAGATGGTGGGTTCGATTCCCAACCTCCGGCAGGAATTTTATCATCCCACGGCTCGCTGATAAAATTCCTCGCTGCACCCTGGATGTCGGCGCTAATGACCTACAAGTAGATGTGCCGTAAAAAAAAAACAAAAAAAAAAAACAGTGTTCTAAGTACGAACACACTGTTAGATATCAACTAATATGTTGACTGACATTCCTACTCCTCATAGCAGTAAAACAGAACAGAAGCTCGTTTTCAGCAAGAGACGTAGTCATTCTAACAATGTTCAATCATCCTGACAATTAGAGGTTCTATTTAATCTTTTCTCATGTTTATGTGTCTTCATACAGTTTTTCTAGAGGCTTAACAAACTAAAGGTGCGTTTACACTTGGATAGTTATTGCAGGATATTTATATCAGAGAGAAATTCCGACTAATGTAAACCATGAACAATTTATTTCTGATATTTATATTTCTATCACGAGATACAAGTGTCGACACTTCTATACCGTCAGGTGTAAACACTGAATATAAAGAGAAGAATAAATGTCAGAGAGAAATATCTTGGCAACTAGCTATATTGTCGACACTTCTATACCAACAGAAGTAAACACTGATTATTTGCTAGTTGCAACAGAACTATTTGGTTTAGGCTGGAGTTTTAACAGTTCGTTAAAACTCCAACCTCTAGTCTATATTGAAGCTGTACACTATGTACTGATACTGATAGCATTTATTAGTTTTTAAGTTTATACGTAAAATTCACAATTATTTTGTAATTTTAAAATTATTCCTACGGGACTTGTGTCCCGGGATAAGAATAAAACTTTTCATTCATTCATTCATTCGTCTACTTTTCTCTAGCAATATGGGGGGGGGATACTTGTTAAAAGTAGAAGTTATAGAACTTATCAATATGTACCGCTGGAGGACGATCTGTGGAGCTGTGGGACGTTAAGCGTATTACTTATAAAGATAAAAGAAAAAAAAAAAAAATCATGATTTATGGGAAATGGCTGAAGCATTCAGTGCAACTACCAAAGAAATTTAAAAATAAATTACAACTAAAGAAAACAATTCAATTATGAAATATATCAAGTGCACAGTTTAAAAACATAGTTCATATTTTACACCGATGCTAAAAATTGTAAAGCTGGAGCTAGTCATTCTGTTACACTAATAGCCTTTATGAATTTTGTATCTTGCTTTGATATAAGAAGACCTATTTTACAAGCAAGCTTTTCGAAATCTACTCGTTTCATTCTTTAAAAAATTCGAAAACTACGCTGGTTCCTCGATACAGAGCTCAGACATGAATTGACTGAAGAAACCTAATTCTTTCCGTCTCAAAATTCATTCTCGAACCCATGCAGAACATTTTTTTATTTCCTAAATTTTTATAATAATTACACAGGCCGCGATTTTGCGCTTGATACTTTCTTCATTGCAAGCAGAATGGACTACACAGGACATATATGTATGAGTGTAAACGGGCCGTACATTTATCGGCAATCTCAAGAAATCTAGAACTGTCGTATACATATCTATGATATAAATGTCCCTCAGACATCTATGATATCTATGATATCTATTTCCCTCAGTATGTAAACTTGCGCTAAGAGAATATCTATCTGACACTTATATATCCTGCAATAACTATCAAGTGTAAACGCACCCTAATAGTATATCCAATAAGTTCTAGTGTTAACAAAATTAATTAATTAATTTAAAAAAATGTATAATTGATATAATAAACAGATAATGGATTACTGTTTGAATATTGAAATATAAAATATCATTCAATTACAAATGATCAACAAATATTACCTTCGATACAGTATGAAGCTCATCCTTGCGTGGGGAGAAGTGAGATGGAGGAGGCGGTGGTGGAGGGGGAGGTTGCTGGTAGATTTGCTGCTGCTGCCTGTAGTTACTTGGAGGAATGTACCAGACTGGATAGGAGGAGGAGGTGCTCTGCGTTTGGTAATTCTGCTGTTGCCCAGTCTCGGCTTCGACTCCAATATTCTTAGAGAAGTTTTCAGCATGTGGCAAGGGAGGTGGAATCTCTTCTGGCACTGCTGGGAGTTTTGCATTCAGAAAATCTAAAATATAAAGTTAATTGAAAAACATTATTTTCTTGTCTTAATAGAGAATATAAAACCTTTTTTTTTTTTTTTTTTTATTTTATACAATGAAATAGGTTGGATAGTGACCACTAGATAAATGTTATGTTTATTTATAGTACAGGAAAACTTGACTAATTTGAGTTTTTAAATCAAAATTGAAGATAATTTGAACTTTTCCGTTGGCAGTTTTTTTTTTTTTTTTTTTTTTTTTTTTTTTTTTTTTTTTTTTTTTTTCGATTTAACAATTGTAAAAGAAAATGTTTAACCTGTAATTCATCGAAGTAAAATCTAACATTTTGGGTATCCAATGGATAGTGGAGGCTCATTTATTTAAGGATTTGATACAAATCGAAGGTAATTGTTCCCTCCGTTTTTTATTTGATGTGATTCTTTGGCAATTTTATTCTTTTGCGATTTTTGACCTGTATTTCTGTTGATTATACATCTAGTTTTTAAAATACTATAACTTCTTGTTCAGGGTATTGCTTTTTTTATATTTATGATTTGGTTATAGTTTTTATTTCAGCGCGTTTCCTCCCTCCCTTCATATTTAACTTTGTTGTGTGGTTTTATTAATTGTTTCTGTGTTATAACACTGGGCCCTAGTGTCAAAAGGGCTGTACACTGAAGTTTAAAAGTTTATCAGTGGAGGTAATTGACACTTTTCTCAAGTTGTAGCTGAATAAGGCCTGGGTTATAAGGTATAATTTATTTTAAAAGGACCAATCTCTTAAGAATAAATATCTCATTAGAAGAATGAACAGTTCTTACCATGGAGAGGTTCAATGTCCATGTATTCATCTAAGCTAGGTTGAAGCTGTACCAAACTGGGTTGAATAAAATCTGCAAGGTTTGCACCCCTAGCTGAAAATATTAATAATATGCCAGTTTAAAGCTTCTTTTTTTCTTTTTTTTTTTTTGAGCATATTTACTATTAAAACAAGGAAAGGTGAAAAAGGGTTAGATGTTGTATTAAGCCAAATAAATTTTTCTTGTCAATACTATTATTTATTAATAATCCGATTTTCGGGATAAGAATTTAGAACGAAATAAGTATTTTCAAAGTTAACAAATTCGTATTGATTTAACATTCTTAAAGTCTGGTAGGAAATAAAAAAGCACGACTTACAGGAACTACGTTATCTTAGAAAATAATGCTTAGCCTAAGTGTGTTTTGGTGCTTCTTCAGGGTATTATGTTTAAATATAAGAGCTTCAGCCTTAACTTGAGGAAGAGAGAACCTTCCAAGTCCAGACAGGTCAATGACTAGTCTCCACATGGCCCTACTAGCCGAACGTTCTCCTCCTCAAGTTGTGGCTGAAGCTGTTATTTTTAAACAAAATCCCCTGAAGACGCACCAAAAGGGTAGGAAAGTGAAATAAAGATTGTGAAATGTATATTGAAGTATTATTGACCTTCCACATACAGTAAAACCTCGTTACCCCGGGCGTGCGGATAACCCGGACCAGTTTTGGAAACAAAATTATGTTGTTGAGTATAGTAAATGAAGAATTGTTTTACGTACGATAAATTGCTATTCTCAGTATGTAAATTATGCCAGTTTACCTAGTGTCTCGGTCAAGGTTCAGTATCGTTTTGCTGTTTCGTTTGCTCGTCCATGATTTAGACCAAACGTAAAACATTGTTGTGACTATGGAAAAAAGGATGGAAGCATTGACAAGAGAGAATCGTAAAAGAACATTTCTGCTGAGTTTGGAATAGGAACATTGGCCGTATCTGATTGGAAAAAGAACATAAAACGCATTGAAGGCTTTTGTTTCAAGATGTTTTCTGAGGAACATTTATGTTGGTTATCATCCAAGCAGAAGCAGTAGCAAACATTGAGAAAGCTTCGGTGATTTATATGTATGTTTCATATTTCCGTCATTCTCTGGATAACTCGGATTTTTGTTAACTCGGATCGGCCCTGGTCGCAGTTGATCCGGGTAAACAAGATTTTACTGTATTTCAATAATTTGGGAAAAGAGTAAATTAATGATTAAAAATAAATACTTTCTTTTATTTTATATAACTGATTAGTAGCATTTATAGAACCTCAGCAGGCAATTTCCAATAATATTTTCATATAATAGTAGGTCAACTATAAAACAAGATTTTTTCCTTGCGACAAATCACAAAAAAAAAAAAAAAAATTAAAGGACTTCAATAAGTTCAAATGGAAATTTTTCATAGATGTATATATATATTGTAGATTTACTTCATAAAGTGATAAACAAACATTAGAAATGAATGTTGTTTGTGAAAATAGCAGAATTCCTGCCTTATACCTTTAATATACCGTCCGTAATGCAACTTAATATCTAATATTTGAATATAGATCAATCATTAAATGTTTAAAAGGTATAACCCAATTATTTAAAAATATTCTTAATCAGTGTACAATAGAAGGTCATGTTATTATAGCTCATGGGGACCAACACCTAACAAACATATATTTTATCCTGCGTAGTGCAATTGTGCGTTACCACTCTGAGAGGAAAATTCTTGATGAAGAATATAAGAATTGAATTCACTGACAAGAAATGACAGTTTCCAATGGAGATTTACAAGGGAGTTCGAAAGAAGCCTGGGATTTATCAAACTGTTTCTAATTGAAGATATAAATAAGAACTGTAAGATATTGAACCTTATTTCCTTAACATGCTAAATATGTTACACGTTGGCTTTGTTATTGGACAAATTTTTGTTCCGAATGGACGAATGCTCTGAAATTGAACACTAATTACGCGCATTTAAGAAGTTTACCCGGTGTTTCAGGAACATCAAACGTTGGACCCCTCTGTCGTGGGCCGAAACTCCAGCACAGGTCATTGGGAAATGTTCAATGAATATGCTCCTGGTCACACGGAGATATCATAATGTAAAGCACAAAATGATTTCTCTTGTTCAAAAAAATGAATTTATATGCCTTGAAGAGGTTTATGGCGTCGATGATGACGGATGTCCTACACATGCCGACATAATTGCCTTCAAGAAAAAAATCGAGAGAAGCATATGTTATCAACCCTACAGTGTGATAAGAGACAAACGATCCACAGCAAGTGGAACGAATCAATGCAGAAAAAAAATGAATCTATACCAAATGTTTTGAATTCTTCCAAGAAAGATTCGGGCAAAGGAAATGTATAGTTCCAGGCCTTTGGTTTGGTGCAAGAGGGACAATTCCGAAACAGACGCAAGGCTTCCTACAAGATCTAGGCATGGATCCCAACGAGCTACGTATCCTCTCGGAATCAATTTTGATAGATTCCCTGGGGATACTCCACAATCATATATATGGGAACTAACCAGCTGCTTATCAATCTTTCGAATATGATTTCATCAAATTTGGTCAAACTTGTCATTATAATTATTTGCATTTAAAATATCAAAATTTGTTTAATATTTTTTTTTTTTCTTTTATAATATATATCTTTATTTGTAAATTATACAATACATACAGTATTTTTTATAATTCTTTTGTATATGTATAATGTCATGATTGATTTATAGGGAAAAAAGCCCATTGGCCAAAACCTATTAGCGTGAAGTGTTAACAGATTGCTACTTGTTTAAGTGAGACTATTTACAATATTTACATTATAATATTTACATTCTACAATTGATCTCTTGGCCATTTGCGCTTAAGGCGACGGAGAGGGTTACCGGGAATGGTGGATGAGGATAACTTATTGATTAGGGGATTGTAGTGACCAGGCAAACGGGAGTGGAAGTTCAGGTATCGGGTTTGGGACAAGGTTTGGACAAAGGGGATTTCTAGGTCATTGTGGATAGTGAGGTTGGAGACATAGAAGGGAGCATTAACTATTTTTCGGAGTATTTTGGATTGGAGGGATTGGATTCTGAGGATATTGGATCGCTTGGCACACCCCCAAACTTCCAAGCCATACGTCCAGGAGGGTTAGAGTATTGCAGTATATAACAGTCTCTTGTTCTGTAAAGATAGTTTGGAGCGAGAGTCTAGTAGTCTGGTTAGTAGTTTAAAACGTCTGTTTGTTTCCTGTCTTTTCTTTTGTATGTGTTGGCTCCAGGTAAGTCGTTTGTCGAGGGTAAGGCCGAGGTAGGTAACTTGGGTTTTTTGACAGATTTCTCTTTGGAAAAGATTGACGGAAGGGCATTTGGATCTTCGAAGAGTGAATGTAATGTGCGAGGATTTTTCTGGGTTGACTTTGATCCTCCATTTTATGAACCATGGTTCAAGCAGTTGGAGATGGGATTGAAGATGTTTGGACGCTTGTATAGGATCTGAATTGGATGAGAGGATGGCTGTATCATCAGCAAAAGTAAAGAGGGTTGTGGAATGGTGGATGGGCATGTCCGCAGAGTACACAAGGAATAATATAGGACTTAGGATGCCGCCTTGTGGAACACCAGCAAGCTGAGGAAAGAAGGAAGACAGAGATGATCCGAACAATACGTTGAAAGATCTGTTGGAAAGATAGGAATTTATTATTAGGTAATAGGTCGAGGGGAGGATTTTTTTGAGTTTGAAAAGCAAGCCCTGGTGCCATACTCGATCAAATGCTTGCGCAATGTCAAGGAATACACCAGAGCAATACTTCTTCTGCTCAAAGGAAGAGGAGATGGAGTCAACTATTCTGTGGCATTGGTGGATAGTGGAATGGGATATTCGGAATCCAAATTGGTGGGAAGGGAAACAGGGTTCGAGAATGGGGATTAGACGTTTCAGGAGAAGCTTTTCGAGGATTTTTCCCATAATGGGAAGGAGGGAGATAGGGCGATAAGACGAAGGATAATTTACAGGTTTTTTGGGTTTGTGGATCATTTTAATGGTTGATAATTTCCAGGAGGTGGGAAAGTAGGTTGTTCTAAGGACTGCATTATATATATAGGTTAGGAATAGGATACCTTTTTTAGGCAGGCGTTTTAGGATTAAGGGGGTGATAAGATCAGGTCCTGGCGCCTTACAGTTTTTAAGTTTGTGGACCGCTAGGGAAACTTCGTGAGGATGAAAGGATGAAGGAGGAGGGGAAAGCGGTAAGGCTGAGTCAAGGAATTCTGCTACATTTAAAGATTGGATAGGGTTTTGGATGGATTCATGGGGACGGAATACTTGGGAAGGTGGGATGCAAAGGATTCAGAAATTTCGGAGTCGGTTTTAGCCCAGCTGTTATCCTCTCGACGGAGAGGATGTGATGGATTAGGATGGGATAGGATTCGTTTCGTGGCTGTCCATAGAGATTTGTCGTCGGGAGTAAGTTTGTTAGTGTATTCAGAGAATTTGTTGTTAAAGTGTTTGTGTAGTTCGTATTGTAGTTGTCTAGTCAGTTAGTTGAGGCGCGTCTTGTCAGATGGATATCGTGTGTTTTGCCATATTCTTCTGGCTCTGTTTTTTTTCGGTTCGAAGGAATTGTATATGATCGGGGAAATACGTTACTGGAGGTGATCTATGAGGACATTTCTTAGTAGAAATAAGGAGCCCAGTCTGGATGTCTATAGTCAGTTTGTTTATGGCCGAGTCAATATCATCTTTAGTCTTAAGAGGAATATTTAGGTTTAGAGAGGAATTTAGGGAGGATTGAAATGAGTGCCAATCAACTGGGCCGTTGATGAGGGATGGGCGACGAGGACGAGTGAAAAGATTAGGATCAATGTTAAAGGAAAGCAATATAGGACTGTGATCAGAGGATAAATCAAATAGGTTGGAAATATGGAAAGGAACATGTCTGACGCCATGTGTTACAAAATAATCTACTATGTCTGGAGCTTTGGATCTGTGTTTAATATTAAAATTATTAAAAACATATTTTCAAAATTTATTTTTTCAAATTAATACAATAACCTTTTTTTAACCAACTGAAATGGACTTTCGAAAGATTGATAAGTATGCTGTGTTCATAGCACCCCAAAACATTTGGGCAGCAAACTTTATTTTTTAAATAAAGAATTTCTTTCTTGTGCGAGGTCCAAGCAGTCATAAACATAGGAACCTGATCCTTGGAAACCAAAAAGCCACTCTAGTGATTTGAATTAAGAACGTGTCTTACCTATCTCTCTGGAGTCAGGGAAATGAAAAAGAACATTTCCTGTAATGGCTGAGAACAAAGTATCACTCATTAGGTTCATGTAATCTTCATCAACCATCATTGCACTGTCAGAAGCTTGTGCCTGCCAGTCCGAATTTTCAAATTCTGCCAACTGAAAAGAGTTATAAAAATTATAATTTAGTACACTCAAGTAGATTCAATTCTCTCTCATGCATAAAATAGATAAATTATAGCTGTAAATTTGAACAGTACAATTCTTCTATCAAATTGTCATTCATTTTAATATAAAAAAGTTTTCAGCTAGCAATAATCGCACCTCAGTTGACCTTCATTGGTTACAATAGGTCAACTTTTACCTGAAAACATTCATTTCAATTAAGAGAAAACTAAATTTACCTAACTACATGTTTAGGAGCTTTCCTTACCAGATCATGGTTGTATTTGTCTGGCTTGCCGAGTATCTGATTGTGAGTAAAGACACGCCATTTTTTGTACTCTGCGGTGACTGCATGAAGCTTTCTCTTCCAATACTTCCCTTCTAGAACTATTGCCTAGAGAAGAATTGAGATTTAGTGGACAGGCTGTAGTGCTAAAGATAAGAAAGAATTATAAGTTATTAACTAACTTCAGGCTTGTTGTGAGTATCAACATCTAATGGTGAAGCAAATTGGCAAACCAAAGTACTTTGCTTGTTGATAACTACAAAAAAAAAATAAACTGATTAAACAAATAAATAAAAAATGCAAAGACAAAATAATAGCAATAAGATAAATAATGAAAAGCCAACGATTCCAAATCTAACTTTCCTTCCCTCCCCCTGACCTACCAGAGGAGGCAAGGAAGATACAAGAATATTTGGACAGGATCATAGCTATCCCCCACTGAAATCTCACCCTCCTATCCTACTTTCCTTCACCACGGATTCCAGTCCTATTCAATACATCTCTTCTGCTAAGAACCTTGAACTCATTTTTGACGAAACCCTCCTATGGAGGAACCATTTATGCCCAATTACTCGTCACTCCACAGCCACTCTTAAGCTCTTTAATTGTTCTCGTCACATCCTCCCTCCTTCTACACGACAGCTTCTAGTATCCTTCCTTGTGTTCCCCCACTTTTACTACAGTTTGTGTTTGGAGGGCTCGCCGGGGAGCTTGAGGATCGTCTCAAGTGGTTGATGGTTTTTAGCATAAATATGCTTTAGCAATGACTAAACTGAAAAAAAAACATTACAAAAAAAGTGTCCGCTGACGTTCCCCCTTTTTTAACCCATTTTATCTACAAATTAAGAGTGCAAGTCTAATGATCTGGTATAATCCCAGATCGAGACTGCTCTTGTTCTCTTTTGATTGAATTCTAAAATTCAGCTAACATGCTAGCTATATGAGGCATTCAATGCACAGCTCCTACTGGAGCTGTACCAACCAACCATCATTAACAATAATGTATTATGTATTATACAATAACAGAAATTGTATTTATTCGGATATGCAGACTGCAAGAACAACCTATCATTTAATTAAAGTTTGATTTAAAGAACTATGGTATTTGTACGTGGGAAAAAAAACATGATGTGTTGGAGCACTAATGATGTAAATTTGTTTCTGAAAGCAGGATTACTGTATCAATACAATACTACTTGTGGTGGAAAAAAGCCACCTTGACCTATTAGACGAGGTACATAAATCAAAACCCCCCCCAAAATACCTATAACATCCCCAAAATATGGTACCCATGTAAGATTCTTAACATAATTCATGTATGAAATTACATTAAATGACAAAAAATGAATGTAATAATGTACTAATATATTAAACTTTTACAAACAAGCAACTCCTAACATGAGAATACTGAAATGACTTCAATGACTTAGGTTTTACTTGGTTACTTTAATTATACAATGTATCAATCTGGCCAAGAAAAGTTTTGCAGGAACTCTGGTGCTAATGTCAATACGAAATAGTTCAATTTTAATATTTTCATTTGTTTTGTAATATCAATAGCTCATTAATAACTGTAAATACGTTTTCAAGCTTGCACAAAAGGAAGAATTTGATTGAGGCATCCAAAAGTTCTCCCTCTCTTTATTTAACCAAGAATTAAAATGGGACTTACATTGCATATGCCAGCATCTCCATATGACGTTGTTCAGCCGAATCTTGTCCTTCCATCTTAGCCGAACCCCTTTAAATCTATTCCATTTTGGTGATGTAAGTTTCTGCCTGAAACCAAACACCACTTATCAGTCAACAAAATAAAAAGTCCAATTTGCAGGACATGCATCATCAAAATATTTTCATTTGACAATCGTTTCAAGCGGTTGACCTTATGACAATCCAGAAGAACCGAGTAGAAAATTTCACGTTTCAGAACCCATAGATCAGGAAAAAAAATAACTGTGGTTCAAATTTTTATTTATATATATATATATATATATATATATATATATATATATATATATATATATATATATATATATAATTGTCTGTTACCTCTCTCTCAAGCTCAAAAATGGACTGATTTTGATGAAATTAGGTACAAAAATATGTTTGTTTTTTTTATTTTTAAGGTCATGTTTGTTAGCTAGCAGAATCCACCTGTGCCAGAATTCTGTTTTAAGGTGAATTTTGTGTGAAAAAAATTGATGCGCTTATAGATTTTTGTTTGTGGGCTTCCAGGTACACTTTTTATGGGTTCTGTAACATAGGGAAACAAATGAAACCATTTTGAAGGCAATATCTATATCTGTTTTTGATAAAAGTGGATAAAACTAGGTTTTCCAACTAATTTTAGTTTCTGTATTCAGAAATGATTGATTCAGTAGAAAATTGTTCAAGACATCTACTATATATTTGTCAAATGCCACTCACTCACTCACTGACCTATCATCGCCCAGCCCAAACCGCTCGACAGAAAATTTTGAAATTTTGCATGGACACTCCCTATATAACGTAGGCACTCACTAAGAAAGGATTTTTTGATATTCAAATTTTTAAGTATTTTTAGAGGGGTTTAAAGTTTGAGGAGTATGCAAGCCTAGGCAGCAAGCGTTGCTAGGACGATAAAGAACAGCTGTTACCTTACATTATCTATTTCATAGTATTATTTTTAATTGAGGTTAATTTCAACTATGATGGCGGACCTTAAATTAATTGAAATAAACTATGATTTTGTCCCTCATAAAGTTTACGCCCTGGTGATGGCCCATCCGAGGTAATAATATCCCGAACCACTTTACACAAAAATTTGAAATTTTGCATGGACAATACGTTTAGAATGTAAACACTCGCTAAGAAAGTTTTTTTTTATATTCAAATGTTTAAGTACTTTTAGGGGGGGTTGAATTATTAAGAAGTTCCTCATCGGCTCATAAACAGTCCGATTTTGATACAAAACATTTGGTACAAAAATCTTTCTTCTCATTTAAAAGGTCAAGTTCATTAACCAGTTGATTCCGTTTACTGGAACATGGTTTTTGGAGCGATATTTGTGCGAAAGATTCCTTAACATAGGAAAACGAATGAAACCATTTTTTAAGCGAGTTCTGTAGCCATTTACCAGAAAAATTGATAGAAATACTTTTCAAAACTAATTTTCTGTTTGGGTATTCAGAAACAAAGTATATGGAAAAAAATTGTATGAATGGTGATAAAAAGTTTTCGGATCTCAGTATATTTTTTAAAATATCTCGAAAATGGTTGGGAACTCTAAATTCTCTACAATAAGATTCTGTTGTAATGTTCGGTGGGAATTACCTTATCTTGAAGAATTAAAAGAAAACCTTAGCAAAGCTAAAGATTCCAAATCCTTTTGGACTGCAGTTCGCAGTGTAAGAAGAAAATCCCCTAAAATATGTGATATATCTCCCAATGATTGGCTAGTTTTCTTTCAGAACACTTTCCCTCCTCGTATTCCTCTTGGCTTACAGTTCATAGACGTTATGCATCCCTACTTAGATACGGAAACCACTCTCTCTGAGCTAGACAGGGCTTTATTATCCAGAAAAAATGGTAAAAGCCCAGGCGAAGATGGTATTCCCTACGAACCACTAAAAAACACCTCAAAATTGGAAATTATATATCGTAATGCTGTTTAATAAAGTACTTGATTCAGAAAATACTCCTCGAGGATGGTCCCGGTTTCTGAATATCATGATTCATAAAAAAGGTGACACGAAGAATCCCGAAAATTATAGAAACATAGTTTTGGGGAACAGTTTGTTGAAAATCTTTACCCTGATTCTCTTGAACCGCCTTCTCGTATGGATTGATGAATCGAAAAGTATACCTGAGTGCCAATCGGGGTTCCGTTCGAATCGAGGTTGTATAGACAATATCTTCACCTTAAACTCCCTAATACAAATAGCACACTTCAAGAAAAAAAAATTATATGCGGCAGTAATTGATTTCCGAAAGGCGTTTGATTCGATTAATCATAATTTGCTGTGGTTTAAGCTCTTTAGCATGGGTATCAGCGGGAAGTTCCTTAGAATAATGAAGGCAGTCTATGAACGGGCCTCACTCGTTCTAGATCGAACATCAAACTCAAAAGTAGAAATAACTTGTGGAGTTCTTCAAGGCGAGTCTCTCAGTCCAATGCTATTTAACTGCTTTCTCGCGGACCTTGAGGATTACTTTAGATCCAGGGGAAAACACGGCATGGAAGTAAATCACAGGACGGACATTCTACTTCTGCTTTATGCAGACGATGTAATTATATTTGCAGACTCTCATCGAGATATGCAGCAGAAATTGCAGATACTCAACCCTTACTGTCGGGAGAACAATCTCTCCGTAAATGTAACCAAATCTAAAATTATGAAATTTCAACAGGGCCGAGTGAAAAAAGAGCATCCTTTACTTTTCGATAATGAGGAAGTGGATTTAGTCGAAGACACCACTTACCTCGGTGTGCAGTTCTCGCGGACTGGTGTCTTTCTGAAAGCTGTGACTAGGGCAGTAGCTAAGACAAACATCGCCGGAATTGTGGTTAGGGATGTATGTTTGCGATCCAAGTGCACCATTTGGGAAGCAACTTTACGGCTGCATGAAGCTATGGTGTCCAATACACTCTTATATGGCGCATCGATCTGGGCATTACGCTATCTCGAAAGGATAGAAAGCTGTCACTTGGCCTTTTTCAAAAGAATTCTGGGACTCAACAAGTCAACACCTCATTACCTGGTTAGGCTAGAGACTGGTGTTAAATCAATCTCATGGAATGCCCTGAAGCAAGCCTTAAACTGGATCGACAACATTATGAATATGTCTGAGGATAGGTACCCCAAGATTTGTTTACAAAGACTTGTAGAGCTAGCGGATCATCGAATCAAGTCAAATTTAATTGGCTATTACAAATAAAAAAAGTGATGGATTCCTTCCAGCAAGGGGAGACACTCTGGCGTCTTATGGCTCTGAATAATAGAAGATCGGAGATTAGAAATATTTTAAATAGTTTTGAATTGTACTTGGTAGAGCAAGATATTAATAGAGCGAACCAATCCAACTATTGCCCCCTTTATAAGCATGTTCTGGAGCCCAATTTGAAAACCCCAATATATCTAAATTTGAGCCTTCCCTTTCCATTTCGCAGAATAATTGCGCAGATTCGAACGTCAAGTATAAATTTTATAAAACTTAGTTATAGAAAGTCAACAATAATAATAAACCCACAAATAACATGTCCAATATGCAATAGTAACCAACAAGAAGATATTTACCACTTACTAGTTGCCTGTCCCCTCTACAACTCCTATAGGTCGGCTTATCTTCTTAATTTTATTTATATTATGGATATGTATGCTTATATATATTACTTTGAATGTTTATGTGTGTATATGGGAGTATATGCGTGTAAGTAGGTGTGTCAGTATGGGTTTGTATGTAAGTATGTGAGGGGTATATACGCATACAGATAAGTTTTTTCGCTTTATGTGAATTACTTATGTTTTGTATTTTGTATTCTTGGTGATGATCCATCCGAGATAATGATATCCCGAACCACTTGACACAAAAATTTGAAATTTTGCACGGACAATACGTTTAGAGTGCAAACACTTGCTAAGAAAGGTTTTTTTGATATTCAAATGTTTAAGTACTTTTAGGGGGGGTTGAATTATTAAGAAGTTCTTCATTGGCTCAAAAATGTTTTGATTTTGATAACATTTTGTACAAAAATCTTTCTTCTCATTTAAAAGGTGAAGTTCATTAACCAGTTGAATCCGTTTCCTGGAACATGGTTTTTGGAGCGAAATTTGTGCGAAAGATTTCTTAGCGTAAGAAAACGAATGAAACCATTTTTTAAGCGAGTTCTGTAGCCATTTACCAGAAGAATTGATAGAAATACTTTCCAAAAATAATTCAGAAACGAAGTATATGAAAAAAAATTGTATGAATGGTTTTCGGATCTCGATATATTTTCTAAAATATCTCGAAAACGGTTGGGAACTTATAGTAAGTGGAAGGCGGCTATTCGAAAGGTTACTAAATTCTCTACAATAAGATTCTGTTGTAATGTTCGGTGGGGCGATGTCAATCGAAGAGATAAGTGCTTAAAACTTCAAATTTGTTAGTTTTATGCTTTTCAACGTGTATTTGTCTCTGTTTACCTAACTTAGGAAACAAGCACGGTTACCTCCACATGGTGTTTCCTGGGTAACTTTAAAGTCTGTGCAATAATAAGCTGTACAAAATTATGTAGTAGCGTTAATTTTGATCATATCTTATTTAACTCAATATAAAAAATACTTATCGGCCGTGGTGAAGCACGGGTATTCAGCTAGTTTGATATACATCTAAACGAAGATATTTAAATTTTGGGTGCGTTTGGAGTTAAGGAAGTACTAGAAACAAATTTTCATTAACAGGCATTAATGTTTTGGGATCTTCATACATTTTCTTAAATATCTTGATAGCCATTGACCATTCAAAAGTTTACTAAATTCTCTACAAAAAAAAATTTGCAAGTGATATTCGATAGGACGATGTCAATTCGAGAAATAAGAGCCTAAAACTATCGGTTTTGTTCCTAAACAAGACATAATCAGTTCTTAGTACTTCACATAGCATCTTGTTCATTGAAATAACAATTTTCAAATCGCCGAAACATAGGGAGAAGGAAAGATCCACTTGATCTATTAAGCCTGAAATTATTGTCAATCCATTTTGGAATCTCATGAACAATTGTTGGAAAACTAAATATGAGTAAGAATATACAGAGGTATGTGGAGAAAGATTCAATTAGACTTGACTCGGATTTCTCCTAATGTACCCAAAACTATATATAATTAAACCATTAATTATGTATTTTATAAATCTGTAATCTGAAGTACACACACTTTTACTAATAATTAACATTTTTCTCCATAATCAAATATAAACAAAAAAAACAACAAAGTAAATAAATATCCTTATAAATTAATCAACATTGTATCAAAAAAAAAATCATGTTTGTTTTGCATAATACGTTTGAATTAGTTGAAATAAAATTGTATGTTTGTTTTGTATCCAGAAAAATTCTAGTTGATCAGCAATACAAATACCATTTTAACAAGAATGCAATGAAATTATTTTCTAAATAAAAATACATTTTTAAACAATATAAAATAAACCAATAATATGAAGTCAAAATTTCAAATGTCATTTTTGACAAAATGTAAACATATTTTTAATAAGTAAAATCAAATTATTTGATACATTTAAGCCTCTAATTCAAAACGTTTTATTTTTTTTTTATCTGGAAGTATTTATTATAGTTGTGAATACAAATGTAGTCCATTATTTTATTTTTCTTAGAAAAACTAATAGTTTTAAAAATATTCTGGTTCAGCATTTGTACTGAAAAAAACAGATTATAAACGGAACATAGCATGCTGTGAATTCAGAATGTTTGTTTTGCATAGGATTTCAAGGCTCAGAATATATGCCTGAATGCTGATAAGGTAATCCTTGAAACATGATAAATTTTTTTAACAAAGATAATACGATGTCGATATTACAAAACTCACTGAAAGTTTTTGCCACAGTTAAATGGATAAATCAGACCAAATATAATAAGCTGCATAACTAGGCACATTCTTCAGAAGATGGGTATTTACGTTGAAAGTGAGAGGGGGGGGGAAAGATCAATGGATTCTTGAAGTAAATGGAAGAGTTGCTCCCAACATTGTTTACATTAACTTATATTTACGATGTTTCGAATTTGTTAAGGTTCACAATTGGGCATCAACAATTTAATGGTTTACAGAGGATTGCTTGGCGGCAAAAAAAGAATACAAACTGTGCATAAAAATGCTACGGGAAGATAATACTTCTCAACACCTCAGAGCACTCCTTGACGCTAAGAAGACATATAGAAACACCGTTTCAGAAGCTAAAAAAGGGTATCAAGGGAACATAATCGAGGCACTTTCCAATATTAAAAATAGCCAGCAGTTCTGGTCTACCATCTCCCAGTTCAAAACCAAAAAATATCAGCCAAACCCCATCAGTATCAAAACCTGGACAGAACATCTTCTATCTCTTTACCCTCCGAATCCCCTCTCACCCGATGTATATCAATTCAGCGACGTCACACATCCATTCCTTGATTCAGAGATTACTTATAATGAGTTAACTTTCGCTATATCAAATCTAAAAAATTACAAATCTCCCGGCACAGACGAAATATCAAACGAATTTTTCAAAAACCTTCCTATAAGCTATAAGTATTATTTGCTACATGTGTTTAATACTATTTTTTTGACCGGAAAAATGCCAGACAAATGGGGCGAGATAATGATGAATATGATACATAAAAAGGGGCCCACAGACAATCCGAATAACTACAGGGGGATCGCATTGATCAACACAATAGCTAAGTTGTTCAGCAACCTCTTAAACAATAGACTTACAGATTGGCTTGAATATGGTTGCCCATTACAAGAGTCGCAAAACGGATTTAGAAAAATGAGAGGATGTGTTGACGGGATCTTCACGCTTATCTCAGCAATACATATCAATATTAGACTGCCAAGGAGAAAGGTTTTCGCAAACTTCATAGACTTTGCAAAAGCATTTGATACGGTCGATCATAATCTTTTATTTTACAAGCTTAGAGAGTATGGCATCAGTAGAAAATTCATTTCCGTAATAGCAGATTTCTATTCCAAAGCGCAAATCTCTTTGAAAATTTGAGCTAACAAGACAGAACCTGTGCCTGCAACTCGAGGTGTTCTGCAGGGAGATGGCTTATCCCCAACACTATTCTCTATTTTCATTGATGACTTGGAAGGCTTTCTTAGAAGTAAGGGTGAATCGGGCATTGACATCGATGGACAAACTGACTTGCTGCTTCTTCTTTATGCCGATGATTTAATACTTCTGTCATACTCGCCCATAGGTGCAAAGAGAAAGGCTAGGCTACTGGAGGAATACTGCAGAATCAACCGTATGACAGTAAATATTAACAAATCAAATATAGTGGTTTTCAGGAAGGGAGGAAGAGTAGCAGAGCTCAAAGTATCAATTGATGATGAAGACATGTCCATCTCCAAAAACTACACTTATCTGGGAATTCCTCTCTACAGCTCCGGGATATTTACACAGACAGCAAGAGACATGTGTAAGAAAGGTAATTCGGCAATGGCTTCTACTATCTCGCTCTTTGCAAAGCTAAAGTGTGAGTCTTGGGATGCGAGAATTAAGCTTTTTGAAGCGCTGTGTCTTTCGGTCGTGCTCTACGGAAGTGAAGTTTGGGGTCTAAGGTGTTTGGATATTGTCGAATCATTTCAGGTGCAATTTCTCAAGAAACTCCTACACCTCCCTTCTAGGACCCCGGGTTATATGGTACGGCTGGAGTGCGGAAGGACAGCGCTAAAACATCAAGTGCTGAAAAAAGCCCTAACCTGGATGTCCAAGATTCTGTGTATGCCTGCAACCAGATTGCCAAAGAAATGTTTCAACAGATTATTAGCACTTGATAAAGCCCCGACGATCCGACCGACTTACAACTGGGTATCACAGTTGAAGCAAATACTTGATGAAATAGGCCTGATTCATCTGTGGGACGAGAACGACCTCATGTCACTAGTGAAAGTGTCTAAATTTGTTCTTGAGGAATATGAAAACTTCCTCATTCAAGCCGACATCTCTAGAGCCTCCTCTTCTTCCTACTCACCAATATACCGCAGCATTAAGCCAAAAATTGAGGCGGAAAATTATTTAAAACTAAACACAAATATTAAAAAAATAAGAATAATTTCACAAGCAAGATTGTGTAGACCAGAAAATCTGAAATTTTATTGGGAGCGAAGCGTCTACTCTATTAACGGGGAGGAACTATGTACAATATGTAATAAGTTCGAAAAAGAAGATTTAAAACACTTCCTTCTCAAGTGCCCTATGTACAATGATCCTAGAAACACTTTTATCAACAAGTACTTAGACCTCTCGATGCAGGATGAGGAGAAAATCAAGACAATACTAGCAATAGACACAATAGAAAAACTTAACAATATTTATTATTATATCACAAACTCATTAAAAATAAGAGCTTTCATTATAAATGAATGAGATATTGATGGTGCTAGCTAATTCAGAAATTAAGGGTACTTTATAAATGAATAAAACTTAACAAATAAATATTCCAGCATACTCCGGGAATTAGGTGCTATTCATCAATTAATAATAAAACTAAATATATAACTATATTAATATATAATCGAGGAGAAGGACAAATTTATTTTATATGTCTCTATGTATATAGACTATGTCTTAGTAAATAAAAATAATAATTTAAAAAAACATTTAGCTTATAAGTCTGTTATTTTGGGATTAGAAGAATGCTATTCATTATTAATTGATAATTATTTTTTTATAACTTTTACTAATGTTAAGGATATATATATATATATATATATATATATATATATATATATATATATATATATATATATGTATATATATATATATATGTATATTTTTCTTTTTTTTCTTTTTTTTGGTTGTAATTCATATGACTTCAGGTCATCATCAGTTGTCAGCTTAGATACTAATAATGTATAATTTATATTTATGTATAAAGGCATGGTAACTTCCACCATTTATTATGATACATTCGTAAATACAAATTTTTCTTCTTCTTCTTCCTCTTATAATAATAAATAAATTATTTTATTAAAAAAAGAAAGATGATAATTATAAAATAAGAATTATAAAAATTTAGTAAAAAAGTCTGTCAGTTTTAAATTGGAAGAATGTTATTTATTATTGATTGATAATTATTTTTTTTAATACTCTTATTTATGTTAAGGTTATATTAGTTTTTTGCTTTTTTTTTTTTTTTTTTTTTGTATTTGTATAATGACATGATCTTTTTTTTGTATATTTTAGTATTAAGAGATGATAACCTCCAATATGTAATGTGAAACATTCACAAATACAATCTTTTTCTATTCTATCTTTTCTAATTTAAAATAAAAATATAACCAAGAGTAAGGAGGAAACTTCTCCTATGTCACTAATACTAATACAAATACCATTAGCATTGCACTTGCATGCCCGGGGCCTGATAGCCACTTTCGTGATAAGGCCATTTCTTCGTTTTGGGACTGAAAGCCACTGCTTTGACAGCTTTTTGCAATATCTATTGGTAAGTTTGTAACCTCTAGTCACTCTTGTATCCACTAGAGTTTATTAAAAATGCAGTTGGACTAACAATGGATTTGGTCTGGAAGCGAGTAGAATCAAAAAGAATATAAGAAAGTTTGGAAAAGATGTTATAAAAGCACACAGGTTAAAAGATAAGGGTGAGATTGCTGCCTCAGGGACAAATTGAAAGAATGGCCAGAAACGTGGAATATCCCTGGGACTCAGAAAACAAATTGGGGCCTAATATAAGAGAACAGCATGGTGTTCCGAAGAAGTTAAACGAGTGGTTGGAGAGAAGAAACTCTCTGGGGGCAATACGTCAAACACAAAACACCGGAGGACTACGATCAGTATGAGAGAAAGATGATTGAGCTAAGAACAAGGTTATAGAAGCCCAGTGGATAGCCTGGACAGATTTTGAACAAAAATTGGAATTAGATTTCCATCTAAATCAAAATTTATTCTAGAAATTAGAGATTAAGAAAACAGAGGGCACCAACCTTGAAGTTTGTCAAAGATAAGGAGTGAACTATTCTCAGAGAGAGGGACCACCAAATAATGGAAAGGTGGAGGGAATACTTCCAGGAGCTACTGGGTGAGAAAGGACACCAAATGGAGGAAGAGCTAAGAGAATAAGTTATCTGGGAAGAATATGATTATACTGAGAGAAAGCACTGCTCAATATAAAACTAGGTAAATCCCCAGATAGTGACAAAATGAGTCTAGAAATGCTAAAATACAAGGGAACCAAAGGAAAACATTCTCCACCTTTTAAATTTAATATGGAAACAGAAGAAAATCCAAATGGACTCGAAAGTAGCCATTATCGTTCCAATCTTTAAGAAAGGTGATAACCACCGAGGGATATCTCTTCTAAGTATTCCCAGTACAATTAATACCAAGATCCTAGAGAAGAAAATAAGAAGAAGAGTTGAAGGATTGCTGTAAGAAGAACAATATGCCTTTTGAAATTCGCAGCTTTCTAGGATCTTATTTTTACTATGAGGCAGGTCTTTGAAAAAGTTATAGAAAAACAAAAGTAAATGTCACTATGCTTTGTTGACCTTACAAAAACCTTTGACTGAGAAAGAAAGTCCGATATTTCAAAGGCCTTGAAGCAAAAGAACAAGAAGTGTGGTAACATTTGCCAATTGTACATCAAGAGAAATTAAAACCACAATAGGAATCTGGCAAGGTTCTTGCCAGAGTCCGCTTTTGTTAATTTTAGTCATGGATTCAGCCATTCAGAGAACCAAGGAGAAGGTAAGAAAATTCCAACTAGGCTATGCTGACTTGATACCAGTGCGCCTCTCGCTCCTTGCATTTACTGATGATGTTATTTTCTCACATTACGAATCTTCAGAACAACATCAAGACCTGGGAAGAACTGTCGAAGGGCATCTGAAAGAAAATGGTTACATTGACATGGAGGTGACCGAGCGGGGGGGCAAGTGCAGGCAGAATGTTTGGAGCAATAAAAAGAGGCTTCCTAAAAAACAAGCGGGAGATGGATGAAGCAACAAAATGTGCAGTTTTTAGGTAAACGTTTCTTCCCATGACGTACTCTTCGAAATCATGGACTCTAACAAAGAAGCACAAATCGTGACTTTAAGCCTCGGAAATGAGATTTCTCAGGAAAATGAGAGGAAAACAACGAAATCCGCAACACCACAAACAGGTAAAACCTCAGTGTTAAAGCTTCCAATGTGGTAATACAAGAGAATCAACAAAACAAAAAAAGTCAAGTTAGTTAACCTGTAGAATCAAAATTGTCACATTTGGAATGGTATCTTGATCAAAACTTCACTCTTGAATGTCCAATGTCAAAATAGAATGAGGAGACGTTGTTCGACTTATACAGGTGAAAAACTCTTTCAACCCATAATTTAAACACTGTACCAATCAACTGAGCTATTTTTGATGATTATACAAAGAACTAAATATAATTATATGTTTTTTTTGTTTTTTTTAATTCCAAAATTGTATTTTACTCTACCCCCTACACCAAAAATGTATGAATAGAAATAGATAGGCATTCTCTTTAGAAAATGGCATTGCACTTTTCAACCTTGGTCTGTGATGTTTCATTGGAGAGACAAAAATTAAACTTGTCGCAGAACCAGCAATTATTAGCTCCATAAAATCTTATTTTTATTAAATAAAAGATAAACTTTAAAGGAATACTATGTTTAAAAAAAGTGAAATATTAAAGAAATAAATCTTGGAAATAAATTTCTTTAAAAAACATATGCTCATTAATTTGACAGTCTACCTATACAAGTACCCAGCGTGAGCTCTTAACACTCCGCCAAAGGTCGTGGGTTCGATTCCCACTACGGGGCGGTGGCTTTTCTTTCGAAAAAAGAAAAGGCATCACTCCTATCCTGGCTAGAAAAGGGTGGTAACCTATAGACAACCCGTCCTAAAATTCGTAGTTAATAATAAATGGGTTGGGTTGGGTTGGTAGTTTAAGGGCAGAAAACTGCTTGGTCATCTCCGCCCTTGTTGTGTTTAATTGTGCAAGATTAATGTTAGGATGGAGAGTGTTTTCAGTATTATGTGTTTGAGATAGAGTTGTGTTACTAAAGTTGTTTTTGGGAGAATCTAAGTTTGGAAAAAAAGAGAAATTATTGTTGTTATAAAATTGCATGGATATAAGAACCAGATTCACACACACAATAATAAATGGACGTTAAAATTTAAATAAATGAATATACAAGTACCTTGTCAGGTATCTTAGCATTCTTCAATAATAAACATTGATTCAAATTTTACAACAATTGTGTAAAATGTTCTTCTAAATTGTTTATTCAAATCTCTGAATAAAAAATTCTCTACAGATGGTATTCTTGAGCTGAAGTAATTATACATTAAGCACAATCTTGATAACTTCTAACCTCTAGATCAACCAATTTTTAAGGTAATTTATGTTAAATACTTGGTAAAATCAAAGGTAACAGAATTTTTCTAAAACGTTAGAGCCATATCCCGAACCAGGCTCCTCAGTTCCATGATTGACAAATTTCTTACTCACATTTACCTATATTAAGTAACCTTCTAAAACATCCATTATTATTAACTAAGAATTTTAGGACCGGTTATCTATAGGTTACCACCCTTTTCTAAAATATAATCGAATTACCAATCCTTAGAAAATGTTATGATATGTGTCATTCTTATTTTGATATTCTGCATTAGGTAAATATAATATAAAAATAAATGCTTTAAATTCACATAAAACAGTATTTTAAGAAAATAAAAACTAATCTCAAGTTCTTGAACTTATCTTCCTTTCTTTCTCCGTAATGTTTTACTAAAAAACTGAGATAGTCTGAAATTAAAACTTGAAAAACCTGAGACATAAAGAAAAACAAGGACTTATTAAAAATAAATACAAATCTAAATATAACTATAATTTCTGTTAAAGTCTAAATTTTTAATTCAACAAAATCAATCATTAACATTAATTTCACAATTCACAGACGTATTTTAATTAGAAAAAATATTTATTCATAAATTCAACTTTCAAGAATGTATTTTTTGTGTAACATTTAATCATAAGCTCATGACAAATTCTTGAATATACCAGCATTGCTATTCAAAGCTAATTTAATTTTTTCTGAGTTATTAAAAGCCTAGCTAATATTAGTACATAAACAGTGGCGAAGGTCATTAGCACCAATTAATGTTGATTATTTTACTCTGTAAGTTCACAATTATATCATTGATATCTGGCAATCTACAAACATTTTAACAGTGTTCAAAATATATACACTTTTCCTCAACTAGAAGGAATATACCTCATTTTAATAACATGTAATCCAATAATCCAGGGACAACATGTCAATCTGATATTCTTTTTTCTTTTTTTTTTTGTTTAAGAGGAAAGACCTTTTGATTTTTCAAATTATTTTGCTAATTTATCCAAATGTAGCAAACAATTTTTAACTCTTTTCAGCCCAAGGTAGCCTTAGATCAGCATGAATTTAAAATTCATTCCAGGTTCAAAATAATCATTTCAATCTCAAAGGCAACACTGTTTGATGCCATCATTTTGGCAAGATTTTTAGCTGAAATTTATACATAACCTCATTATTGATTTCAGGCACCAATTTTCCAGTTATCTAGTCCAAAAATCTGAGGTAAGCCTATTATTCATGTAATATAGTTGAAATTAATTGAAGATTTATTTTTTGAACAGCTAATTCTTTCAAATGAATACAAAAGCTTAATCATTTATATTGAGATTACATGATTGCATTTCATATAACCATTGTTGCCCAGGATAACAGTAGGCATAAAAGTAAGTTTCTTAATTCCCAGCAAAATTGTTTAATCAATTTTCCTACATTTCTAAACTAACGATATTTCAATTTTATTTTGGAAAATAATGAGTGAGGTTTATTTGGATGGGTCAAAGCAGAATCATGATGAACTGCACCATTTATTATTCCATCAAATGCAGAATAATACAGTGGAAGATAAATACAAGCGGTGTAAACGGTTGGCTTCTCTGCAGAAGGCATCAGAATCGAAAAAATTGAAAATGTTATCTTACACTTTTTCATATTCTGTTCAAGTAGCCTATTGCCTATCACACACTAACAAGAAACTACTTTCTCGGAGAAAAAGTAAGCATCTCTCCACAACAGATTCTTAAGAGGTCACAACCAAAAACAAAAATGAAGAAATCAACTATTTGCTCCAGCGGGGCCTGTTCATTGTGACCAAATTCCAATGTCCGATATTTTGAAGAAGAAAAAGTATTTATTCTTCCCCGAACAACAACAAAAATATGTTGATGCGTGATGTATAGTCCATTTGCGTAACCAGAATTCTTTTATCGAATTTCATGTAAAATCATAAGATTAAATGTTTTTGTATTCTACTTTATTATTTTTATTTTTTACATTTGAAAATATTATTAGATTAGGATTTTTAATTTGTCTAAATTATGGAAAATGTGAAATCCTTGATAATTTTTTTATATTAATAAATCAAATAGAAAAAAAAAGTCAAACTCAAAGAAAAAAAAAAAATTCAAGTTTCAGATCCCATAGATCAATAATATAACAGTGGTTCAAATTTGTGTGTGTTTATATATTTGTCTGTTCGTGCTCCTGACGGCTCAACAGTGGTCAGATTTGGATGAAATTTGGTACAAAAATCTTTCGTCTAATTTGAAAAGTCAAGTTCATTCACCAGCAGAATCCGTCCACCGGAAGATGCTTTTTGGGGCAAAATTCTCACGAAAAAAAATCGTTACACTTACATTTTCGAGTCAACAGAGGGTGACACATATCTCAAAAACAGAGGGTGACCATTTGAAGCTTACTAAATTTCCTACAAAAAAAATGTTCAGATGTAATTTTCGATGGGGCGATGTCAATCCGAAAAATAAACTTTAGAATTGTTAGTTTTGTTCTTTTCAACGAGATTTTGTCACTGTTTACCTAACATTTTAATTGGTTATTGTTTTTTTTTAATTGCATTTAATAGTAGAATTAGTATTTTAATAAAATAAGGTATGAAAATGAGAAGTGTATTGGCAATAGTGTTGCCTATGGCAAACATTGAGATGGTAGGTGGTCTTTTCCGCTTAGAATACTATCAGTTTCCTGTTGTGGCACCTTAAATCTTCCTTCTCTTTTAGTTATCATTTTGTATTTTTCACAAAAGATCAAAGCCTACCAATAACTACTTCTACTCCTTTGCTAATGACACTACTGATATGAACAGAACCGCGCTAACAAGACGCAGTTCCTGCGAGTCGGACTTTTTGGTTCTCCTGACACCTTCTGTAGTCCTGCAGCAAAATATATTTACAAAATAAGTGATCATAACAGTTTGAACAAGATGATTAGACAACCATAAATAACAAAATAACGAAGATCAATAGAGAAGCTAAAAAACATCAGCAACACAATAAAATAGTTGGGTTTGAAAGAGTTAAGACTTATAAATAGAATGAAAAAGTACAGTGAGTTTGGATGTATTTGTTAACGCCTTTATTCTTTATTATTATAGAATCACTGTTATTATTCGTCTTTTGCAATTGGTGTAAGCTAAACAAAGTCTGTCTTCATCAATTTTCCAAACAATTATAATCAGACAGATTGATATCCAATAGGAGAAAATATAGATTAGATAGAAAGTTCAACCATTTAGAAAAGGACTTCGTAGATGGTTTAAAATGAATACGAGCATGTATAAACCAAGATAAAGGAATTCACCAGAATAATGGAAATTTTCCTCCACTATATAAGGCAAACTAACTTAAGTGTCAGAAAAATGATGGCGAGCCAAATTCAGAAAATAACTCGAGGAATGAATTAGACGTGTGCACGAATAATGGAAACAATTTTGAAAAAATCATTAAGTTATACAAATAAATATGAGAAGATTACAAACCTGTAGGCTATAGACATGCACTGAAAGAGTTTTGTGAGAGAAGTTTCAATTGAAAGTTGAGCGACAGAAGCCTTAACAGCAACTCTAACATTAGATAAAGGCCTAAAGCAAGGTATCACAGCTTTGGGTTCAGCAACTTCAGGTACAGGTACAGCCAGTTCATCTTCGTCATCTTGAGCTTCAGCTTCAAAATCAGATATCATAAAATGGCCAGAATGAATAGACTCCTTCCCAGCTCCTTTCATAGCCCTAGTCCAGTTTTCCTTCAAGTCCACTTTCTGTGCCATGATTGTCATATTATCTCAGGGAGATTCACACCTACCGTTATCACCTCCAAAAGGAAACAAATGTAAACTGCTCAGACAAACATATATATAACCGCACTGTTATTTCACATGAACAAACTTGCTCCATTTCATTAACAAGTAAGACTTTTTATGAACTGTATTCTGTATCAGCTGCTAAGAATCGCCATTTTTGTGACGTCACTGAAGTGCGACTTGTTTACAATCTCCGGAGTGGAAGTATCTACAGTGAGACCATGAAAATGCGCTGCTGCATAGCTAGATTATTTCTCGGTATTCCATTATTATTTCTCCGGGTCATCTAGATTTTAACGACGATTTTAACGGGTAAGCATTAACGAAGGAATTACATCCAGTGATATATTCGAATAGGATAGTTTCATTGTTTGACGATTTCAACGAAGAAAGCAATCAAAAACATTTTTTTCTCCTAAAAACCAGAACTTTTAAAGAATAATTGAAATAAATAACCATTAACTGATATTCCTGAACCTCTAGTAGTCTAAACTTTTTTGATGATTTTTCTTCATCTAACAGACTGCGGTTTACTCTTTTAATAGAGTGAATAGCAGCTATATTTCGAAATAGATTTTATCTAACTTGTAAAGCATGTGATAGATTTTTATGTTGTAAAATTTAAAATTAAGTATAAACAAGTATTAAATATTATTGACAGTTATACAATGTGTAAACGAAATCCGTCCTTGAACAACTTCCGAACACTTATGTCTGTTAATGTAAAGGAGCGGGAACATTTCGAGGTCTGCTTGTAGAACAATTCAAGGGCACACTAGTTTTTGCGCGTGCAGATATACGCACGTGTAAGGGTTTGTGTGTGCGTGCGCATACAGATACGATTATGTTTGTGTTTGAGTGTACGTGCTCGCAAACGATGGAAAATTTTACTATAGACAATTTTTTGAAAACGAATACCAAACTCCACAAAACCCTGTTCCATTTATAGACTTTTGCATAAACATTTAACGTAATTTTGACGCGAGCAAACAAACGAGAGAATCACACATACATAGATACACAATTAACTGTTCTCAGGAAAAAGTTTTAATAAAAGTAAAGTAAGGTTTTAATAAAAGTAGAGTTTTAGCTAAATTACCATTATAAAGACAGAATAATTTGAAATTAAGTGCCTACTTCATGCACAGATTAAAATTAAAATTAGATTTATTTATTTGTTTTTTTAAGGATAAAAAACTTATTTTAAGGATAAAATATAAAAAAAGAAGAGGTTTTAACAAAGAAACCGTACCAACTCTTGAGGGCACTTCCGGAACTGATGATTAAACTAGTATCGTAAAGAGGTCTTTGATTTACCAACATCCTAGTGTTAGTTTAAGCTATTATTTATTTATTTTTTTAATTGTTTAACGGCGTATCAACATTTGGGCTATTAACGCCGGATAATCTACAAGTTGCCATCTTCTATTATTATCTTCATGATAATTCAATCCCAATAATAAGTAAATTAGATGTTATGGTTAGGCAATTGTTGGCACCTCATTGAACAGAGATAGGGATAGGAATGCCAATCAGAGGTACCCATCGAATGATTTGGCAAGAGCAAAACATCCAACCATTTGGCTGGGAAGGAATTAATTGTGACTGTAATGGCTCACTAGTGCATTGTTGAGCCACGGGTACTCTCAAAGCATAATTCTAAATTTAAATAATGACATGGTGGAAGAATCGCTGGTACATGGGAGCCCTAAGATATAGAGGGGGTAAATAAGGACAAAACTGTAATAAATGACAATATCGGCCGTTAGATACCAAAGTAGCATTATTGCTGGATATTGAGGAATATTGTCCAGCCATAATTTACGACGACACATATAGCCGTTTACCTCTATAAACATATTTTGAAAAGTAACAAAGCAAATTTAAAAAAAAACGAGAGAGGACAATTTTATTTTACACTCACAAAGTCATGCGCCCAAGGAAAGCTCTTATTTATTATATTTAATTGAGATCCTTATTTTAATTAGAGTTTTCTATCAATATCTCTACTCCTTTTTGCAATTTTTTTTATTTCAATATTTTGAAAGGCCCAGAACCCTTGACCCTTTGCTTATCTAAGCCACTGTTCTTGGAAATAAGGAGATAATAATAATTCTTAATTTTCGCAGACAAGGTATAGTTGGGATTCGGCTAGGAGAAAAAAACGTCCAAATACAGATTTCTTCCTGAAAGTCTGACGTTTTTTTCTCCTAGCCGAATCCCAACTATACCTTGTCTGCGTATCTCTGCAACGGCTAACTATCTCCATCTCCACTAAATTCTTAATTTTTATATCGGAATTATTATCGGCTGGATTTCATATCCCAAAAATATATATTTTTAAAATAATTCGAAATTATATTGCCTGAATCTTTTTGTCTCATAAAATAAATGAGATTTATTATTTCGGGGGCAGCCCCCCCCCCCGAAATCGGTAAAAACCTTAAAAATAAATTAAATAAGCACACTTAGTTCAGAAAAAATAGTTTTTATTGGGTGTAATAGCATTTTAATTGGCTAACTATTCCAAGTTCTAGATTGTTAGTAATCCATACCCCCCAAATGTTCTCAGTCCCCCCCCCAAATTATTGGGGGCAGCCCCCCCCCAATTTTGATTAAAAAAAAAGTGTCATAAAACCCTTAAAAATAAATTAAATAAGATGAATTATTTCATAACAAATATTTTATTTTAGGTGTAATAGCGTTTTAATTGCCTAAAACTATTCCAAGTTCTAAATTGTTAGACCCGGAAATGGTCTCAGCCCCCCCCCCCGAAATCATTTCCTATATACGCCCATTCTGTAGAATAATTTCAAACACCATCTTCAGTAGTCTGTTTGTTACTTATGTAAATCTGTTTAACAGTAAACTACGTTGATCATTATAATTATTCATAAAAAGTTACAAAACGTTCTTTCCTGTCAATAAAGACTTTGGTGATATGTAAAGGTAGCCCTGTTATTGCGCGCAGTGGTTTTTAAATTACTTAAACCGCAGTCATTATTTTAATTACTTAGAATCTGGGGCAAATGCTTACCAGATAGAAAGAACATGGGGATCTGCACAATGCAAAACAGAGATGTTGCTCTTCGCCACTTTAAATAGTATTTAGATGTATCCTGGAGTCGCCAACGCCATAGGATTTGATTTGCACCTTTGAAATACTTCTGTCAAGCCCAGTAGACTATTCAGGGTGTATCGCAAGTTAATGACATTACTCCAGGGGGTGAAACTAAATGAAAAGTGTAGTTCATCACCAGCACACCACACATTTCTATATCACTCCGTTCCAGACATGCCGTTCTAAAGGTTAGAAAAACCCGTGTTTTTCTAGTACAACTCCACTTTTCTCTGCTTTTTTTTTTCCTGTTTTCCACGTTGGAGTAACCCTCCATCCTGGGAGTTTATTTAAAGTACGAGTGCCATCCGCTTTTCTCAGCTTGTACACATTTGTTTTCAACAATTTTTTTTTTTTTCATTTATTTATTTGAAATCAGTACAATTATTAACAGTACAATGATCAAGTTTGTTGATGCAGATATTATGTACAATTTGACAAAAACGGTAAAAGTAAAATAAAAGAAAAAAAAAACATACAAAATATGGAAGAAGACAACCACTGTAGGCACTTCCAGAGATGTCTCAGTAAATGTTTTAACGGTCACAATAATATCAGATGATTAAATTGTCTCGAGGCCACTGTCTCTTGAGCCGCCTGGGAGGATTGTCTGGATGGGATTGGGATGATAAGGATAGACCTTCAGGATTAGGATGGTAAGACAATTTGGAGAGGAACATTTGGAATCGGGTTTTAGCAAGGTCAAGGACAAATGGGATGTTAAGGTCATTGTGAAGGGTTTTGTTGGATACATAGAAAGGTGCATTTACAATTTTACGAAGGACTTTTGACTGGAATGCCTGTATTCTGTTGATGTTGGATGTTTTTTCACATCCCCAGAGTTTAAGTCCGTATGTCCATATGGGTCGAATAATTGTTTTATATATTGCAACTTTTCGAAAATGAATACTCTTCCAAAAAAAAAGTCTGCACTCTGCCGAATCTCACAAAAGTTGTAAAATTTATTCAGCTTTCCAACGAAATACTCAGAAATGAAATTATCTCTCAATTTCATAATGTAAATGGAATTCTAGAGTGCAGAATTATTGTTGGAAGAGTAGTGATTTTCGAAAAGTTGTCGCCAAGCAGAAGCTTTTATTAATTTCTCCTTTTAGCGCGGTTCCTCCCTCCCCCATAGGGAGGAACCCCGCTTATAGGGTTGATACAATGAAACAATCCGGAAGTGCCGACTAGAAAATTTCGCGTTTCAGAACCCCTAGAGACCGAAAATAACGGTGGTTCAAATTTGTATATATATATATATATATATATATATATATATATGTATGTATATATTTATATATATATTTGTCTGTTCGCTCTCTAGCTAGAAGACGAATGGTCCGATTTTGATGAAATTTGGTACAAAAATCCTTCGTCCAATTTGAAAGGTCAAGTTCGTTAACCAGCAAAATCGGCCTACTGGAAGATGGCGTTTGGGGCGAAATTCCGTTGTTGGTTTGGGTACTTAGAATCATGGGATTCAGTTGAAACATTTACTGCATCTTCTACTTTCATTAAAACTAATATGTTGAAATTTTGGTTGCGTTTGGAGTTAAGGAAGGGTTAGAATAAAATATTTTATTAACAGACATAAAAAAGTTTTGGTAACTTTGTATACTTTCCTTAATATCTCGAAAAAGGTTAAGAATCTTGGGAAACGGAAGAATACCATTGGAAAGCTTACTAAATTCTCTACAAAAAAGGTTCTAATGAAAGTTAAGATTAGGCGATGTCAATCGGAGAAATAAGTGCTTAAACTTTAAAGTAATTGATTTCGCTTATTCGAATGTTCTTTTTGTCTTTGATTTTGATACTTAAAATTATGGGATTCAGTTGAAACATTTTCTGCATGTTTGAATTTCATCAACACTAATATGTTAAAATTTCGGTTACGTTTGGAGCTAAGGAAGGATTAGAATAAAATATTTTATTAACAGACATGAAATGTTTTGGGAACTTCGTATACATTCCCTGATATCTCGAAGACGGTTAGGAATATTGGTAAACGGAGGGTTACCATGCGAAAGCTTACTAAATGTTCTACAAAAAAGATCCTGAAACAATTTTTGATTAGGCTATGTCAATCGGAGAAATAAGTGCTTAAACTTTGAAGTAATTGATTTCGTTTATTCCAACGGTTCTTCTTGTTTGTTTTCATTCCTTGTTGTTTTTTCATTGGTTATAGTAGGATAATGTATTTGACAATAAAACAGATTAATTAAAATAAGAAAAGCAATTCATTGTTAAAAATATATCAGGCTGTACCGTATGAAATGTCAGTTTTGGATTTGTCGATTTCCTTCAAATGTCTTGAAACTGTCGAGGCTCCTATTCCGAGTTCTTTGGCATATTCCCTAGTGTTTTTAATTGCTTATAGTAGTCAAATGTATTTGTCAATAAAACAGGATACGTATTATTAGAATCAATATTTTGTTTGTTAGAATTCGAAGATGCCGTATGAATATCTAGATTACAGTACTGGTGTTGATTTCGTTCTTTAGAATTATTCTTGGTATTCCCTATTTTCATCTGTTACCCATAGTTTTTTATTGTTTATTGAATATAAATCTATTTGGCTATAAAACAGGATACGTAAAATTAGTGACAATATTTCGGAGATTTCTGAGCGAAATACTTTTGAGATTTTCTACCACCACGAAAGGCTTTTTTCCTCTATTTTTATCCACTAGATAGGCTTTATTTTGCATATTATTCTATATAAGTTTTATTCAGCAGGGGATTCTGATGAAATGTCGTGTTTTTGCTGTGGATTTTAAATACGATGTATCGAAGATTGGATAACATTAGCGAGTCTACATAGTTAAGAACCGACGACGGAGGATTACTTCTTGCTATGATTTAGTCTACATATGTATATTAAGTCCTAAATCCAAAAAATAAACTTAACAACGGTTAGATACTATGAGCGAATATGGCGGTTCAATGCCCGTAAGGTTCGCAGGAAATTTACCTGCTAAGAGTTAATCCTCAAGAGCTGTAAATATACCCCAGGTATCTGCCGACACAAATACAAAGCCTAGGCGGAGAGTACCCCAAAAACACAGATCCAAACATAGGTTATATACTAAATATTCATAAAGACTACTTAGTTCTAAACCGATTCATCAATTAGCAATCAATAGTTTTCAACAAAGGTTATATACTAACTATTGATAAAAAGTATTTAATTAGAAAAAAAAAAAATATTCCACAAGACTTGTTTTTGGTCCATTTCTATCTACTCCATAGACTTAATTAAGTATATTATTCTATTGTAGTTGGGCAACTAAACTTTGTTTTATTTTGTTAAATAAAGTTTTTTTTCTTGACTTGTTATTCGTCAAGACTTTTATTTGTCCTTGTGTATTTACTAGATAGGTTTTATTCGGCATATTATTCTATATAGGCTATATTAGGCAGGGTATTCTACTCAATCTTGGGTACTTCTTCTTGATCCTTCTGTACATGGGCGTATATAAAAACAATTTCGGGGGGGGGCTGAGACCATTTCCAGGGTATGGAATACTAAATATTTAGAGCTTGGAAAAGTTTTAGGCAACTAAAACGCTATTACACGTAAAATAAAATATGTTTTATGAACTAAGTGATCTTATTTAATTTATTTTTAAGGGTTTTACGAGAAGTTTTTATCATCAATTCAAAATTTCGGGAGGGGCTGCAGCCCCCTAAGCCCCCCCCCCCCTCATATACGCCCATGCTTCTGTATCCACTAGAAAGGCTTTATTAGGCATATTTTGTATTGATTTATAGAGCTTTGCTTTAGAATGAGAGCCAGATTCTGTAATTTCCGCTTCTGTGTAAAAGTTAGCTACTGTCAGTGTCCCTGACACCTTAATATCACTTTTATTCGAGATGTTCGAGAGGATTTTGACAATTTTCACGAGATATATAAAAAAAATGAGTTTATTTCTTTTCTAAGCTTATCAAATGGCACTAGGGACATGAACGGAACCGCGCTAAGATGCTGCAGTTCCTGCGAGTCGGACTTTTTTACTAAAGAACCAACAGAACGGCATATGTCAGGAAGGGAGTGAGATAGAAATGTGTGGTCGTTGGTGTTCAACTACATTTTTTGTATAGTTTCACCCCTGAAGTATTGTCATTAACTTGCGTTACACACTGTTTATAGGTAATTTTCGCCACATTCTATGTTATAGACCATACCTCTAGTAAATGAAAGAAATATATTCCTCCAGAAAGAAAAACAGGTTTTAGAATTATCAAAACTAAGGTATTTTTTAGTAATTTTTGGTTACATATGGAGTTAAAGAAGTATTCAAGAAAAAATATTTTTCTTATTCGGTTGAGAAATCGTGGTAAATCGATAGTAACCATTCGACAGCTTAATAAATGTTCTACAAAAACGTTTCTGAAATAGTTTTCCATGGGACGATCACAATCCTAGAAATAGGTAATTAAGCATGGGCGTATGTAGAAAATAATTTCGGGAGGGGCTGGAAAAAGTTCGGATGGGGGGGCTGAGACCAATTCCAGGGCATGGAATACTAAAAATTTAGAGCTTGGAATAATTTTAGGCAACTAAAACGCTATTATGGAACGCTATTAACGCTGGAGCCCCCTCAGCCCCCCCTTATATACGCCCATGTAATTAAGTGCTTAAAACTTTGAAGTTGTTGGTTTCATTTTTAGTATTCTCTTATTGCCTTAGTTTTTAATTGGTTGTTGTTATATTAATATCTAGGCGCACGGTAGTGCGCCAGGCCAAGTTCCGGCCTAAGCATAATGTGTGTATATTACAGGCGTCTTAGAGCCGATTTTTACCCTCTCATAACTTTCAACCAGGTAAAGATAAAGTTATGAAATTTTACACAGGTATTATACTACTAGATGTGAGTAAAACTGGAAAATTTCATAATTCTACATCGAATAGTTTCTCACTCACTCACTGACTCATCAAAATTATTAGGCACTTCCCATGATGCTAGGGACATGAAATTTTGCATGAAGATAGATATGAAGACGTTATTAAAGGAAAAAATCGAAAAATCGCGAAAAGTTGTGTTTGACTCCGCTTCCGGGGCGGGGCGTGCCAGTTTTGTACTTCCTTCGGAAACCCATCATTCCGTCCGAAACCCATGATGTGGGGTATCAAATGAATTGTCTCGGTATGAGGAACCTATATTTGATGTTTTAAGAAACAATTAGACGCATATAGGCTCGGTAAAAATCTTATACCAGCTGTCTTTCTGTATGTTTGTTCCTCTTACAAATCCGTACCGTTTGACCGATTTTG
The DNA here is from genome assembly GCA_946811695.1 of Gonocerus acuteangulatus. NCBI lineage: Eukaryota > Metazoa > Arthropoda > Insecta > Hemiptera > Coreidae > Gonocerus > Gonocerus acuteangulatus. The sequence goes on from OX328125.1 coordinate 72,421,529, forward strand.
ACCAAACTTGGGACACAAATGGGTCTTGATACGGGGAGAATCATAAGCTAGGCTAAATTGTCTATCAGCTGTCTGTCTGTCTGTCTGTTTGTTCCTTATACAAATACACACCGTTTGACCGATTTTGACAAAATTTGACACACATGTCGGTCTTTCTCCGGGTAGTTTCATAGGCCAGTCAAAATCGTCTATCAGCTGTCTGTCTGCATGTTTGTTCCTTACACAAATTCACTCCATTTGACCGATTTTGACCAAACTTGGCACACAGGTAGGCCTTGGTCCGGGGAATGCACTAGGCTAGGTAAAAAAGGTCTTTCAGCTGTCTGTCTATATGCTTGTTCCTTATACAAATTCACACCGTTTGGCCTATTTTGACCAAACTTGGCACGCAGGTAGATCTTGATACGGGAGTGTCATATTACCTATGACGTTTTCTACTTTTTGTTCCATCGAAATGTCATCATTCCTTCTGAAACCCATCATGTGGGCTATCAAATGAATCGTCTTGGTAAGGAGAACCTATATTTGATGTTTTAAAAAACATTTCGACGCATCTTAACAAAAACAGTTGTGACTTCTTTCTTAAATGTAGTAAATAAAGTCGTAGGGGTTCACTGCATAATATACTTCAAAGCAGATACTAAGTTTTTCAAAGTCGAGCCACCTAAATTACAAAGTTTAGGATTACAAACCCAAAATGTATCGTCTTTGTTTCTTATATTTTTCTTGAAGGCCTTCTGCACTTTCCCTATTGTGATCTTTATCCTCGGGATAAGGTTCCTGTGTTTTACAATGTAATAGTTTAGTTAAGAGAGCAATCAATTTGTCCTCTAGAGTAATGTCATCTGGAAGAGCTTCTAACTTTTCTAGTCTAGTGATTAGATGTATGTAGGTTGATAATTGGTATCAAATATCAAGCAGTAAGGAGAACCTTATGCAGAATCCAAAGACCCTGGTTTTATATGAAGTACAAAAGCCAGTAGGTATGCGGCAACTAAATTCTATTTAATACTTAGAAAAAAGTAATGAGATCCCAAAAAAAAAAACATAAATGTGAAATAGAGGCCAAGTTCCTGCCCCACAAAGAAACACTCCCTTCCTCAAAAATATCCCCTCCTAAAGCCCCCCAAAAACGCCTTACCATTCTACACTCCAAAAAAGTAGTATGAGTTGGTGTATTAATTCAACCAAAAATATTTGCCAATACAAGAGATGATACAAGAAAGAAATGTCCAAGTTCATTACTTGGAAGTCCTCATAGTTACTTACTAAGAACAGTAAAGACACTTCAACTGACCTTTAAAAACAACAATAAAAATACTTATATCCAGTTACTAAAATATCACTTTCCTCAACCAGGTATAATCTTAAACTTGGCAATGTTTAGTTTTTCTCTAAAGATAATTTCGGCACAAAAAAAACATTGCCAAGTTTAAGATTATACCTGGTTGAGGAAAGTGATATTTTAGTAACTGGATATAAGTATTTTTATTGTTGTTTTTAAAGGTCAGTTGAAGTGTCTTTACTGTTCTTAGTAAGTAACTATGAGGACTTCCAAGTAATGAACTTGGACATTTCTTTCTTGTATCATCTCTTGTATTGGCAAATATTTTTGGTTGAATTAATACACCAACTCATACTACTTTTTTGGAGTGTAGAATGGTAAGGCGTTTTGGGGGGGTTTTAGGAGGGGATATTTTTGAGGAAGGGAGTGTTTCTTTGTGGGGCAGGAACTTGGCCTCTATTTCACATTTATGTTTTTAGCGCGGTTCCTCCCTCCCCCATAGGGAGGAACCCCGCTTATAGGGTTGATACAATGAAACAATCCGGAAGTGCCGACTAGAAAATTTCGCGTTTCAGAACCCCTAGAGACCGAAAATAACGGTGGTTCAAATTTGTATATATATATATATATATGTATATATTTATTTATATATATATATATATATATATATATATATATATATATATATTTGTCTGTTCGCACTCTAGATAGAAGACGAATGGTCCGATTTTGATGAAATTTGGTACAAAAATCCTTCGTCCAATTTGAAAGGTCAAGTTCGTTAACCAGAAAAATCCGCGTACTGGAAGATGGCGTTTGGGGCGAAATTCGCGCAAAAAAAAATCGTAACGCTTACGTTTTTGAGTTCATAAGCTTCAAAGTACTCGTTTTATATGATTCCTGGGCTAGGAAAACGAATGAAACCATTTTCAAGGCGATAGCTTTAACCGTTTTCGAGAAAATTGGAAAAATATTTTTTGAATACCGTTTTTGGTTTGGGTACTTAGAATCATGGGATTCAGTTGAAACATTTTCTGCATGTTCTACTTTCATCAAAACTAATATGTTGAAATTTTGGTTACGTTTGGAGTTAAGGAAGGGTTAGAATAAAATATTTTATTAACAGGCATAAAAAGTTTTAGTAATTTTGTTTACTTTCCTTAATATCTCGAAAAAGGTTGAGAATCTTGGTAAACGGAAGAATACCATTCGGAAGCTTACTAAATGCTCTACAAAAAAGGTTCTGAAGATAGTTTTGATTAGGCGATGTCAATCGGAGAAATAAGAGCTTAAAACTTTAAAGTAATTGATTTCGCGTATTCGAACTGTTCTTTTTGTCTGTTTTTTATTCCTTGTTATTTTTTAATTGCTTATTGTTGGATAATGTATTTGAAAATAAAACAGGTTAAGAAAAATAAGAAAAACAATTTAATGTTAGAGATATGGATTTCCAAGATTCCAAGACCTTGTCACTAGCGGGTCTGTTTCTAGTGTAGCGGACTCTTCCAGGTAAGATTGTAAATCATGACCTTTCAAGACTTTACTACTCACAGGAATGGCGTTAGTGACCTTAAGGGTTGACACGCCATTACGGAACCGCGCTATGATGATGCAGTCCTGCGAGACGGACTTTTTTTTTTGGGATCTTTTTTTCCATAAAACACGAAAAGTAAATGAGAAGGATCTGTTTAATTGTTTTATGAAATATATGTCTCTATACCAGGCTTTCCACATTACTTTATGGAACGGAAACACGCAAAGATGGCGCAGTTCCTTCGAGGCGGAATTTTTTTAAAAATAGTTCAAAATGGTTATTAAAACTCCTTTGCATTAACATCCTGTTGCTTATAAACTAAGTGATAACTTAAGTCGATGTAAACTGGGGTTAGGGTCAATTTGAATTTACCTTCATTTCCAGCCATCTACAAGATATTAAATCAACTTGACATATTGACAATTTTATTGGTGTAAAGGGAAAAGGAAGCTAATAGATATGTCGCTCTGCAGATTTAAAATGTAAACTCACTAATACTTTGTATTGTATTGCATGGGCGTATAAAGAAAATAATTTCGGAGGGGGCTGGGAAAATTTCGGGGGGGGGGGGGCTGAGTCCATTTCCGGTGTATGGAATACTAACAATGTAGATCTTGGAAGAGTTTTAGATAACTTAAACGCTATTACAACCAAAATAGAATATGTTGTATGAACTAAATGACTTTATTTAATTTATTTTTAAGGGTTTTATGAAATTTTTACCGATCAAATGAACATTTCGGGGGGGGGGGCTGCAGCCCCCTCAGACCCCCCCTTATATACGCCCATGTTGTATTTGTTTCAGAATAAATTTTTATGCGCAATTAAAAATGAAAGGTGGTTACATTTTCCGTGGGACTGCAACAATTTTCTTCCATAATCTCAGTCGTCCATCAAATTTTGCCATGACATATAAATCGAAGTGAACTTGACTTTT